>JAZFAU010000205.1:600000-777661 GCA_037178615.1 Dione vanillae
ACTTGGAGGATTTTGAATCAATTTGTGTAATTTCATCGAAAAATATTCCCCACAAGACACTCTGATTTCAACATTCCATTTAAATCATTTACTAGTTGAATGGCGGGACACAAAGCCATCTTATTGAACATAAACTATTACCACAACCGTAACCATATTCATTTAGCAAACAAAATGTCTAATATATTAATTTATAATATAGCTATACTCAGTCACAGTACAATAAAGCAAACATTAAAACCTCATGCGGTACCGTACGTGTGCTGCAGCAATTCATTTGCCTTTGCGGAATATGGGAATATACTTAGAAATTGAAGCCGTCTCTAAATATGAACTATTTTGCCTCTTGCAGCGTACTTATAGTGCTTGTAGCCAGAAGAGAATATTTCAAATTAGCTATATTATGATGAAAGTTATGTAAATATTTTTAATTGGTTTCCTTTTTAACGATAATAGTCTATTTCATTAACTAACTTAAAGAGCGTCAGAATAAGTTTTTAATTTATATTAATAATATAAGTTTTAAGACTACTGTCACACTTATCTGTATATATAATAAAACAATTAAAAAGTCATGTCTGTACATTAAATATTTTTACAAAACAAAATTTTGAATTTTCAAATACAACAATTTAAACGGCTTTATCGCGTATATTGACATTTAAATTGTTTTATTTAGAATGTGTGAAAATCGCGAAATACAAAAAAAAACATAAAATGTATATTTGAATGTTTGAAAGTTTGCTAATCTCAGGAACCACAGGGACGGATTTTGATGAAACCTTGTTGCATTAAAATTCGTTAATTAAACACAATCACATGTAATCGCTGAGCAAGTAATTTCTACATAAACTAAAAAAACATGCAACTCTTGTGGCTTGTTCAAAAAAGCTTAATTTAGACTCTAAAAATAATAGAGTACTAACTTTTAAGATTCATTCAATCCATATTTAGAACCAATAATATAAACAATCTAATCTACACAACACCCTCATGCCACATGCCTTGCCATAGTGTTCGTCAGCAAATAACCGTTTGATAAAAGTCCATGCATTCAGAGCTATCAGTTTATCGCAGCGTGTGAGCCTCTCGGTGCGGTGCAGTGCTCGGTACAGTGCGATCTCATCTGCATCTACTGGGAAAATGACATTTCCAATCACCGCTTTTTCATCTGCCAACAAAGCGGTCTTTGAGAGACCATCGAACCCTCAGATAAGATTAATCGTAGAAGAGAGTATACGCTTATTTATGTCGATTCTACAGTTTTGTTATAATTTTACTGAAATTTATTTTTGTGTTTTACTTAAAGTACTACATTGATAGAATATATTAGAAATGTTGCATGAACGACCAGTGATCGTCATTTAATACGAATGTATAAAACATTTGAAATATTTATCCTAAATTCTATACAACCGTATTTGTTTTCGAAAACAGGTGATCTAAATAGCTGACCAAATAAAACAAGTACACTTATACACATAAGTAAAACTACAGTATTTCTGAGCCTATGACAATTTTCCATAGAACTGACACTATAGTCCATCCAATATGAATTAAAGCTTCTAAAGTGTAACGTTAACGAATCATGGTTAAATTGTATGCAAATTATTTAATTATAATAAATCAAGCTTTCAATATATTTTAGTCAAACTTTAATACACAACGATGGCCCTACTCCTATATATGTATAGTAATAAACATAAGTATTAATAAGCAACAATGCCACTTCCTTAGCCAGTCGCTGTTCTTTGGCTTCACAGCTCCACTCCCTGCAGAAACAATAGACGAATTTCTCGGGTGAGAGGCGTTCTAAAGAATCGCACTGTTATAATGATTGTCTACCGATAAAAGACTTTGTACTGCTTTGTTGAGCAAACTCTTTATTGAGAGGTAGATTAAAATTCATATATGTATGTATGTATATATGTATATATATATGTATGTATGTATATATGTATATATGTATGTATGTATATCATACATTTTGTACTTAACAAGAACGAATATTATATCATAATAATTTTCTGAATTTCTTAGTTGGTATGATATTCATATTTTCATATAAAAGTGTAGACAGAGAGAAAACTTAATACTTAGGCACTCTGTTCCTTACTTTGTGCTAAGTTTTTAAGTTGTATATTAGTAGTGTAGTCGTTGTAGATTTCATATGTCAGTCTGTATTTTTATGCGTACAATGATTCAATTCCTAAGTTTGACGCAGCAACCCAACAACATTTTGGTACAGTTAACACATTCACATCCAATATAAATAATATGTTTTATTTCCATTATCATATCATCATAAGAGATACGTTATCTAATTACTAAAACTTAAGTCATAATATTTATTTCAAATAATCCTCTAGAATGCTTACTCCGCGGGTATATTTTAAAAATTAATTAACGCAAGGATTGCAAGGTGAAACGACTTTAAAAATCTGCTATAATTATATACAATATGGCCGTTGATTTTTTATTTTCATACTAAGAAATACTTTTATCTACATATCGCATAAACAAATAGCACATTTTTTTAATATAATTAGTTTTACATTCTTCTCAAAACTATATAATTAAAATGAAAATTCAACACTGTTCTTTATTTTAGTAAATAAAAATAAAAGGGCCGTAGTGGCGCAGAGGCTTAGCTTCTGCCTGTAAACGCGACGGTTTTTGGGTTCGATTCCTTGAGGGGAAGACGGATTTTTCTATTTCCATTTTCTTTCTCTGGCAACCAGACAAATCGCAGCGTTAAGTTGCGCCACGCAATGTATCGAAAAAGGCGGAAAGCAAGGAACGGAGTGTCTTAACACTAGGTTCCTACAGTTCCTACCTTGATGTATGCAAGAAAAAACATGAAGCTATAAAGAAATAAAAATAAAAGTAGTTTTTTTCCCTGAGTGTGGATGGTCACGGGGACTATGGACCATACATTAGTCAAAAGCAGCCCAACTATGTCAGAATAGCCCGGTATAATTTAATTTGACACTGTTATTTCACTTTACATAGAATTATATAAAACTTACAAAACGAGTCTCCGCGCCGGTAACTTCCCACGACAACAATACAATTTCACACACGAAATCTCGCCAAAGGACCAATTTGAAGCAAATTTCAACCTTCCTTAAACTGTTTATCAGCAGGCTGTTTTGATTCGATTATTTCTTACTCGGGAACAACTTTGTTGGAATTTTATCAAAGAGAAATGCCAAATTTGAGGAACATTTCATTTTGTTCAATTTATTTTTTATTTATTGTTTACATATGTTGGAAATAAACAGTACTATTAATAATTATAAATGTTGTACATAATTAATCCTTAAACCAAAACAGATTCCTTTGACAATTAATACATAAATAACATATAGAGAGTAGAAAGCATATTAAATATTACTATTATAAATTAAACATTATCATTATAGATATTAAAATTAAAACTTTAAATTAAAAATTATTACAATATATAGTTATGTTAAATATCATTTAGATTCATTCAATAAATATTTTACAGCAGATTTGAATTGACGGAGAGAGAGATGAAACAAATCCAATTTAGAGAACATCTTGTTATGTTTGTTAGCACTTCTAATAATGAAGCCATTTCCTGCAAATTTGGTGCGGGTATACTGTATATTAAAAATAGGTTTACTTCGAGAATTTAATCTAGGACAGTTAAGATTCAATCTAGAGAGAAGGTAGCTGGAGTCAATTCCATTATTCAGTATCTTGTATAACAATATTTGATCTCTTTCGATCCTTCTATTACAAGGCAGTGGCAGTTCCTTCATAGTTATATTATTACCAGAGGTTTTATATTTTAAGTGTTTTTTAAATAAATAATGGACTTTATTAATTTTTTCTATATAAGTTTCGTATTGAGGATTCCAAACAACTGAGGCATATTCAAGTAAAGGTCTAACAAGTGATTTGTATAAAAGTATAAGAGTTGACATATGCCTAAATTCCCTGGATATCCTCAACACGAACCCTAGTACTCTGTATGCTTTGGATGTAATATGAGTAATATGATCATCAAAAAGTAGTTTGGAATCCAAATAGACACCAAGATCTTTAACGACTGAAACCCTTTTTATGCAGCTATCCTCGAATTTGTAGTCAAAATTAAATATACGCCTTTTACGGGTAAATGTTATAGTATTACATTTATTAATATTTAGATAAAGTGAGTTAAGTTGACAATAATTATTTAAAGAGTCAAGATCTTTCTGTAAATCCAAGCAGTCCGTTTCGTTTTTAATAATTTTGAAAATCTTTTTGTCATCTGCATACAGTAAGAAGTTAGAATGCCTAAAAATGGATTTTACGTCATTTATATAAATGATAAAAAATAATGGACCTAAATGAGACCCTTGTGGTACGCCAGATGGTACTGGAACAAAAGACGAACAGTACCCTTTAATTGTAACTGCCTGACTGCGATTGAACAAGTAGGACTCAATCCATCGCAGGAGGTCACCGTTTATACCTATATTCTGTAGTTTCTTTAGGAGTAAAGTGTGAGAAATCTTGTCAAAAGCTTTTGAATAGTCGGTATACACGACGTCCACCTGGTAACCATCATCCATAGCTTTGAGGACATAATCCGTAAACTCGCAAAGATTACTTTCTGTTGATCTTCTATCAACAAATCCATGCTGTTCAGTGATAATTATAGGACGTATAACTGGAAATATTTCATCATATATAATGCGCTCAAAAAGTTTAGGGATACAGCTGAGCTTAGAGATAGGACGATAATTTTTTATATCATGCTTATCGCCATTTTTAAAGATAGGAACAACAAATGATCGTTTCCAGATAGGTGGTATTACACATGTGCGCAAAGATATCGAAAATAAAATATATATTGGTAGACATATAGATTTGTAGCAGTTTTTAAGGAGAATAGGAGGGATTCCGTCTGGGCCAGTACCTTTTTTAGGATTAATCGATTTTAAGTACTTTTCAACAGTTGACATGGATATATTGATTGAAGATAAATTAAGAAGATTTACAGATTCCCTTTGATTATTACGAGAAGCCATGGAGGTGGAGTTATTTGATTGTTCAAACGAAGAGAAAAAATATTTGTTAAATAAATTGCTAATCGCTTGCCCGTCAGAAGACGAGACACTTTCCAAATACATCCTGTCGGGTATTTCAGTGGTTTGCCTTTTAGATTTCACGAATGTCCAAAAATATTGTGAATTTTTTAAAATTTTATTTTCTGCTGTATCGATATAATCTGCATAACATTGAGCCTCTACACGCTTTTGTTTCTCACGCAAGAAACTAAAAGTTCTGTAGTCACTGTAGTTGTTATAAATCTTCCATTTTGTGTGAAATTTTAGTTTTTCTTTAATAGTTTTTCGGAGAGACGCAGAATACCATACAGGATATCGATTATTGTCAAACACTGCTCTAGAGGGGACATAAGTTGTTATGACATGCTTCAAGATATTATAAAATGTCTCGACTGATTCTTCAATATCAAATTCGTTAAAGCTAGTTTTCCAGTCCGTTTCAAATAGCACTTTATTTATTACATCATAATCAGCTTCGTGAAATAGTCTAACTATGCGTGGGGCATTTTTAAGGCTACAGTTATTTGTTTCAGAAAAAGACGTATTAAGAGCAGGATGATGTACATCCTCAGTGACTAGCGGCGTACTACAGCGTGTGGTAATGCAATCAGTGTTACTGATCACTAGGTCAAGACAACGATTATTCACATTAGGTATTAAGTTATACTGCTTTAAATTATTAAACAATAAAAATGAGGACAAAGTGTTTACTAACATGTCTGAATTAACATTTTTGAGCTCAGCTGATTTAGAATCATTTGATAATGACCAGTCAGCATAAGGGATATTAAAATCTCCAATTATAACAACCATATCTTTAGGGTGCAAAATTATGGTCTCAGAAACTTTTTCATAAAAGTCAATTTGGTCTTCCAACTGGTTTCCACATTGTGGAAAATAACAACAATAGAGTCTTAAATCCACGGTTTTGTTGTTTTTTTTTCATCCTAATAAGTAAAGACAGCATATCACATGAACGAGTATCGTTTGAAGGCTGATTACTTACCTCTATTACAGTTATACCTTTACGAATTGCAATTAATACCCCACCACCCATTTTGTCTCCACGGGACTTGTAATCACGATCACAACGATATACACAATAACGATAGTCAAAGATTTCGGAATCGTATACTCCTGGTAATAGCCATGTCTCAGCTATACATATAATATCGTAATCCAAGTGTAAGACATTTGTAAAAAAATCTTTTGTTTTTGTACGGATACCTCGCACATTTTGATAGAAAATTCCTAGATTCATAAATTAATCATAATTAAACTATAGCATGTATAAATTACAACAGATATAAATTCTTCAATATATATATAATTAAGTTTAGTATGATTTTTAGTAAAAATAAAACTGTTACTAGTGCATAACAACAACAACAACAACAACAACAACTGATGAACATTAAAATATAAAATCATGATTAAAAGTTTCATCTCTCTCCACAAAGAAATTAGGCTATTTAATATGTAATGGTATAAAAATAAAATATTAAAATTGATTTCTATACTAACGCAAACAAACATATTTAAATCACTTATTAAAGTTTTTTTAAATCATTTTCTGCCTGGATATGTAAAACAGGACTCGTATCGGTTTTCCTCACCATTATTGCACAGTTCTTGACCCATACATAAACATATTTCTTCTCTCGCGCTAATTCTTTAGTTTTTCGTAATAACATTTTATTGAAGCTTGTAAGGTGGTCATTGAAAAATATACGGTTATTATTACCTACGTATCCCAGATCGCATGCTCTAAGTTGCTTTTTGTCTTTTAGCCTTGCCAGAAAATCATCTTTTTTGTAACGGGACATAAAACGAATTACGATAGGTCTTGGTTTTTTGGTGTCATTATGCTTAGGGGTGACTCGTGTAACAAAATCAATATCGCTTTTAATACTGTGTTGGTAATTTATAAGTGTGGAAAGTCCCGTAACTATGTCTATTAGGTTTTCATTTTTAGACTCCGGCATGCCAATAATTTCAATATTAGAACGACGAGACCACTGTTCTTTTTTGTTCATATCGGCCTGTATTTCGAGCGCTTTTGCGTTTAAACTATTAAAGTCAGATTTAATAACCTCGCAAGACTTTGCCTTAGCTTCAATAGTTTCTATCCTTTTGATAAGAGAATCATATTTATCGCTCATAAAATTCAATGATTGCTGTAGCGTCGAGATTTCACTCTTAAGGTCTTCCATTATTGTATTAAAGCCCATAAACGCCTCTTTAATTTCTGATTTTATAATGTTACGTATGTCATCTACCGTTATTGTTTGCTGGTTAACATTCGCGCTTTTGGTATTCTTAATTTTATCAGTAGAAACCATATTTTTGTCACCTTTTTGTTTCACTCGCCTTGTTACGATACGAACAGGAGTTTCATCTTTATTATTTCGCGGCGATTTATTTTCACATGAAGGTGATGGGCAGCGCCAAGAGTCCCTTATATCTTCGGTTATTAAGGACGCTGCTTTCTTTGGAAATACACACGCGCAATGGTAGTTGCTATCGCATAATGTGCAAACCAATGGATCGTTCAGTTCATATGTTGTTCTGTCACAGCAGGCAAATTCCATTTGCGATATTTATCTCAACAGTTTTTAATTAAACACCCGCTACTTCACTCTATATCTTTTTTATATATTAAATTTGAGAACTATATTTATTTATTACACTAGGTATTAACGTAAATGATTATAAATATTAAATAAATATAATATTTTTCACGTAATTATTGTTATTACTGTTGCCTAGCAACTCAATATATATATATATATATATATATATATATATATATATATATATATATATATATATATATATATATATATATATATATATATATATATATATATATATATATATATATATATATATATATATATATATATATATATATATATATATATATATATATATATATATATATATATATATATATATATATATATATATATATATATATATATATATAAATAAATATATATATATATATATATATATATATATATATATATATATATATATATATATATATATATATATATATATATATATATATATATATATATATATATATATATATATATATATATATATATATATATATATATATATATATATATATATATATATATATATATATATATATATATATATATATATATATATATATATATATATATATATATATATATATATATATATATATATATATATATATATATATATATATATATATATATATATATATATATATATATATATATATATATATATATATATATATATATATATATATATATATATATATATATATATATATATATATATATATATATATATATATATATATATAATATATATATATATATATATATATATATATATATATATATATATATATATATATATATATATATATATATATATATATATATATATATATATATATATATATATATATATATATATATATATATATATATATATATATATATATATATATATATATATATATATATATATATATATATATATATATATATATATATATATATATATATATATATATATATATATATATATATATATATATATATATATATATATATATATATATATATATATATATATATATATATATATATATAGTAATTCATATACAAACCTTGACATATAGCACAAAACAACCACCTTATACCAAACTACAGAAAGTAAAACGACATATCCGAAGCATAAAACGCAGAAGACATAATTCACTGTCATTACTCGCAGCTTTAGGTTTCAACTGACTTACGCACCCAGGCCAATCTAATTTGGTAACCTTTTAACGAGACTTATTGCTCAATTGACCTTTGTTTTTATAATCTTTATTTAATTAATATACCTGTTTTTTACTTATTTTACTTATATTTAGTCTTTTCGAATTTCGTAAATAAGTGAACTTTACGAACTTCTTTTAAAAAGATGGTAGTCTTAGTTAATAAGACTACAAATTCGATGAAATTCAATCGAAGCTGTTGCATGCAGGGATCGGCCCATACGAAATATTATAATGAACTGATTTATGTCGTTTTATATAGGTAATCACGTAGAATCTCTATCCGAATACGCTCGACATGCAGTCTACGTATGATTCTATGTTATTATTTAAATTAAATCAACCGTTAGTTTATAACCATACATTACATAATACATATGTAATTTAATTATAAGTAAGTTAGTAAAACTGGAATACTTTTAGACCAAACAAATTCTTGTTTGGTTACAAATAAGAATTTGTTTAGTCTAAAAGTAACATATATATTCATATAATCCGAACTTTTACAAAATCCATTTTCTTGCTCTTTATTTCATTTGGACTTTTTGTCTCGCGTCACCACCACATTTTTCTAAAACATATACCAGTGTTAAATATCCCATGACAAAAGCTTACACTGAAATAACAATGTAGCTACAGGGGCGGTAATTTTTAGCCTATTTCTGGTATGAATATTAAGTACATATACATCATCGGTTTTGGTACAATCGTTATTATTTTTTTACAGACAGATGCAACTGTCTATATTATATTTATTTCCTTAAGGTTTTCACTTTAGAATTCTTTACGGATTTACGGAGCTTGTGCTAAACTAGCTTCTGCAAGACAAAAATTGAATTAATAGCAGCTACATTACCCTAGTATAATGGATTATGGTATACGTTCTACTATGAAATTAGCTAAAATAAACAAGGCAAGCTTCACGTCAGTTCCTAATCTAATTTTTTTGCCGCAAAAGTTTATGAGCTAAGTCTATTAATTAGTGAGAAGGTATTTAATAGTGAAGGTGGAAATATAATGTGCATTTTAAAAGATCCCAAGCAGCCGAGGAGAGAAGAGCTCCGGAGGTGCTTTCCTGTGTTACGATGGGCACGGTGAATTACAGATTATCTATTATAATTAATCTATTCCAAATTTTAGGACTGTCGTGGCGAAAACACGTAGTGTCTGCCTGTAAACGCGATAGTTTGTGGGTTCGAGTCCCACTTGTGTAAGAAGGATATTTACTACTAAGAAAATGGTTTTCTTCGCTCTGGCAACTAGGCAAAGCGTGGCGTTGAGTTCCACCTGCCAACAAGCAAAACCTGAAAAAGGCGGAAAGCAAGGAACGATGTGTCTTAACACTAGATTCCTTCCCCTCTAGATTTCTTCTCCCCCTTCTCACTAGGGTAGATCCCTCTGCTTAATCTGACATGTACGGGATAATCGTTAAGCTAAAATAATTAGTTTCTCAATTTTTTTAGCTTCACGCTTATGACACAATATACTTAGCACAAGTATATTTACAGATTGGAAGCTTGTCCTGGAAAAGATAAATATTTTTTCTTAAAATATAATCTCGTATTACGTCTGTTAAGTAAAAGCCTTGAGACACATTTCCAAGAAACACATTAATTTAATCAATTTTCGTATTTATGCTTACTGACAACCTTTATTTATCATTTAAAAATATTATTACAATAATAATTTGTTACTATAATAATAATCTTCATATATTAAAGATGAAATTAACATTTTACTGTAAAACATGATAATTAATAAAAAAGAAACATTAAAAACTGATTTTACCGACTATTTTTAAAAGGGGGCATCTCGTCGCGGATTTATAATATATGCATACATACATCTTCACGCTCTATCACTAGCAGGGTAGTCAGAGAGAACGTAGCGTCAAATGCTACGATACTTGCATACCTCTTTCACGACGTCCACTGACATTCACCTCCTCATACACACTCTCCGGGGAGTCCTCATGCTTTTTACGAGATTTTCCTCCAGTATCTTCGATACTGTGTTTTCGAAAGTCAACCAAGGTCTTCCCTCACCTCTCTCCCTTTTTTCTTCGTACATCTTTTTTACCATTTTTTCATCACTCATTCTTTCAACGTACCCAAACAATGTGAGCATCTATCTGAGCATCTGACATCCTCGCTGTTACTTACCATGCTGTGTATCTCTTTGTTGCGTTCTACCGAATGGTAAGCTAAGCTGACTCCACATATCCTTCGAATAGATCACATCTCCACATTCAT
Organism: Dione vanillae; assembly: GCA_037178615.1. Classification (NCBI taxonomy): domain Eukaryota; kingdom Metazoa; phylum Arthropoda; class Insecta; order Lepidoptera; family Nymphalidae; genus Dione; species Dione vanillae. Next base: position 611,178 of record JAZFAU010000205.1, read on the forward strand.
TCATGCATCTCACACGTTTCACTGCCTTATAAAAGTATCGGACCCAGAATTGCATTGTGTACACTGCGCGGCCAAACGTGCAGCGACGCTGACGTTCTGCCGTCTCAACAACGCAGCTAGGGCACCGTTCCGTTGCTGTTACCGGCAGCAACACGTCTTTCCACATCAATTTCGTATCTACCATCTCTACTATTATTAACATACTTCCCAAGTATATAATACTTCCTTCACGATAAAGCAACTATTTTATATTATTATTTATAGTATAAAATATTATAAATATTGATTTATTGTAAAGACCACATTGAGAGCAATTATTAATACCACGGGCATTAACGGGCTGTTCGACGTTGTTTCTTAGGGATAAATTTAAAGATATTAAAATCATGACTCTTCACAGTCAGTATATATTTGAAAATTTAATGTATGTTCATAAAAATATTGATAAATTTTGAACAAATTGTGATGTTCACAATGTTAATACAAGAACTAAGTATAAACTTGTAATGACACCACTAGGCTCGATAAAATAGGTAACTCCTTCCCATGTAATTGTGTCCGTTTCTACAATGAACTGCTGAATGAAGTATTTGATCTCCTTAAATAAATTTAAAGTTTTTATAAAACGGCAGTTAATTAATAAATCCTATTATAGTGAAAAAGATTACATTAATGATAAAACAGCATGGAATTAATGAATTGCTCATAAGTTAGAATGACGTTTGTGAAGTGATCACAATAGGTTTAGGAAAACCTGGTTGAGTTTGTTGTGGGCTCTTTTCACCAGGCCGCGCTTGGATCTCTCGTAACTTTAGTTTTAAGTCGTGAAGTGTGTAGGTTTCCGAGGGGCTCAATTCGATATTTATTATAGAATTGGGCTCCTCTGACACTCCTCCGTTCGCTCTATCTGACGTACACATGTCATTATCTTATTGATTCTAAGTGGAAAAGTTATAAATAAATAATTGTATTGTGATCTGTACAGTACCATAGATGTATTCTTATATTTACTCAATTTAAATTCGTCGTGTGGTGAGATAAAGTATAACCTTGTAATAAACAAAAAGTAAATTACACTCTTTGGTTCTTGCAATGAACAAGGTATAGGACGCACAACGTATGGTTTACATATAAATCTTCAAATAAATCGGCTAGTAAGAAATCAATAGAACGTCAACAAAACAACTTTCAGCAGGAACTTGTTATATTTTATTGCTACATTATACAGTATATTATTTAAATCTAAAATTCTAAGTCAACTCAATCAAACAATATGAGCTATTATGCTTATTTTTGTATTTTGTATGCAAATTGTCTTATAATCAAAACCTTCAAGGTACTTTCTGTTGCGTTCCGAGCTATGGAATTTGGCAATAACTTAGAAAAAAAACTAAACTTACCTAGAAAAAAACTAACTATTACAACCAAAGGGAATAAGAAAATTATCGACGATTTTTAGATATATCCCAGTAAAAATCAATACAAGGTTATACTGTAATGTCTTTTGTTTTGTAGTGCCTGCTTTATATTTTTTCATATTTTTCTAAGCGAATAATGTATAATAAATAAATAGCTACAGAACCTTGCGAGTTCTACTCGCAGTACTCGAATACTTAGTACCTATATTACAATATTTAATACATAAAATGAATTGATAAATTCAATTCAATAATGCAACATAAATAGCAATCAGTACTAAACAAACATGTAAAATGCAATTATGCACACATTTTAGATATCATTTATTTGAAGTGACTATAACTATTAATTAATTACAGGTGCCAGTATCAATAAAAAATAATAAACAAAGAATCAAATCATCCAATAACGTAAGATGGAGCAAACCGGTCTTATCTTGTTGTAATAAATCAATTAGTGATAAAAAAAGCAATTATCGATTATAGTGATTTTTAAAATCATACATTACTTGTTTTTAAAAAAAAGCTGCTGCATTTCAAAAATACATACATAAATATAAAAATAATTAAAATCTAATAATTAAGTATGTAAAAATATATAACATAACAAACAGAATGGCTAAATTGTCAAAATAAAATAATGTAAAAAGATCGACGAGGATGGGATTCGAACCCACGCGTGCAGAGCACATTGGATTAGCAGTCCAACGCCTTAACCACTCGGCCACCTCGTCGCGTGGTCGAGATGGCGAATTATATAACTGGATCCTAAACATTATATAAATATATAAAATATGTATGGATTTTGAGGAGATTGTTGGTTAGGAATTCCACATTTAATATTTTTTTATTACTTACTTTATATAAAAGTGTATATTAAGTTCAAATTCAAATAAGATACAAATATAAAATTATATTGCATAACTCATAACGCGGTTATGCAGCAACACCAGATGTGACTTGTAACCGCGACCGTTCTAGGTTCGATTCTTGTGAGGGGGAACGAATTATTTTACCTCTTCGCTCTGGATAGAAAACAAAGTTGTACAGGTCGCAATGTTTTAAAAATTAAGAACGAGAAGTAAGACTAGAAGTCTTATTAAATCTTTTTATACTTACGTGAATAAAACATTTTCAATTATTAAATAAAGAATACAATAATTTGAATTAATAATAGGATAAATAAGAAAATAAAATACTATGAAAAAAATAAAAATTAGATTTTTTTTTTTTTTTTTAGCTTCACGCTTTTATCCCGCACATGGCAGGGTAGGCAGAGAGAACTGCAGGGACCATACGAACCTAGTGTTAAGACACTCCGTTACTTAGTCCCTGCTTACTCCGTCCCCACTTTCCGCCGTTTTCGAGTCATTGCGTGTTGAGTGGCGGAACTCAACGCCGCACTTTGCCTTAGTTAAAAATTAGATTATATGCTGATAATAGATTCACAAATTTAATAAAACTAGAACGTCACAGATTTTTAAAAAATAGTATTTATATAATCAATATTATATAGTGGACCGTAGGCACAAAGGCCCAGTGACTATCTGTAAACGTGATGGCGTGTGGGATCGAATCCCCGAATGGATTATTTCCTTTTTTTTTCGCTCTGCCAACTAGGCAAGTCGACGTTGAGTTCCGCCACTCAACACGCCTCGAGAAGCGGAGTGTTTTAACAATAAGTTTCCACGGTTCCTGCAGTTCCCCCGACGTACCCTGATATTTTCAAAAAATAATATTTTTATACAATAATATCCGAAACATATGATTCATTTAGTAATAATAACTATCTAAAAAATATATTACAACCATGCCTAATTAAAAGTCTCAAAAGTTAAACAGCGTCTAGTCGTCATAATCTATTGATAGCCTAATCAATATTTGTAATAACATAAAAAAAGCAATTAATTTTATGTGCATTTCTATACGAGATAGGGTTTTACGATTTATAATCTTATCCCAAGACCCAAAACTATTAAAGAGTTAATTAAACGCAACCCTTAATTAATTTTGTTAATAGGTGTATAAAAATAAATTAAAAGTCAAAAATTTATAAACAACAATTAAATTAGAGTAAATGTTTAATATTTAATCGATTTATATATATTTCTTCTACAAGATAGGCATGGATAGGTAGGACGGGCTAGGCAGAGTCTCATGACACTGGCAGTATCTAGTGTTAAGACACTGTGGAATTAGAACCATAGTGGGTCGTGTGGCTTTTTCATACTATAGAAAAGAAATTAAATTGTTTCGTTTTATATAGTGGATTCGATTCGGCGTCCTACTCACGACAAGCTGACCCATCGTGCTCGTACATATTAATATAAATATAACCATATATAATTTTTCCAAAAAGAAAAAAAATAAATCGACAAGTTATATAAATGAATATCGTCTGTATCTATAAATGGTGGAAAGGTTTTTTTGTGGATTTTTTAATTCCACCTTTACTAATCGGAGATAATAGTAGGTGCCTACATATAGACATTAAGCTGAGCCAGGTTCAAATTTCCATTATATAAACTCCCTTAACGAAATTGGATACTAAAATTGGAAAATTTGTCGTCATATAGTCCAGAAAAAGCAAGCACAATTATCGGGAAATTCGATGTCGAAATTTAGTTTTAATTCTTTAAACAAGAAGATATAGGTATATATATATCTTTTTCAGAATAGAAATATATATGATTTTGTATTATTATACGAGTACTCGTATATATGCTCTGCCAACATCAATAACTTACTACGCATAATAACCACTAAACAGGGTCCACTTGAATGTACCTATCTCAACTGTGATCCAACAACGTAGGCCGAGACATATCCAAGATTATGTTAAATGGGTTAGCGTTTGTAACGGCGCGGGGGCCACTTATAAAACACTGAGCCTTCACCGGAGGTCAGACCCTACCCTGGTACCTAGTCCGGGACACGACGCACGGATAAATCCCCATATTATTGTTATTACTGTCCCGGAAAGGGACAAGAGTTAATATCCTCGCTTTCTTAGAGGTTCGCTACACGTTATTGGGTGTCCCGCCGTTATATAACTTTGTCGTTGAATGCCGTAAGCCTTGTTATATTTGTTAATTCTAAAAAGTAATTTAGTGAACAATTTATATGAAAATGGAACCGTTGTAAACTACAGCTACTACGAAATTATTTAGAAAATTGGTCTTTGAATTATAGATAATTGTTTCAGAGAATGCTGAAATTGTAATAAATTATTATATAACATGACATATTAGAATAATTTTAATTTAACACCTTATATACTTTATAACCATAATACAAGAATATGTGACACATCTCTTATTTGTGACGCAAGGCCACACGGAATTTCTGCATTTTATGACACACATATGAGTACATAGTTGTGATGCCAAATACTCAAGAGAGCTTGGACGCAGGCACGCCGCAAATATCCACGCCAACGTTTCTGCTCTGAACTACGCCTGCAATGCCTGCGCCGGAAACGTACCGTACACTGCAAGATACAATGCATTCGGTATATACAACTCTCGTGTATGCAGCTATTGATCTAAAGTACACAGCTAAATAAAAGTAAATATAATTTTTAGATGTGTTTATTGTAATAAAAAACAACAACATTTAAACTTTACAATGATCATAATATGAATAACTATTTCTTCGCAGCTAACTTCTTTCTGAGAGATTCGGGCATCTCCGCGGGAGGAGGTCGAGGCATCAAGGTGTACACTTTGAAGGCATCATAGATGAACCACTGCAGACCTGTCAACGTTCCTATCATAATGATACGAGCCACCAGCCCGCGCCAGATGCCCAGCATGCCCACTTCGGATATAATACCGCCGATTGTGGCGCTTGGGTCCTTGTTAAGCTTCGACACGATAGTATCCGAAGGGTGTGACACGATAGCGCAGAGTACGCCCGCTATGTAGCCCGCTGCAAACGTTACTATCAACTGTTCACCCTTAGTGCACTGTTCCCTCGGCTTGGGAACCACATTCGCGTACAAATACTCCACGGTTTTTTCAAACGATGTGAACTTCATCATGGTGTAAGGGACCTGTCGTCCCCAGAGCGGTGTTAAGCCTTTATAAAATACACCAAATCCTTCAGTAGACATCATGTGCGGCATCGCCTTTCTCATCTGTGACGTGTATCCAGGAGTGGTCTGTATTCTAACTTTGACGGCCTCGAAGGGCGCCAGGAATACATCCGCTACAAACTCTGCCGAGGCCGCTGCGGCCAAATATAAGTACGTTCTATACAAATAAGCACTTTCCTCATCAACCAAAGTACTAAATTTATATTTAAAATACTCGTAACCGGCGAATTTGGCTGATCCTTGTAAGGTGTAACCAATTAACGTGGGCGCCCAGCCTTTCACTAAGTTGGCGGCGCCTCCTTCGCTCCAAGAGACCGAGAAGCCTTTGAATATGGATTTGTACTTGGCGGGGTCGACCTGCAGCCGGCACTTGACCAGGTCGAGCGGCGTGAGTATCGTGTGCGTGCTGCCACACGCGACGGCCCCGCCCGCCGCACAAAGCATGAAGTATTTATTGCTGAACATCTCACACGAGAACTCTTCTTGACCTTTTTTCGCCATGTTTACTTTTTGCCCAACACTTTTTAACTATTTTATATATTATTTATAGTTGACTAGTTTGTATAATCAAAAAAGAAAACTTTTCAAAAGAAGAAAAAAGGAAGCCATTGTGTTTGCAAAAAAGCAGATAAATCAACACGACGACGTGACAGATGACAGCTGGTTGATAGAATTCAAAATATTTTTTTATTTAAATGTGACTATATATCTTGAAGTAAGTTTTTATTAAATGGGAAAAAAAATCTCATATATTGTATGATGAAAAATATCCCTACGTACCTTTTTACCTCGTCCAATCTAATCAACCTTTTCATTATGTTTCTATACTTTATTTCAGCCTTATGACTTCTTGGAACCTTCAAGTTAACGAAGAAAATCCATCCTCCTCTTATAGGAATCGAACCCACAAACTTTCGCGAAAGCAGACGCTTCGCCTCTGCGCCACGACGGTCCTCATATTTCATGAATATTATATCGCATAAACTATGTATATAGTTCTCAAATATGTTACATATAGACTTGTTGCATTGTAAATTAATTTAAATATATTTAAATTAAACCCGTTTTTTGGCCAACAGGTAAAACACCGAGGTAAAGTAAACAAGAAAATGAAAGAAATAAATGAATATTAGTTTTAAAAAAAATGTTTATTAATTTAAATTAAAATTTCAACTTACGATCTAAAATATTGTTATATAACGAACATTATGTCGGATGTCAATCCTCGTATGCACATATTTACAAAATTAAACAAAATCTATTGCAAAACGCCAAGACGCCGAGGTGACTTGGAAATATACAATAAATAATTTTTAAATAAACATTATTTCGATACTTAATTCTATACACTGGCACTTAAAATGGCGATATAGTAAAAAAAATGGAAAATCGATATTACATTCGTGTCGAATACAAAAATCGATTACGATAATCGGAAGATCGTTACTTAGCTAACAATATCGATTCATAGCAATAGGAGAACGGCTACATTTACAATCTTTTTAAAAATGAAATAAAAAGCGTAGCTATAGTAAAAAAAATAACAAACATTAGTAAGAATGTTTAATACTAATAAAACATATTTATTATTAGCATGTTGTTAGTTAAGTTCGTAATATCTACACTATATATTATGCATCCATCTCACACAATTAATACTGCCGACGAGATCGTCCCAGACTCTCCGAATCGAACGACGATCCGATATCTATTCGAACTTGCGATTGTAAATCGATACTGACGGATAGATATACCTTAATAATCTGTGGAAATTACTTGTTTCAATTAGGTGTATGTAATGAGATTGAACCTACGACATTCGAATTGTAGATAATCTTTTAGATGAACTATTGAGATGTCATCTGTTGCTTAAATCTGTTGCTTTCTTTAACATTCGTATTTTTTTAATTATATGTAAAAAAAATGAATTGTCGGTCTTCATATCGCTTACTCAATAGTGACCACCTAACCGTCACGTAGCCGTCGAACACTGTGAGACAATCTCTCATGTACAAATATATATTTTTATAAATATAATAAAATTAATATGGCAGTGCGTCGTGAAATAACTCGAATTTATTAATGGCAGTGATTTGACTCGCTCAAAATGATATAAAAAACATCGATTTTAAATTATTATCGAAATATCGAAATTCTATCGATTCTTAATCAATGTCGGTATCGTGATACATTTATCGACGTCAGTCATTTTAATCATATCAAACTTCCGTTACAAACAAAACGAGTACTTATAGTATAAGTGGACCATGTCGTACTCAGTTAGCGTCCGGCCGCGGCGCCACGCGCACGGACACGTAGAGGCGCAGCGGCGGCGGCGCGTCCGGGGCGGCGCGGCGCGCGCGGCTGCGGGCCGCGGCCGGCGTGACCACGCGCGCCTCCAGCTCCAGCTGGCGCTCGAGCACGTCGCGCGCGCGCAGGCGGCGGCGCAGGCGCAGCGCCCACGTGCCGTCGCGGCGCGACAGCAGGAAGTCGCCGGCGGGGTCCCCGTAGGCCACGCGGTAGTGCGCGCGGCCGCCGCCCGCCGCCGGCAGCAGGCGCAGCAGCGGCGCGCGGCCCCACGTCTGCGCCGGCGTGGCGCGGACCACGATCAGCTCCGCCTCCGGCTCCAGCAGCGAGCGGCGCCCTGGCGTGCAGGTGCAAGGTTCAGTTACTTGTGCGCGAGAAGGGAAGAAGAAGAATATTGACGCTACTACTCACGTCTGCTGCGCCTCCTTCGTTTCCTGACTATGGTTGTTCCGTTCGCGTAGATTATACCTTCCTCGGGAGTTCTTCGTCGACGTCCGTTCATCTGAAAGTTTAAGAAAAATAAGTAAAAATAAAGTAAGAGTAGTATTTGCTCACCGAGGACGCTTTACAAACATTATGAAGTTTTCTGTTAAGAAATTGTTTTTTTTTTTAAAAGTAGATACATTTAAATTTCCGAATCTAAATAATAATCTCGATAGACAGACGGAGACAAACAGAAACGACATTAAAGCTGTTCCACAAGAGTTTCATTTTCATTTCAAATAGTGGAGTGTCTTAACACTAGGTTCGTATGGTTCCTGCAGTTCCCTCTGCCTACCCTGCCATGTGCGGGATAAAAACGTGAAGCTAAAAAAAAATTCAAATACGGTACCCTAAATATAGGAATCGTTTACAAGGAATGTACGATAAGCTGTTACCTTGCAACTGAAGCAACCTTCGGTGGAGATGAGGTCCGCTCCGGCCAAGCGGTACTGGTCGCGCAGCGGGAACACCGGCGCCGAGCCGATGTCGTCGGGCGCCAGCGCGCCGTCCAGCGCCGTGAGGCAGTGGCAGGCGCCCACCAGCTGGTACCCGGCGGGGCAGCCGCACTGGTAGCTGTCGCCCAGCGCCTGGCAGCCGAACAGGCAGCTGGCCGACGCGCAGCCGCCCGCCAGCTGCAGGCACACGGCGTGCGCCGCGTCCCAGCCGTAGCCGGCGGGGCAGCCGCAGCGGTAGGCGCCCGCCAGCGGGAAGCACGGCGAGGCGCCGCAGGGCGCGGCCGCGCACGCGTCCACGGGCGTGCAGGCGCCGCCGGGCGCGCGCGCGCTGCCGGGCGGGCACTCGCAGCGGTAGCCGCCCGCGCGGTTGCGGCACGGCGCCTGGCACAGCCCGTCGGCGCACTCGTCGCGGTCGAGGCAGCGCGCGCCCTCCGCGTCCAGGCGGAACCCGCGCGGGCACACGCAGCGGTAGGAGCCCAGCAGGTTGACGCACTTGCCGGGCGGCGGGCACAGGCCCTCCTCGCGGCACTCGTTGACGTCGACGCAGGCGTCGCCGCGCTTCTCGTACCCGTCGCCGCACTCGCACTCGAAGGAGCCGTCGGTGTTGACGCACGTCTGCTGGCAGGTGTGCGTGCCGCGCGCGCACTCGTCCACGTCGCGGCAGTTGGCGCCGTCCTCGTCCAGCTCGTACCCGCTGCGGCACACGCACTGGTAGGAGCCCTCGGTGTTGCGGCACAGCTGGTCGCAGGGCGGCGGCCGCGCGAGGCACTCGTCCACGTCGAGGCACACCTCGCCCGCCGCCTTGTAGCCGCGACCGCACACGCATCGGAAGCTGAAGTTTCAAATACAGAGAATATGTAACGCAAAAAGTTAACATCATATTAAAAACAGAGAAACGTTTTTTATAAACCAACCTCCCAATAGTGTTCACACATCGTCCGGGCGCGCAGAGCTCGGGCATGGCGGCACATTCATCCACGTCGCCGTAAATGTCCGGTAGCAGGCTGGAGTCGCCGCCGCCGATCATCCCCCCGCCTATGACGCCGCCGCCGATCACGCCGTTCCCGCCTATACCGCCAGGCACGAGGGCCGAGCGCACGCACAGCTGCAGACGCTCGGGGCTGCCCGGGGCCGGACACAGCTCGCACTCCGGTCCCCAGGCCGCACCCAGCGTACAGCAACATTGTGCTCTAAAAAGTTGATTCATTTATGTATTTATTTAGTTTGCTTAACCTATTACAAAGTAACACGTAAATTTAGAGTGTAAATCCTAAAGCCATTGTGTACACGTACTTGGTGAGCTGCGTGGGCGGCGCGGGCGTGGAGGCGGGCGCGCGCGGCCAGGGCTCCGGCACGCACTGGCCCGCCACCAGCGAGCGGTGGCACTGCCCCGTGCGGCGGTCTGCGGACACCGATACATTTAGATCATTTAATAGTCATTCACTCAATACACTATATTTAATAAAAGATAATAATGAACGTAATAATAGTAAAACGAGGTGTTTGATTTTCGTGACATTTATAAATTTAAAATAAAACAATTTAAGTGCGTAGTCTACCCGTGACCATGGACCTGCAAAGTGTTCGAAACTTCGGGTTTCCAAAAAAAATATCAATGTACGCGATAACCATTTTTTTTAGTTTCACACTTTATCCTGATTATTGTAATGTAGACAGAGGGAACTGCAGGAATCATATGTACGTAGTGTCAGTGTATAACCGCTGTTTTCACTTTCAGTGCGTCCCTGCTTAATCCATTTAAATTGCTTTATTTAGAAATATGTAATTCAAGCGCTCCTCACCTATGCAGGTGCGGCCGTCCTCGCTGGGCTCGTACCCGGCGTCGCAGTCGCAGGCGTAGCCGCCCTCCGTGTTGATGCACACGCCGGGCGCGCACGCGTCGCCGCCCGCGCCCCCCCCGCGCCGCCCGCGCCCTCCGCGTCCTCCGCGCACTCGTCGATGTCCTCACACGCGTCCGGCGCGTCGTGCGGCGCCGACGTGCGCCGGTAGCCTGCGAACGCGTGGAAGATGCCGTATTGTATTACAAGGATTTGTTTTGCTTCATGCTTTTTCCTAAACATACTTCCCTACTTCTACAGAGGAAACTGCAGGAACTATATGAATATAGTATCACTCTATTACTTTGTTGCTGCTTTCTCCGTCCCCGAAAAAGAAATTAAAATAAGATTTTCTTATGTTACAACAATGGTGTTAGTACCTTCAGGACACTTGCAGACATAGGAGCCGACGACATTCTCGCAGGCGTGCCGACACACGGGGTGCGCGGTGTCGGCGCACTCGTCCACATCGCGGCAGTGCACGCCGTCGGGCGCCAGCCGGTAGCCGAAGGGACACGTGCAGCGGAACGAGCCGGGCGTGTTGTGGCAGCGGAACGAGCAGGCGGCGCGGCCCTCCGCGCACTCGTCGACGTCCACGCACGTCTGCTCGGGGCCCTGCGTGAAGCCAGTGTTGCAGCGGCACTCGTACCCGCCGGGCGTGTTCGTGCAGGTGCCGTTGCCGCAGATGCGCGGGTCGGCGGCGCACTCGTCGGCGTCCGCGCACGTAGTGCGGTCGGCGTCCAGGATGTACCCGGGCGGGCACTCGCAGCGGTAGGAGCCGTCCGTGTTGACGCAGCGCCCGCCGCGGCACAGCGCGGGCCGCACGCGGCACTCGTCCAGGTCCTGCGTGAGGTTGGGCCGCCCCATGCCGCCCTGGCACACGCGCAGGAACTCCGCGGACGACGGCGACGGGCAGCGCGAGCAGTAGCGGCCCCACGCCGCGCCTGGCGGTGGGTAGTCAGTTAGCTTATTAAATCACTTTAAAGCACATATGGGTGCATATTAATACGTTATCGTGTATTTTTTAATTTTATAGTTAGAAAATATTTAGTATTGAAATGAATGTTCAATTATTCAAATTGGTAAAACCTATTTGTGATGTAAAGTTCTTCATGACATTATTTTCAAATTAAATAAATAAAAAGGACGTAATTGTGTAAAATTAATCTCTTATGTATTAACTATAGTACGAAAATAAACCAATCGATATTATTCTGTTATTTTATTATAAAAACTTCTAAAAATGAAACCCTGACCTAGCGCCGACATACACTATGTAGAAGAAAATATATTTAAATTTCACGTATTAAGTCACCTTCGGAACAGCAACACTCGGACCTGCTGAGCTGCAGCGGCCTCGCCTTGTGGCACCGGCCCGCGTCCCACTCGTCGTAGCAGAGCTCCTTCCTCTCGTCCACGCACACCGCGGCCGCCTCGTCGAACCGCCAGCCCGCGGGACAGTCGCAGCGGTATCTAGGATTTACATAATGCAATTTGTTTTAAGATAACGCATATTGAGGTATCTGTGCTTCTCATTTTTTTAGTATGAAATAAGAAGATAAAAGTTAGTGCTTAGAGATTGCACATACACATATATTATTTTTTATCTATTTGAGAAATCGAACTCCAAACACAAAATTTTCTGTCTTCATAGCTTCAACAGAGAAACTACGGTACCATAAATCTAAACATTTAACAAATAAATAGCAATCACCCTCCGTTGAAGTTGTGGCACTCGCCGCCCGCGCACACGTACTGCAGCTCCTTGCACTCGTCGCGGTCCACGCAGCGGCGGCCCGCCAGCCGCCAGCCCGGCCCGCACGCGCACTCGTACCTGCACCCAGTACATTTGGTTTACGTGTGTTAATGTATATATATTTTTATGTTCATATATAAATACGAGTATTTGTATATACTTCACGCCCATGTGCCTATGTATACATTTGTTTATAGATACTATCAGAGATTGCTGTAAGCAATAAGACCGCCTTTGCACGCTCTGTATGTTCTTTTTTGCTTGTATTCTTCTGTTTATTTTGTATCTTTGTGGGCAGTAAGGCTTATCTATCTATAGCAGTAGTGATGAGATCAAAATCAAAAGATACATATATATAACGAGTGCTGAGTAACGTATTAGTGTATAGAAGAGCAGAGCAGACCCTCCGTTGGTGTTTGTGCAGACGGGGTCCCCGTCGCGGCCGCAGGGCGCGGGCAGCTCCGTGCACTCGTCCACGTCGCGGCAGTTGCGCGCGTCCGCCTCCAGCGCGTACCCGGCCGCGCACTCGCAGCGGAACGAGCCCGCCGTGTTGCGGCAGCGCCCGTTGCGGCACACCATGCCGCCCTCGCGGCACTCGTTCACGTCTGTAGTTACGGACACATCGACAGTTGGCAATGAAAATATTCATTTATTTGTTTACTATTTATTGTACATGAAACAAAATTAAATGCACAATAGGCAGGTTTAATGCTAAAGAGCATTTTTTATCAGCCAATCCGTGAACAAAAAATTGACAAAATAAAAATTAAAAAAACCATTTTCAAACAAAGTATCAGAAACCTTATAAATATAAACATAAAAAAAAATAATATACATACCATAAGTTTAACAACGAGAATATATACTAAAATACAAACGAATTAAACATATAATAAATATATTAATTCAAACAATAAGAAATTAAATTATAATATAATATTGCCTTGTTTGGTAAGCAATTCTTTCACTCGACGTTTGAATACGTCACGAGAGAGATGATATTATTACAATCCATACTACCGTACAAATTTAAAGTTTAATTGTAAGAAAGAAACCACTAATGCATAATATGTCTTTTGTATTGTTGTCAGTTATAAAGTATTAGAACAATTTGTAACCTATGCAGTCGTTGTTGGCGCCGGGCTTGAACCCGTCGTCGCAGTGGCACACGTAGGAGCCGGGCACGTTCTCGCAGGTGCCGTTGCGGCACAGCGGCCGCGGGCGCGCGCACTCGTCCACGTCCAGGCACGCGCCGTCGCGCAGCGTGTAGCCGGGCTTGCACTCGCATCTGTGCGTTGTGAGTCGCTTGGACATTAAAACTTTACCAAATATATTTTTATGACTTTTAAAGTGTTCATCCACACTGAGGATGGAAAAAATAATTAAAGAAAATATTTAAAAAATTGAATAGTTTTACTATTTATACTTTTACGTAACAAAAAAAAACTTTTGTTACAACCACGTATTTAAAACAAAAAAATAACTTATAAACTAACGGCCTTATTCATAAAAAAGTCTTATAAAACGTTTTAAGTATACTTTAGTTAACACGCTCTTTAGGCTTACAGAACGTTCGATAAATGTTTGTATTCATAAACGCTCTATAAGCCTTCTATAACTAAAGTGTCACTAATTTGATTTATACGTTCACAATGTTTGCTATACTGAAGTCGGTCGACTTGTTGCCGAAAATACCACAGATGATAAGTGATAAACGCATTGACATAGTATGACCACAGATAATATTACGTACAAAAATATATTGTTGGATCTGGCTTGACATTTACCGGCTTCATTTACGTCGTTAAGCTCATATTAGTATGAGCTATAATCAGCTGTTATATGAATCGGCCATCTTTGGACGTTAAAACACTCTTATAGTAGGGTTCTCGGTTCTATAACTTTTTGATAGGTTTATAGAACTGATTGGCACTAAAATGCTGTTATGAATAACGTTTTTTGACAACTGTACTATATCGAGTCTTTAAGCGTGCTATAACTTTTTATGAATAAGGCCGTAAAAATATAAAAAAATTTATTTAAGCAAAATATTAATGTTTTAAAAGGAGTTGTCGAAGATCTCAAAATCCAAGAGAATGACGCCTACAAGGCGACTAAGATCGCCTCGTAAAGTTGTCGTCATTGCAGAAGTGATTATAAGTTGAGTACAAGCAGCGACCTGTAGGAGCCGACAGTGTTGCGGCAGTCGCCGTGCTCGCAGAGGCGGCGGTCGGCGCACTCGTCCACGTCGTCGCACTCGTCGGCGGCGGCGGCCAGGCGGTACCCGGGCGGGCAGCGGCACTCGTAGGCGCCCGGCGTGTTCACGCACTGCGCCAGCCCGCGGCACACGGCCGGCCGCCACGCGCACTCGTCGATGTCGCGGCACAGGTGCGACGTGTTGTCGTGCTCGTATCTGTTGGGATATTCGTCGAGAACGATTTTAAGTTTTATTTTAAAATTATTACTTATAATTTTATTCACCACCGATATAATTTGAAGATTAGCTAAAGATATCGTAGAACATTCAAACGGATGCCACTGTTACCGTACTAGGGAACCTGTATTACGACATACAACACCAACCCCTCAGACATTGATTATATTATAAATAATAACTAAGGAAATATTAGAAACTGCATTAACAAAACTAAATGAAGAAATGTATAAAAAAGAAGTAAAAAATGTTTGTGTAAAAAAGCACAAGTATCTGCAAAAAGTCTGACAAAATTTATTAATTTTAGCCTTGCAGGTTTTATTACTAGCAGAGCATATAGATTTTAAAGAGAAAATCTTATGCAATTTACCCATGATCGCATCCGCACTGGAAGCCGGTGGGAGTGTCGTGGCAGGTGCCGGGCTTGCACAGCTGCGGCATGATGTCGCACTCGTCGATGGGCTTGGTCTCGTTGGTCATGGGGTTGATGTACTCGCCGGGCTTCTCCCCGCAGAGCGCGATGTGCTCGGGCGAGCCCTTGTCGGGGCAGGCCTCGCAGGGCGCGCCCCACGCGCGGCCCACGGAGCAGCAGCACAGGTACTTGGTCTGCGGCACGCCCACCGCCGCCGCGCACTGCTCCAGCTCCGCGTCCCACTCCATGTAGCACTGGCGCTGGCGCACGTCGACGCACTCCTCTGTAACACGCGCACGCAACGTCTCAGTGAGGGCGTCGGCACACTCGTCGGACGCGACGCTCTCGAGGGTACTCACTGCCGTTGGGCATGGCCACGTATCCCTCGGGGCACAGGCACACGTAGGAGCCGGGCAGGTTGCGGCACACGCCGGGCCCGCACACGTCGCGCGCGCACTCGTCCACGTCCTCGCAGCGCTCGCCCGCCAGCGCCCAGCCCGCGCCGCACGTGCACACGTACGAGCCGAACGTGTTGTTGCACGTGCCGTGCGCACACAGCGCCGCGTGCTGCGCGCACTCGTCGATGTCCGCCAGCGTCACCACGTACGACGGCTGCACACACCACACGAACACGTCAGTCACGTCATAAGTCACACGTTACACGCCACGCGTCACACGTCACGCGTCACGCATCACGTGTCACGCATCACATTTACAGTAATACTTACCGGTTCCAAGACAGGCTGATACCCGGGTCCCCCGGGACACAGTTGTCGGTACGCCTCGGAGCCAGGGTTCGGGACAGAGGTCGCAGTAGTTACCCCAAGCGGCACCTGTCATAATGAGCGTAAGCGTTACATGAAATTATATTAACTCACTTATTGTCTAACATGACAATTAATATAAAAACAAAATATACGAACCAACAGAACAGCAACAAGCCGCCATAGTACCATCTTCGGATATCTCATCGCTGTCACGACATTGCTCAGTTCCTGATCGCAAATCAACTTTGCTGTAGCAGCGGGCTTTTCTAGAATCTGTAACATTATGATCACTCAACTTATACACTTTATTGAATTTAAAGACCCTCTTGTTAGGTACATTTAAGTTTATGTATCAATATAAAAGTACAGCCATTGTGCACGCACCGTAGCAGGCGGTCCCGTCGGACACGAGGTCGTAGTTGGGCGGGCAGCGGCACACGTAGGAGCCCTGCGTGTTGACGCACGTGCCGTACTGGCACGACTGCGGCGACTTGCACTCGTCCACGTCCGTGCAGTTGAAGCCCGGCATCACTGCGCATGCGTGTGGCGCACATTAACTAACAATAACGCTGTACTAATATTTAACAAAATTATTTGTTTTTCTTTTTACAAAATCTATTTTTTTACATCGTATCCTATAGCATGGTAATTAGATAGAACCTAATGTAGGTGTAGGGCACTTTATTCCTCAGTTACCATCTTTAAAACCATTATCATATATTGGTACTTCAAAGTTCAAAGAAAATGAAAATAATTCATTCTCCTCAGAGGAAGAACCCTTAAATTAAAACATTATTCAAATAAAATTAAAATTAATTTTATATGGCCATTTTTGAAAATCACGTAATTTACCATCAAAGTTAATATCTCAGATGTGAGACAAACAAGATGGTATCTTACACCCACACCCACACACACCCACACACACACACACACACCGCCACCCGGCACAGTACGTACGGTCGTCGACGCTGTCGGACTGGTAGCCCTTGTCGCAGATGCACTTGAACATGCCGTACGTGTTGACGCAGCGCCCGAACACGCACACGTTGTCGAACGTCGCGCACTCGTCCATGTCTGTATTCACGATATAAAATTTATTTATTCGCTTATCAAAAATTTTTTTAATTAGCTTCACTTTATCCCGCATATGGCAGTTTAGGCAGAAGGAACAGCAGTAACTTCGATTCCCTGCTTTCCGCCTTCTTCTAGACATTACATGCTAAGTAGCGCAACTCAACGCCAGATTTCGTTCTTCGTCCCTAGTTGCCAGAGCGAAGGAAATGGAAATAAAAAAATACCATATTTTTTTCTCATGGTAATCGAACCCACAAACCGTCACGATTCATCAGTTCAGTCAACGTCTCATCAAAAACCGTGCTATTTATTTCTATATCGAAAATGACCTTATACACACGTTTCAACAATTCAACAAAGGCGCCAGTAAAGTGCACGTGAACGTACCGAGACAGGACTTGCCGTCGGGCGCCTTGGTGAACCCGACGTCGCAGTCGCACTCGTAGGCGCCGGGCGTGTTGGCGCAGTGGCCGTTCTCGCAGAGCGTGGGGTCGTTGGCGCACTCGTCGATGTCGGCGCAGGCGTAGCCGTCGCCGCGGTAGCCGGTGTCGCAGAGGCAGGCGTGCGCGCCGTCCGTGTTGCGGCAGGCGGCGCGCGGGTGGCAGCCGCCGTTGTTGGTGAGGCACTCGTCCACGTCCTCGCACTCCGCGCCGTCGCCGCGCCAGCCGTCGCGGCAGCGGCACTGGAACGAGCCCTGCGCCCCACCCGCGCTATGTGAGTGTTAGCTATACGTTAAATACTTACCATGCTATTGTAATTTTTTTGTTAACACACTCCGTTGCTTAGTCCCTGCTTTCCGCCTTTTATGAGACATTGCGTGTTGAGTGGTAGAACTCAATAACGTTTTACCTAGTTTCCAGAAAAAACAAAAACAAAAAATTCATCTTCCTCCAAGGGAATCGAACCCATAAAACGTCGCGTTTACTACTGTTACAAATGCAGGAAATAAAACCAACGGGTAGATTGATGCAGTCGGCGGCGGGGTGGCAGTCGCAGGTGCCGAGCTCGCACTCGTCGTCGTCGGTGCAGGCGGGGCCCTGCTCCGGCTTCACGCTGTACCCGTCCGAGCAGCGGCACACGAAGCTGCCTATGGTGTTGCGGCACTCGCCCGCGCCGCACAGGTCCGGGATCTGCTCAAAAAGTTTACATTATTATTTATTACTATCGATAATCATGTTATTTTAGTACTTTATTAAATGATATAATTGATTTAATTCTAACTTAAGTTAGTTAGTAAGTCCTATATAAATTAAATAAAAACAACTTTTTTACGGATCACAACAAGAGCAATCATCACGATAATAAAAGAGACTAAAAGAGTTTAATTTAAAAAGTGCAAATCTAATAATGAGGTAAGGCGGTAGCGCTACTGACGTCGGCGCACTCGTCGACGTCGAGGCAGGTGGGGCGCGCGTCGTCGGGCGCGGGCAGCAGCCCCTCGCCGCACGCGCACATGTACGCGCCGGGCGTGTTGCGGCACACGCCGCCGCCGCACACGCGCGCGCCGCCCGCGCACTCGTCCACGTCGCGGCACGTGCGCCCGTCCGCGCGCAGGTGCCAGCCCTCTCTGTACAATTCATTTGTTATGATTACATTACATTATATTATAATACTTCATGCATGTCCCTAAGTACAGTAATACATGTTTACTCATGCATAGGTTGTTTCTATTAAAACCGCGAACTCCCATCATTATATGGCAACGCTACTAGGATAGGGAAAAAAATTGACAACAATGGTTATTTGTCTACTCAAAGTAAATTGAAAACTTTTTTCAAAAGCGATATACGCAAAGTTAGAGTGTTTTCCAAAAAATAATGTTAACGGTGTTAATAGAAACGAGATAATTTCTTTCTAACTAAGTATCGAGTGGTTGGGCACTGGGCACTGGGCACTGGGCACTGACTTGCAGGTGCAGTGGTAGGAGCCGGGCGTGTTGACGCAGTCGTGCTGGCAGCGCGTGGGGTCGTCGCTGCACTCGTCGATGTCCTCGCAGTGCGACTTGACGGTGGACTGCGCGTAGCCCTCGTCGCACACGCACTGGTACGTGCCCATCAGGTTCTCGCACGCGCCGTTGCTGCAGATGCCTGCGAGGACACCCTTTCGTTAGCATCTATCTCCTTTGGGACGCACTCATGCTTTTTAAGTAAGCTTCGAAGGTCAATTAAGGCTTTCCCTACCCGAATGGTATTCATTGGCATTCACATTTGCATTATATATTTCTTTTTTTTCATCACTCATTTTATTAATAATGTTTATACTCGTATAGTAAAATTTATATGATGTGCAAAATAATAATTAATTAATTAATACCAAATTATGTTCAACTAAAGTATGTTTTTACAAAAAAGAACATATTTAACAATGAAAGAAAAATTTTTTGGGCCTTCGAGTCGACTTGCCGGAGGTGATGGAGCACTCGTCGACGTCCTTGCAGGACAGGCGGTCGGGCGCCAGCTCCATGCCGGGCGCGCACTCGCAGCGGAACGAGCCCGGCGTGTTGACGCAGCGCCCGCCGCGGCACAGCGACGGGTTCTCCGAGCACTCGTTCACGTCTGCAACGCACACGACGCACACGACGCACGCGGCGTCAATATTCCATTCCAATTGAGATTTAATTTATTTATGGCCCCGCACGTGGCATGGGTGGTGTTAAAACACTTCGTTGCTTTGTCCCTGCGTTCACCATCCCTTGTTTTAGTTGCCAAAGCGAAGAAAATGTAAATAGAAGAATCCATCTTCCCGAGTGGGAATCGAACTCACAAGCCGTCGTATTTACAGGTACACTACGCCTGTGCGACACGATGATCCTAAGATTTAACTTAATATTACTTAATGTTATAAGAGTTTGAGAAGCGTCATGACACGGAGGCGTAGTGTTTACTTGAAAACGCGACGGTTTGTGGTTTCGTTTCCCATGAGCGGAGGGGATTTTCTATTTTCATTTTCTTCACTCTCAAAACTGGGCAAAGCACGGCGTTGAGTTTTGTCATTCATCGTCGTCAACAAGCAATTCCTCGAAAAAGGCGGAAAGCAGGAACTAAGCAACGGAGTGCCTTAACACTAGGTTCCTATGGTTCCTGCAGTTCCTGCCATGTGCGGGATAACAGACTTATAGGACTTCACACTGACCGACGCACACTTTGGAGAGGTCGTCGTTGGTGTACCCGGCGCTGCAGCGGCACGTGAACCCGCCCTCCGTGTTGCGGCACTCGCCCGCGCCGCACACCTCGTCCACGATCTCGCACTCGTTCACGTCCACGCACGTGTGGTTCTTGGAGTCCTGCGGGTTTATGGTATTGAGATGGTGTAAAATGTCGTGATCACGGACAGTTTTAAAATCGAAGTTAATACTATGATGAATAATGAATGATAAATAATCTACATTTTTTGACATTTTACATATTTTTTTTATATATAATTCTTATTTTTTAAATGTCATATTAATACTAGCTTATTAAAAAAAACAGACCTAACTATTTATTCTACTTAAATATAATTAAAAGTGGCCTGCAAGGTCCCCAGACCAGGACACCTTTAAAATAACAAAATATGCATTGTAATACTAAAAGTAAAGCAGTGAAGCAACACAACCGACCTTTTCATATCCAGGGAAACATTCACACGTGAACGTGCCCATCATGTTCTTGCACCTGCCGGGCCCGCAGAGGCCGGGGAAGGCGGCGCACTCGTTGACCTCCATCTGGCCGGGCACCAGCGCGGGCCCGCCGGGCCAGCCCGCGCCCGCGCCCGCGCCCGTCCCGTTGCCCAGCAGCGTGTGCGCGTCCGTGTCCCAGCCCCACAGGTCGGTGCGGTTGCCGTCGGGCGGGCGCGTCCACTACGGCGGGCCCGGCCGCGGCGGCGATGCACAGCGCGCGGTAGGCGTCGGAGCCGCGCTTGGGGCACGGCTCGCAGCGCGCGTCGCCCCAGGCGCGGCCCAGCGCGGAGCAGCAGCACACGGCGCGCCGCACGGCCGCCAGCGCGCCCGCGCAGCGCCCGCCCGCGTACTCCGAGTAGCACTGCTCGCGCCGCGTGTCTATGCAGCGGTTGCCTGCAAAACGAGTGTTGTTATACTTTAAATCCCATTATCTTACTTTATGTTGTATCCGAACTAATATTTATTGTGTAAAAGGTATCCAAACACAATATCATAATCTGTGGTAGTATATGACTTGCCATGTGCTTTTTAAATTAAGGGTTGCATCTTGTAATTGATTAACTATCTTAACTAGGTATTCAGCCCATCCGGCCTGTTAATTGAGCGAGCGCGGAAGCGGTACAATAAAGACACTTTTTGAAGCGAAGCTCTTATATGTTCACTTCGCCGTTTTTTGTAGCCTGTCCCCTCCGAGGCCGTTTGACAGAACTCGATGAAACTTTGCATGGAAATTAGGTCCAAGTGGTAGCTATATCGCATTTCATGAAATGATGTCCTTGAGGGATGAGGGGTGATAATTGTACCATAGAGTTATGCTGGGGAATTGAAATCTCTGTTTATGGCGCGCGCTAGCAAATTTCAATGGGTTTCTCAATAAATTAAGTTCACATTGTGTTTGGCCATAGAGAAATTGCACGCGCAAGCTAATCCAATGCATTTTCAATGAAAATCGAATTTTGTTGGTTTTTTCTCAATTATTCCTCAAGGACATGTCCGATCACAGTTTTTTATATATGTTGGCACTCCTCATGACCACAGTGATCGTTTAAAACAAATCCGATCAAAATCGGTTCAGTGGTCTAGGAGGAGTTAGCGAACAAAGAATGCATAGACCCCCACTAACAGAGAGCTTCGCTCGTCGCTGCGCTCCTCACTCGCTCAATTAAAAGTGAAGTTTAATTTACGGGATTAAGAAATACAACACTTTATGATTAATTTCTTTTTTTTTATAACTTCACGCTATATCCCACATAATGCAGCGGCAGAGGGAACTGCAGGAACCATAGGAGCCTAGTGTTAAGACACTCCGTTGCTTAGTCACTGCTTTCCCCGTCCCCGCTTTCCGCCTTTTTCGAGGCATTGTGCGTTGAGCGGTGGAGCTCAACGCCGCGCTTTGCCTCGATTGATTGCCTTGATGAGTAAAGCTATGAGTATTATCTCAACAGTACACGCACCGGTGGGGTCTAGCGTGAGTCCGGGCGGGCACTCGCAGCGGTAGGAGCCGTCGGTGTTGACGCACTGCCCGCCGATACACAGCTCGGGGTCCAGCATGCACTCGTCCACGTCGCGGCAAGTCGCGCCGTCCAGCTGCAAGGGGGGGGGATTCATTTAAGTTTTACAATATTTTTCAAGTAAAAGAAATGTTATACAAAAACAATTGTTTTACTAATAAAAATAAATTCAGTATGTTACTCTTTATGGAAAAATTTAATTCACTAATTTTAAACTCTACGATTGACTATACATTTTCCATTTTCATAATAATTTATTGCAATGTTGAAATCTAACTAAGACAATTTTTAAAAATATCCGAATATTCCATTACAAAACAATATAAACAATACTTAAACGTAACGACTTATGAGTACCTTCGCGAACCCCTTCTGGCAGGGGCAGTGGTCGGGGTCGCAGGGCTCGCAGGGGGAGCCCCAGGCCAGCCCCACGCTGCAGCAGCACTCCTGGCGCAGCAGCGTGGCCGGCGCCGCCGCCTCGCACTGCCCGTCCACCACGCGCCGCCAGCACGAGCCGCGCCGGTTGTCTGCGGGACAATAAACACATTTTATGTATGTTCATAAAAATATTGATAAATTTAGAGTAAATTGTTCACAATGTTAATGCGAGAAATAACTTGTAATGACACCACTAGGCTCCATAAAATAGCTAACTCATTCACATGTAATTGTGTCCGTTTCTATAATAAACTGCCGAACGAAGCATTTGATCTCTCGTTAAACAAATTTAAAATCTTGTCTTTCTTCTTTTTCTGCTGTATAATTATGGCGATTCAAGCGTGCCAGTTGAGCACAAACACTTCGCCAATGTTACGTTGAATGGAGAACACACAAAGGAGAGTGTACGGTAAAAAAGGGATAGAATGCATGTTTAAGAGATCCAATTTATGAAAGGAGAAACGAAAAAAGCAGCGAAGTGTCTTAACACTTTTCCTTCCTTTTCGGTTCCTATGGTGCCTGCAGTTCCCTCCGCCTACCCTGTCATGTATATGTGTGAAAGTATAAAGAACTGTAGTACACTAACCGAGGCAGTGCTGCGCCGTGGCGTCCAGCACGAACCC
This sequence comes from Dione vanillae, assembly GCA_037178615.1. NCBI lineage: Eukaryota > Metazoa > Arthropoda > Insecta > Lepidoptera > Nymphalidae > Dione > Dione vanillae. Next base: position 634,451 of record JAZFAU010000205.1, read on the forward strand.
GTGCTCGCACTCGCACTCGTAGCTGCCGTGCGTGTTGATGCAGCGCCCGTTGTCGCACGGCGTGGCCAGCTCTGCACGCGCGCACGTACGGTCATGTACAGACATGCACATTAGTATGTTGCATGGATGCAACATGCGGAAAGCCGCATATTTAAAACTCGAGAAATGTTGTATTTATTTTTTTTTTTATTTCCTAGGTCTTTTTTAGAATACATTATAAGACAAGTATTAATTCACTTTAGATTAAGGTTATATAGTATAGTAAATTTGCCTAAACATAGTCCTCGTTCTGAATAACAATTAATTAAAAAACATTTTTATTAAATGTTATTTGGAACGAGGGGTATGTCTTATGATCTAATATATCTAATAAATAATTAATATACCTGACACGAAAACAAAATAATCGTGAGTTAAAAAGGTTTCGAACATAATTGTAAAATTCATTGAATTTCTATTGGCCCTAGTAAATATATAACTTATTGACTACTTTTATCAACATTTAAATTTTACAATTTTTTTTTAAATTATTTGGGTTTAGTTGTTTTATATTAACCGCTAATATTAATTCTGATTAAAATGATATTGCCACAAGCAGTGCAATGGTATCGATTGCGTGGTATGTTAAATGACTTTTATACAATAACATGTCACAGGCGTATGGATTTGAACCCCATGGATGACATCAGTACACTTGGATTCCCATAAATATACCATCATTACTATACGTCAAAACAACCAATCAACAAAGTAATCAGAGCATCGATGGCGGGCGGATGTGGGCGCAGGCGGTATCGGTAGGGGAGGCGGTAACCTGCGCGCGGGCGCGCGGGCGGGATGTCCCCGCGGTCGTACTCCGCGGTCGCGAAGGAAAGGAGCTCACCCTCGCACTCGTCCACGTCGCGGCACACCTGCTCGTCCGCCTCGTAGCGCGTGCCCGCCGCGCACACGCACGTGAAGCTGCCCGGCGTGTTGCGGCACTGCCCGCCGGCGCAGTACTGCAACACACGCGCACGCACTCGTTACTTCCTGCACGCACTCAACACGCATGCACATGTGCACGTCGCGCGCCGCGTCACTCACCGACTGGTGCATGTCGCACTCGTCGACGTCGCGGCAGATGCCGGCCGCGTCGGGGTGGTACCCGGCGTCGCAGATGCAGCGGTAGCCGGGCTCCAGGTTCTCGCAGGTGCCGTGCGGGCACACGCCGGGCACCTGCGTGCACTCGTTGATGTCGGCGCCGCCGTTGTCCTTGCCCGCGCCCTCGGGGCACAGCGCCGCGTACTCTTCCGAGCCCGGCGCCGGACACGCCTTGCACGAAACGCCCCAGCCGAGGTTCAAACCTGTAAACGTCGAATGGTACTGTTAATTTTTACTCTCATCTTTCGGCATGTCCACGTAACAAAGTATAATACGTTACCTTTACTAGCACTGCAGCAGCACTGTGATCTCGTGACGGGAGAGGCGCCGGGTCCGGAGCACTGGCCCTCTTCAAACTTCTCGTAACACAAGTCTTGTACTTCGTCTGCGGAAGGAACAGGGCGTCACTTACATATGGGTGGGCACTCGCGTGGGGGCGGCAGAGGAGATGTACGTTACCTAGACAGGTGCGGCCGTCGTTGCTGAGCGTGAAGCCGGGCAGGCACTCGCAGCGGAAGGAGCCGGGCGCGTTGTGGCAGCGGCCGTTGCGGCACACGCGCAGCTCGGCGCACTCGTCGACGTCGCGGCAGGCGGCGCGCGCGGGCTCGGCGCGGTAGCCGGCCTCGCACACGCACTGGTAGGAGCCCTCGGCGTTGACGCAGCGGCCGCCGGCGCAGCGGCCGGGCTCGGCGCACTCGTCCACGTCGGCGCAGTAGCCGGCGGCGGAGCGCGCGAAGCCGGGCTCGCAGGCGCAGTGGTAGCCGCCCGGCGTGTTGCGGCAGCGCCCGCGCCGGCACACGCGCGGGTTGTCGGCGCACTCGTCCACGTCGCGACACGCGTGCCCGGTCTCCGTCGCCTCGTAGCCGGCGTTGCACTGGCACTCGAACCTGCGCCGGGAACACGCGCGTCACTCTCTACTCTCCACTCGAGGACTGTCATTGAGTTACTCGCTATGTATACCTACCCGTCGCCGACGCTGACGCACACCCCGTTGGTGCACATCCCGCCGTTAGTCATTTCGCATTCGTTCTTGTCGCTACACCGTAGTCCATTTTCGACCGGATCGAAGCCTGGAGGACATCTGAGAACGAAAAGTTCGTGAAGTTAGTTCAAGTATACAAAATGATCAAAAATTTTGTATTTATGATAACTCCATCGTGTACGTACCTGCACTCGAAACCCCCGGGCTTATTGACGCATACGCCGCCCTTGCAGTACTGCAGCGCGCACTCGTCGATATCTATACAGGTAGGGTTGCCGTCCTGCTCCGCCGACTCAGCGCCGTCCCAACATTCACATTGATATCTGCAATATTAAAAATTCATGAAGCTTTAAAATTACCTTAAACTAAGATCTGGCCAATAACAAACTGGTCACTTTTCACATATATATTAACATATAAATACACTACCCGATATCCTTATCGATGCAGTTCCCGAGGCCGCATATCCCGCTGCGCAGCATGCACTCGTTTATCTTGGCTATGGGCTGCGCGTCGAGGCCGGCCCCGCCTCCGCCCCCGCCCCCGCCCCCGCCTCCGCCGCCGCCGATGCCGTGCGTGTCGTTGCGGCGCCAGTCCGGGGGGACGAGGCCGCCGCCGCATAGGTGACTCCATTCAGCTAATATTAATATAAATATACGTATGTATTAATTAACTTATTTCTATTATTGTTTACTTTTAACACTATTGGTTTTTTTTTATGTCTTCAATCTTTTCTGACACATGGCAGGGTAAGCAGAAGGAACTGCAGAAACCATAACAAAAACACTCCGTTGCTTAGTCCCTTTTTTGCTTTTCACCTTTTTTGAGGCATTGCGTATTAAGAGGCGGAACTCAACGCCGTGATTTGCCTAGTTGCCAGAGCGAAGAAAATGGAATTAGAAAAATCCATCTTCCCCATCATAGGAGTCGACGTCAAGTTCCCACTAGCACTAGCAGTACAGTAACAGCACAGGTACCGGCGCCGCGCGGCGGGCAGGGCGCGCACAGCTCGCCCCAGGCGCGGCCCATGTTGTAGCCGCAGCAGCAGTCGCGGTTGGACAGCGGCATGGGCAGGCGGTCCGCGCACTCGCCGGCCTCGCCCAGGTACGTGAAGCAGCTGCTCACGCGGCCGTCTGCGGGACACAGCCACTGGTCACACGGGTCGCATGGAGACATTTAAAAACTTAATACTATCGGTTCGTAAGATCCTCACCTATACAGAACTTCTTGTCTGGGCTAGGAATGAAATGGGGGTTACATAAACAGTAGTAGTCTCCGTCCGTGTTCACGCATTTTCCGTTCTGTAAATGAAAATTGTAAAAATATTATTTTAAATTTGATATGTCAAATATTTATTAAAATTTTACAAAAAAAATATGTAGCTATAAGTATGTTTAATAGGTAATTAATTCCGTATTAAAAAACAATTTACAGTGAATACTTCAACAGTTTATAAATAAAAAACAAAACATATTTGTGTGTGTGTGTGTGTGTGTGTGTGTGTACTGACGGGACATATGTCGGGGTCCTCGCACTCGTCGACGTCCTCGCAGTTGTTGGTGAGGCGGTGCCGGCGGCGGCCGGGCGCGCACTCGCACGCGAACGAGCCCACGGAGTTGACGCACTTGCCGCCCTCGCAGAGGCCGGGCACGGCCAGGCACTCGTCCACGTCCTGGCACTCGCCCGTGCGCAGGTTGCGCAGGTGGCCGGGCGCACAGTCCAGCTCGGCGCAGCGCTCGCAGGGGTGGCCCCAGGCCACGCCCACGGTGGCGCAGCACAGCTGCTTGGTGCACACCACGCCCTCCAGCGCGCCCGTGCACAGCGCGCCGCGCGTGTCCGTGTAGCACGGCCCTGCACACGGTGGAGTATGATGGCGGGCCTTCGAGCCATGTAGATTAATATACTTAAAGAAAACATATCAAAATTGGAACGCAGCAGAGTTTGTGAATGAAATAAGTTGTATAAAACATACAAGAATTTTGACGCAGTGTGTTAAAAAACGCATAGCTCAGTGGTTAGAGGCCCTGCACGGTTCGCAAGAGGGTGCGTGTTTATATCTCGCTGCGTTCAAATTTATATATATTTTCTTTAAGTATTTTTGATATCCTCAGTGTGACTTAACACTTTAAACATCGATTGGTCAAAATTTTAATATACAAAAAATATATTGTCACGCACCAGTCCGCCGGTCGATCTCGCAGCGCGTCCCGGACAGGCCGTGGAAGCACACGCAGCGGTCCGGCGCGATGCAGCGCCCGCCGTGCAGACACGGCTCGCGGCAGATCGCTGAACAATTATTCATATATTTATGTATATATTCATTCAATTTTTCTCCACTGATTTTATATGTATTTGTGTTTAAGTTTAAATTAGATTTAAAAAATAACAACATAATATTTTATTTAAGAAATATTTACAAAATAATATACAAAATGAAACCAACATGTCAAAGTATTGTATTTGTTGACGAATAAATGTAACAGAAGCGTTTCAAATTATCAAACATATCGTATTTTATTTTAAATTGAAACAATAAGTACGTAAGTAGTAGCATACGTACGTTCAGTACAGAACTCCCCGCTCCAGCCGGGAGCGCACGCGCACGTCCCGTTAGTGCACGTCCCGCCGTTAATGCAGATACGGCGACAGCCGCCGCGCGTGCGCGCTACACACACACAAAGTAAACATTAAAATTCGTTTAAATTACGTTATTAATAAAAATAATAGTAGTTCTTTATTAGAAGAAATTATTGTTGTGAAATTTCAACTGCTGAGTTTTAAATTACATAAATTAACGAGGTATTTAATAAAGTTTATCTTAATATACATAGAGTAATAATGCCCAAGTATGTATCCAATAACAAGGATATACAGACCAGGATAAGGATACAAGCCGCCAGCCCCGCCGCAGGACGGCGCCTCCACGCCGCCGGGACAGCGGCACATGTTGGGCGCCACGCACGAGCCCGTGCCTCCGCCGCAATCGGGACGGCAGATTGCTGTTGATTATATGTTACTGGTATAATAAAACCTAATGCAAAGTACAATCAGTCATATACTTGAATATAAAAAACTTATTCTAGTAGTTAATTATTTTCACTTATAGTAGTAATTGGTTTCATTCCCTCACAAGGTAGTCGTGTGTATATCTTTTTTTAGCTTTCATGCTATATTCCGCACATAGCAGGGTGGGCTTAAGGGAACCTAGGGTAAACTTTCCGTTCTCAACTTTCTAAATTGCGTGCTGAATGTCGGAACTCAACGTCGCGCTTGCCTGTTTGCCAGAGCAAAGAAACTGGAAATGAAACAGTCCATTATCTACGAGTGGCAACCTAACCCACATACCATGATTTACGTTTTATATTAGAGATTATTTAAACTACTTACTTCACAGCTCTGTCTAGTTTGTATATAAATTAACAAGTATTAAGTCTCCATATACTTACGAACAACACATAGTAAGGAATTAGGTCTAGAAGTCCAGCCAGGACAGCAATGCGTGCTGTTGCGACTCCGACACACATGAGGACTGGAAAAAAGACAAATTACCAATAATAGGGTTTATTTTAATTAATAACTTCATTAATTACTTACAGATCCTAAATTATAAAAGCAAGGACAGCACGACCAGGAAATATATAAAATTATATTTTATAATTTTTTTAACCTAACCCATTTTAATATAGTTGAAATACCGTGGGAACATATTACATATACATATATGTAAATACTATAAATATTTTTATGGCTTCACGCATCACCACGCTTATAGAAAGGTAGGCAGAGAGAACCGCAGGAACCTGAACCTAGTGTTAAAACACTCCGTTCCTTGCTTTCCACCGTTTTGACATTGCATGGTGAGAAGCGGAACTCAACGCCGCGTTTTACCTATTATCCAAAGTGAAGAAAATGGAAATAAAAAACCCATCTTCCCCTCATGGGAATCGAACCTTCAAAACCGTCGTGTTTATAGGCAGACGCTACGCCTCTGCGCCATAACGTCCTCTGGAATATAATGACTTATGGATATATTTAGTTTAGTATAAAAATCACTTCAAAGTTTTGATGATATTGAGTGGCAGTAGGTGACAGCACCATCGTTATATAATTCTAATACAAAATAATAAGTTAGCTTTAAGTTATCTACGTTATACAAAAATTAATATAATATATGCACATTAATAACCTACTGTAATCATTATAATACAACTACAAGGACCAGATGTGAGACTAACCTTGTGTCATCAGCTGTCCAAATTAAGGTATCATATTGAATTCGCTGCGGTATTTAAAATCCATTCTGAATGTAGGTCAAATGAAACACCACCAATGTCTAGAACATCCGTCTCTATATAAACTACACTTGTTGTTCTAGAAGTTAATCAGGTGGTTTCCGTCTGTACATTTTTTTATTTATTTTTTTTTATAATGAAAAACTAAAGAGAGAAGAAAAGCACTTGCAAAATATACTGCTAAATGTTATATAACACCAAAATAATACAAATTATATAATTGTAAAAAGCCGAAACAATTTAGTTATTTAAATAAACTAGCGTATCTTGAACCTACTATCATTATGATCAAAGGTTAGAAGCGAATTCTATACGGTAAGATAACACCGCTGCTCGTGGGCGGTCACGCTTGTAAATTTTCACGCTCACAATTTCGGGAGCGAAACTAAAAGCCGGAACAGGTTTAGTGGGACAAATTATTTAGCCAAGGCCGTATATCTACGAGGCACAAAGGGTTAATTAAGAATCTTGTCCTTTCCTTTTGCAGCATCATTTACTTTGGAAAAGGGGCTTATGGCACCAAAATACGTAATTCTGACTGAGTTCAAATTAAGATAAGTGTTATATGTATTTAATTTAAAACGTCCGGTTACGTACATAAATATTGAAGACATTAAATGATGTAATTTATACATATGTGTATACACAAAACCGGCCAACCAGTGATATAGCAAGTACTATGAAGCTATAATAAAAATAAACAAATTATTTACTAGCCAATTAAACGAGATACGAAGAATACGAAGATAGCAAGTATCCATTAATTTTCTCTACATTAAAATAAATATATGCTACATATAAATATTTGTCTCGGGAGAATGTACTGTCCACATTATATATTCGAAAAACATAAAGTTTATTTTATTCATAGATCCACAATGCAAATTAGACGTTGCAGATGTTAGATTAAAAGCAAACTGCCAAGAAATTGCCATTCTTTAGTGTCCACTATAATATAAGTGGAGGCATTATTAAGGTACATTATTGTTGACATAAAATGTACCTACATTAAAAATTATAGATATTTTTTCTATATTTTTCTCAATCATTAGTTTTACTAACTCATCTATTTAGCTATTTCTATTTAGTTTAAGATATCCGTATTTAGTCCGAAATAAACGCGCATGACAGATGATCATACAACCCTAATGGTAAGTCATGTAAATATTCACTGGACGTCCACGTGCTGGTGCAAGATCGATGCACCCGCGATTAGCTGCGCCTGCGCCTGCGCCGCTGCATTCTCTCACTCATTGAACGTGACTCACGTTTCTTTGAATCAAGTGATCCTTTACCAGATATTTGCGACAATTCCCACAAATATATACAAAAGATTTTACTCCTAGAGATAAATATTACATTAAAAGTTTATGTATGTCGGCTGCGGAATATGCGGCTCTTGCATATCTTTTGACGGAAACTCAAATATCGGCTTAAATTATAAGGCTTTGCAAGTTAATACGAATTACATACGATTCACTCGCCTTTTCACTTCAATATAAAAACAAGTACATTTCCAAGTAACATTATAAAGATAGAAGAGACACGTGATAAGTAATATTAATACTCACCCAACAAATTGCGTAGGCGCCCTATCGGCGAGGGTCCGCGCGCCTCGCGCCCAGTGTCGCGCGGCTCGGGGGCGCGCCGTGCTCTGCAGCCGCGGGTCCGCCGCCGCGCCGACCAGCGCGAGCGCCAGTGTTAGTAACAGAAGTCTCATCGCGATACCATCACCATTACTCTAAAACAAAATAATTACTTATTTATTATTGTGTCTTAGCAATATTGGTATAAATTTATATTTTAGATAATTTGTTCTAAAATTTAATTAAGTAATCTTAATATTACGAGCCATATCTTTTCTTAGATAAAACTGATCATTATTATGTATTTATATAAAATTATTTTTAAATAATGTGAGATATATTATTATCTGTATATATTTTTTGTACCATATTTGAAACAATGTAAACTAATGTAAACAGTGTATAATTTAGCTATATATACTTCTTAGTAGACATTTATAATCACAAAAAACGTAATTCACATTTTCTATCACACGGCAGGGTTGGCAGAAAGTATTGATTTTAAGAATCTCAATCTCCGCTTTTTATTTGAATTGTATACTATGAGTGTTGAATGGTTCATCTCAACGCTGCACTTTACAAACTGTCTTCCAAAATAAAAAATAAAGTAATACAAATATAATCTCACAGGTATATATAATCTTTATTTGAGGTTAAGACGCCCGACTAAGGCAGCCGTGTTTTATCTTATAACACGTATTAAAATTGTAATTATAATAATTAATAAATGTTTAAGTACTTTTAACAAAAATAACAATAAAAAGATCCTATGATTCATAAATATATAATAGAAAGAGCAAAAAAAATTATATAGAAACTCGAATTTACCTACAAATTGTAGCTTTGAAATCTGATTTAAATCATTACATTCTGTAATAATTGTTAAGATTGAGTAATTGATAGGTATAATTAGAACTGTGAATGCAGCATCAGAGCATCTGTAGCACAGTAGAGATAGTGAGGGCGCAGGGGCGCGGCGGTGCGGGGACCAAGGAATCCGTGCCGAAATGATAACGCGGGACGACGACCCGCACTATTGCACTATATTATATTGTCTCTGTTAAAACTTACACACTTTTTATTTATACATGTCTAATATATATTAAATGTATGTAGGTATGTTCAGTAAGGCTAATAATAGAGTAAGCTTAAAACGCTAGAGGGGCCAAACTATAACTAGCTCAAGTTGATCTCACGTAGTAATTCGGAACTTGACTGATAGTTTTGAAAGTGTCTGAATGAATCAAAATTCAAAAAAATTTAAGTCAATAAGGTAAACATATCAAAATCAATCAAGTTTATAACATTTATTTTAATTTTTGTATATGGAATACAGTAGAGCAAAAATTTTTTAACGCTTTATCCCTGGCTCTTCTGCTAGCAAGAACCTAAGGAACCTAGTGTTAAGACACTCCGTTTCCCTTACGCCTTATCTAGACATTACTTGTTGAGTGGCAGAACTCAACGCCGCGCTTTGCTAGTTGCCAAAGCGAAGAAAATGAAAATGATAACTCCATCTTTCCCGAGTGGGAAACGAGCCCAGAAACTGTCGTGCTTACAAAGCAAACACTACGTCTTTGCACTACGACGGTCTTGTAAAATGTACCTTTAATTTTTTCTTTTTTTTTTTTTTTTTTTTTTAGCTTCACGCTTTATCCCGCACATGGCAGGGTAGGCAGAGGGAACTGCAGGAACCATATGAACCTAGTGTTAAGACACTCCGTTACTTAGTCACTGCTTACTACGTCCCCACTTTCCGCCGTTTTCGAGGCATTGCGTGTTGAGTGGCGGAACTCAACGCCGCGCTTTGCCTTAGTTGCCAGAGCGAAGAAAATGGAAATAGAAAAATCCATCTTCCCCGACTGGGGATCGAACCCAGAAACCGTCGCGTTAGCCGCGTTACAGGCAGACGTTGCGCCTCTGCTTATTATATATTATAAAGTAAAACTTGGTATAAAGTTGTGACTTTTGATTTAGTGGTTCCAAAGTAACATAAAAAACGTTTATTTGTATCAGAGTTACAATAACATAACATATACCTAGATAATTTCAAGAATCTACATATTTCTATAAAGCGACACTAATAAATTGTGAAAGACTCTATCGTCACAATCTACTAGAGTGACTCATGGCCGCCCACCACCAGCATCCTTACTACTAAACTCTACTAAACGTGCCACGAGGATCGGTAACTGACCTTGGCCATGCCATATCCCGCAATATATAGGTTAACGAAATTATCTACTGATAAAGTGTCATATTTTAAAAGTCAGATAACCTGAGCTTTAAGCTGCAGCCTGATATGACCCAAAAACATTTGTTAATATTATTTAAAAAAAAGTCTTCATACTTCAAAATATTTCTTTTGTTGTTAAACCCCTCGATAGAAACTGTTCATCTCAACAGAACGTCGGTTGAATAAATAAACACGAATCCTTCATAAAAATGAATAGTGTTAAATGAGCTTTCCTACAACAACTTTATATAACAACAATTCAATGCTGACGTTATACTAATAATTGTACTATGAAATAAAAATAAACCTAGTGAATCTACGTATTAAATTATTTTAGAGAATTGTATTCTTAAATAAGTTATATTTTAATACCATTGTTGGTTGCAATAATATCTAGGATGGACGGCGTACGAGGCGACGTGCGCTAGGATACAACAGTGCAGTGGTGTGGGCAGACACAATGATTTAGAAGAATTCTTTATACGTGAAGCAATCCTGTCGATGTCTAGTGTAACTATTTGGTTGAAATAGATATAGTGTGCTAATTTAAACACTTTTTACATTTACATAAAGAACTTCACATTTTATTTATTTATATAAAGATATATGTATATACAAATCTACATATACATATACACATGTGTGATCATACAACATAGTGTCAATATATTATATGTACATGCTCGTCCTACTAATTGGTGTTAAAGTTCAAGTCCATACTAACACATTAACAAAGCCTTATTTAAAAAGTAATTATGTTTAGCGTCTATGTACTAGCGTCATGTAAACTAATATTATAACAAATTTAATATTGTATTTGTTTGTGCTGAATATTTAATGTTTTTATTATTATTTAAATGTACACATTAACCTTATATATATTCATCCAGCGAAAGTAAAGTAAGTACGTGAATCATTGGCTATCTTCGCACAGGGAATCCCAGTGAGATGTCCGAAGTTTCTAAATACTACATTCAATTAATTTTCTTGCTCTAAATTCTTTATATAAATCTCGTAAATATGTATTGTAATAATGTACTATTATTGTATAGAAATGAAATAATAAATAAAAAAAATCAAATGATCTTTACTCACATATTAGAACGATCTTAGTCAACCATTTATCGCAGAATAATAGATAAAATATTGTATTGTTCACAAGGGATGGTATTTTGATAGTTTTAAAATTTTTAGAAATATATAGTTTTCTGATTTTTAGACGATTTCGAATTAAAGCATTTTTATACATTCCCTCAACGTTCAACTCATCTCTATTATAACGCAAGGGTTAATGTCCTTTATTCTAACTTCATACAATTCTACTAAAATTAACATCAGCCATTAGAAAAATATTAAGTATCGTAATTGTAATATTTATAATATTTAATTATCTCTTATACTTTAACTTAGTTCTCAATTAGTCAATATTATATATATTATATTACTGACTAATTATCAACATGTAATATTTTTGTAAAAAAAATATAATTCTTAACATACATACGTACATATTCGACAGATAAATAAATTATAAAATATAACTGTCCCACATTTATGGGTCATAAAAACATAGTTATAAATTGTGCATCATTATTATCTCACAGGTCAGTGTTACGAGTACGAGTGGTGTTACTTAAGCATTTTGCCCTCATTGAATTTTTACGTACTTTTCTATAACAAGTAAACAGTACTTGGTTCCCGCACACATGCTTTTTGTGTTATTTGTTTAAAACATTTTAATTATGGTAATATTTGAAATGTTTTTCAAGCAAATCCAACTAGATTTGTTTAGATAACTTTCAATGAAAACTGTTCAAGTACGAATAACAGCTATAATTTCACCAATCCGCCTTTTCGAGATCTTTAAATTAGTATCAAAAGTAAAATTGTAGGTAAAAAAATTCGCCCCTCTAAGTGTGCGCAATTAAAATACTTCCACATATAATATATAATGATTATAGAAATATATTCACTCACTAAATATATTCAATTTAATTCAGAGTTAATGGTTTATTTAGCTTTTGTAGCTTCGAAGCTTGTACCTATTAGAATTCCTGTCAGGACAACGCAATGTGTCAACGTTGATTACACAGCGCATACAAAATGACATCGCTTTCGGTGCGTTAAGATTATTATTAACTTCAATGGAATTCTATGTCGTCCTTTTCTAATACAAAATATGAATTTTAGCTTCACGCTTTATCCCGCACAAGGCAGGGTAGGCAGAGGGAACTGCAGGGACCGTGGGAGCCTAGTGTTAAGACACTCCGTTGCTCAGTCCCTGCTTTCTCCGTCCCCACTTTCCGCCGTTTTCGAGGCATTGCGTGTTGAGTGGCGGAACTCAACGCCGCGCTTTGCCTAGTTTACCAGAGCGAAGAAAATGGAAATAGAAAAATCCATCTTCTCCGACTGGGGATCGAACCCAGTAACCGTCGCGTTACAGGCAGACGTTGCGCCTCTGCGCCACGACGGTCCTCATATGTAATATTTCGTAATATTATATTTTTGGAATAATCACCATCTTATTTTTATAGTCACGATAAAATCAAAATATTTAAAGCTTTTTCAAAAGTCTTAAAATGGAGAGCGGAATGTCTTGACACTAAATTCTCTCTAAAATTAGTCAAGAGCTTCACTATATGTGTATTTGTGTAATATCATACATTAATATTTTTAAATTTTGTTTTTACAAAATAATGAAACAGTTGAAAAATATCACTTAAGTTTAAATGGTCTTGATGAGTGAAGTATGTGAAGTATTGTTAGTTCAATAGCAAGAGATGATCGCAGTGCGTCAACAGTGCGTGCCGTTATTACGAGACGCGCAGGATGCGTCGGCGCCTTAGATCAATATCTGGACGATATATTATGCTACACGACGCACAGCGATGGACATATTTACTGATATACTTAGCTATACAAACATTTTTTTTTAAATTATTACAATGGTTAATAAATTACACTGCCAAAATATTGAGAATTATGAATAAAAAATATGTAAAGTTAAATTTAAAAGCAAAAGCTTCCTATGAAATTTGGATTTAAACTAAAAAAATATAGTAAATTATTTACGAATAGTATATATTACAAAAAAAAACATATACATATGACATATGACTAGTAGACAATTTATTCAACCTCGCTACCCGCTCAAGCCTCTGTCCGAGCGCTGTACCTTCGATCGATCGCCCCCAATTGGCCGGTTATTAACGCACGCTGCGCACGCGCATCAGTTACACATACTCGTACAAACAAAACATCGTAGCCATTATCTACACTTCCTTACAACTAGGTGCCGGTCCTTTTTTTCTATATCTATAATATTAATGTTTTATTTTAAGATCTTGTTTAGATTTATGAGAGACACTTAAATACTACACAAATTTAGATAAGTCTAAATTTTACAAAAAATACATAAATTGGTTGTAAAGTAAATAAATAATTTTATAACAGATATGTATGTATGAAAAAATGTTAATTATTTTATATTTTAAGATGTATCACCTACACCTCAAGAACAATTTCAGTTAAGAGGTCTATAAAGTACTTAAAGAAAACATATAAAAATTTGAACGCAGCGGGACTCGAACCCGCGCCCTCCTGCGAACCGTGCAGGCGCTCTCACCACTGAGCCATGCGTTCTACATCACGCCGCGTTGAAATTCTTATATGCTTTTTATACAACTTATATCGTTGTTAGCATCTCTGTAGGGAGATTTTTACAAATTTCCGCTACCCAAAGACCATTACAAAGAACAATCGTTTGGCGAGAGAGAATGCTATTTTTATTAAATATTTTTATGCTTTTTAAAGTGTTAATCCACACTGAGGATAGAAAAAATACTTAAAGAAAACATATAAAAATTTGAACGCAGCGGGACTCGAACCCGCGCCCTCCTGCGAACCGTGCAGGCGCTCTCACCACTGAGCCATGCGTTCTACATCACGCCGCGTTGAAATTCTTATATGCTTTTTATACAACTTATATCGTTGTTAGCATCTCTGTAGGGAGATTTTTACAAATTTCCGCTACCCAAAGACCATTACAAAGAACAATCGTTTGGCGAGAGAGAATGCTATTTTTATTAAATATTTTTGATGATTTTTAAAGTGTTAATCCACACTGAGGATAGAAAAAATACTTAAAGAAAACATATAAAAATTTGAACGCAGAGGGACTCGAACCCGCGCCCTCCTGCGAACCGTGCAGGCGCTCTCACCACTGAGCCATGCGTTCTACATCACGCCGCGTTGAAATTCTTATATGCTTTTTATACAACTTATATCGTTGTTAGCATCTCTGTAGGGAGATTTTTACAAATTTCCGCTACCCAAAGACCATTACAAAGAACAATCGTTTGGCGAGAGAGAATGCTATTTTTATTAAATATTTTTATGATTTTTAAAGTGTTAATCCACACTGAGGATAGAAAAAATACTTAAAGAAAACATATAAAAATTTGAACGCAGCGGGACTCGAACCCGCGCCCTCCTGCGAACCGTGCAGGCGCTCTCACCACTGAGCCATGCGTTCTACATCACGCCGCGTTGAAATTCTTATATGCTTTTTATACAACTTATATCGTTGTTAGTAGCTCTGTAGGGAGATTTTTACAAATTTCCGCTACCCAAAGACCATTACAAAGAACAATCGTTTGGCTAGAGAGAATGCTATTTTTATTAAATATTTTTATGATTTTTAAAGTGTTAATCCACACTGAGGATAGAAAAAATACTTAAAGAAAACATATAAAAATTTGAACGCAGCGGGACTCGAACCCGCGCCCTCCTGCGAACCGTGCAGGCGCTCTCACCACTGAGCCATGCGCAATGCATCACGCCGCGTTGAAATTCTTATATACTTTTTATACAACTTATATCGTTGTTAGCATCTCTGTAGGGAGATTTTTACAAATTTTCACTACCCAAAGACCATTACAAAGAACAATCGTTTGGCGAGAGAGAATGCTATTTTTATTAAATATTTTTATGATTTTTAAAGTGTTAATCCACACTGAGGATAGAAAAAATACTTAAAGAAAATATATAAAAATTTGAACGCAGCGGGACTCGAACCCGCGCCCTCCTGCGAACCGTGCAGGCACTCTCACCACTGAGCCATGCGTTCTACATCACGCCGCGTTGAAATTCTTATATGCTTTTATACAACTTATATCGTTGTTAGCATCTCTGTAGGGAGATTTTTACAAATTTCCGCTACCCAAAGACCATTACAAAGAACAATCGTTTGGCGAGAGAGAATGCTATTTTTATTAAATATTTTTATGATTTTTAAAGTGTTAATCCACACTGAGGATAGAAAAAATACTTAAAGAAAACATATAAAAATTTGAACGCAGCGGGACTCGAACCCGCGCCCTCCTGCGAACCGTGCAGGCGCTCTCACCACTGAGCCATGCGTTCTACATCACGCCGCGTTGAAATTCTTATATGCTTTTTATACAACTTATATCGTTGTTAGCATCTCTGTAGGGAGATTTTTACAAATTGTTTGCAAACGATTGTTCTTTGTAATGGTCTTTGGGTAGCGGAAATTTGTAAAAATCTCCCTACAGAGATGCTAACAACGATATAAGTTGTATAAAAAGCATATAAGAATTTCAACGCGGCGTGATGTAGAACGCATGGCTCAGTGGTGAGAGCGCCTGCACGGTTCGCAGGAGGGCGCGGGTTCGAGTCCCGCTGCGTTCAAATTTTTATATGTTTTCTTTAAGTATTTTTTCTATCCTCAGTGTGGATTAACACTTTAAAAATCATAAAAATATTTAATAAAAATAGCATTCTCTCTCGCCAAACGATTGTTCTTTGTAATGGTCTTTGGGTAGCGGAAATTTGTAAAAATCTCCCTACAGAGATGCTAACAACGATATAAGTTGTATAAAAAGCATATAAGAATTTCAACGCGGCGTGATGTAGAACGCATGGCTCAGTGGTGAGAGCGCCTGCACGGTTCGCAGGAGGGCGCGGGTTCGAGTCCCGCTGCGTTCAAATTTTTATATGTTTTCTTTAAGTATTTTTTCTATCCTCAGTGTGGATTAACACTTTAAAAATCATAAAAATATTTAATAAAAATAGCATTCTCTCTCGCCAAACGATTGTTCTTTGTAATGGTCTTTGGGTAGCGGAAATTTGTAAAAATCTCCCTACAGAGATGCTAACAACGATATAAGTTGTATAAAAAGCATATAAGAATTTCAACGCGGCGTGATGTAGAACGCATGGCTCAGTGGTGAGAGCGCCTGCACGGTTCGCAGGAGGGCGCGGGTTCGAGTCCCGCTACGTTCAAATTTTTATATGTTTTCTTTAAGTATTTTTTCTATCCTCAGTGTGGATTAACACTTTAAAAATCATAAAAATATTTAATAAAAATAGCATTCTCTCTCGCCAAACGATTGTTCTTTGTAATGGTCTTTGGGTAGCGGAAATTTGTAAAAATCTCCCTACAGAGATGCTAACAACGATATAAGTTGTATAAAAAGCATATAAGAATTTCAACGCGGCGTGATGTAGAACGCATGGCTCAGTGGTGAGAGCGCCTGCACGGTTCGCAGGAGGGCGCGGGTTCGAGTCCCGCTGCGTTCAAATTTTTATATGTTTTCTTTAAGTATTTTTTCTATCCTCAGTGTGGATTAACACTTTAAAAATCATAAAAATATTTAATAAAAATAGCATTCTCTCTCGCCAAACGATTGTTCTTTGTAATGGTCTTTGGGTAGCGGAAATTTGTAAAAATCTCCCTACAGAGATGCTAACAACGATATAAGTTGTATAAAAAGCATATAAGAATTTCAACGCGGCGTGATGTAGAACGCATGGCTCAGTGGTGAGAGCGCCTGCACGGTTCGCAGGAGGGCGCGGGTTCGAGTCCCGCTGCGTTCAAATTTTTATATGTTTTCTTTAAGTATTTTTTCTATCCTCAGTGTGGATTAACACTTTAAAAATCATAAAAATATTTAATAAAAATAGCATTCTCTCTCGCCAAACGATTGTTCTTTGTAATGGTCTTTGGGTAGCGGAAATTTGTAAAAATCTCCCTACAGAGATGCTAACAACGATATAAGTTGTATAAAAAGCATATAAGAATTTCAACGCGGCGTGATGTAGAACGCATGGCTCAGTGGTGAGAGCGCCTGCACGGTTCGCAGGAGGGCGCGGGTTCGAGTCCCGCTGCGTTCAAATTTTTATATGTTTTCTTTAAGTATTTTTTCTATCCTCAGTGTGGATTAACACTTTAAAAATCATAAAAATAAGGTCTATAAAGTTCCATAACGTGCCCCCTATTTAATTTACGAGTATAATATACGAACACTTGTCATCTTTATTGTTTATTTTAAGTATAATTTCTTATTTAGGGACCTATAGAGAACGTAGAACTCTTTTAACTTTTACAGTTTTATAGCGAAAATTTTCTTTGTTTACAATTTAAATTCAGTCACGCCATTTGCAATATCTTTATAACAGCTATAAATAGTCACAGTTATAGCATCACAAACTATTTAAAATTCAACGTTCATCACTGGTAATATGTAAAATTGCTTTATCATTATTTTATACAGCTAATATTTACACCATGTGGTCGTTTAAACTAAGATTTACATACAAGTACTGAGTGCCAAGTTGTTTGTATACTATGTCTATAATTCTGGTTCTATAGAGAAGATATCTATGAGGAAATTTTTGCTTTTAGGTACCTTTTAAGTATTCAATTATTTTGTACAGAAATGAGCTGTGATTTAATTTTAAAGTAGAGTACAATTTTCAAAACTCTTATACACGTTGCATGATGTGTTTCATTTAATTTTTTTTACGTTTTATCTGGTTAGTTTAGGTAGTGTAAAGACACTACGCTTCCTGCTATCCGCCTTTTCGTTGCATTGTGTTGAGTGTTGGAACTCAATGCTGCGCTTTACCTAGTTGCCAGAGCGAAGAAAATGGAAATAGAAAAATTCATCTAGAGTGGGAATCGAACCCATAAATTCGTCCGACCGTCGCATTTAGGCAAACGCTACGTCCTCCATTTAAGTTTTAGAGATAATATTCTTTTTATTATGCATTTTTATAATGGAAATAATATTACAAGCTACATAGTTAGTATTGCAGCTGTGTCTGACTGAGTATATCAATTAAAGTTCCACCCCAAGAAACATTTACATTTACAATATAGAGAGACGCTACATTATATGGAGTGGTAAAGCTGATGGTAAAAGCGATGTAATGGTTTTAGCTCTTATTTCCGATAAGACCAAGTGTGGTATTGGTTATTATCAACAAACCCACAATAATATACGTAGAATAAAAAAAATAACCTTAAAAAATATCAAGATAAAATTGAGCTTTATATGTTTTCTCATATTTTTGCTATATAAATATACATAATAAAATATTTACATAAAAACTCAATATAATATAATAGATATATATATATATATATATATATATATATATATATATATATATATATATATATATATATATATATATATATATATATATATATATATATATATATATATATATATATATATATATATATATATATATATATATATATATATATATATATATATATATATATATATATATATATATATATATATATATATATATATATATATAATTTTATATTAAGCGTATTATATTAAGGACTATTCCCTACACAAGTCACATCTAACACAAGTGAGACCCAACGCAATGCCTCATATCTGTATCCTAACGCACGATTAATTAACTTGCTCCACTGTTATTAATTATGTTCTTTGTACACGCCGGTGTATCATTTATGTTAATATTCCATATTAAACGTTCCCCACAATTTATTGACTTCACTTTAAAGAAATTCCTTTTATTTAATAAGTTAATTTATGATACTTTAAACGAATTCGTAAATTAATGATTTAGTGTATACAATTATTAGAGGCGCGTATTATATTGTATGGATACTCAAATTTCCACAGGAAACTGGATTATTATTCTTTTTCTAAATGTAACCGGTTAAGAAAAGAGAACTATGCCACTTTGATTTGGGTTCTCTGCGTGTTTTGTACAATATTAGTTGTCGTTGTTACATCTTTACAAAATGTAATTTTAGCAAATAAACTATCTATTAAGTTACTATTATTTAACAGGTACTTAATTTTATTTAGGTGATGTTCCAATTCGTAATAAAATCATTTTAATAAAATATAACCATTTGAAAAGCTCAATTATTAGGGATATATAGAGACGAACATACTGTAAAAGCTTTTCTTATAAAATATTTAAAAGCTTTTTATTTTCAAAATCAAAATCAAAAATCATCTATTCATATAGGTGTCACAGATACACTTACTACCATTTCGGAAAGATGCTTTGTCTTAGAGGAGAAGAAATGCCACAAGAAACTCCTCAGCACATCTTTTAAACAATAAATATAACTTCAATATAATTTATATAAACTCAATATTAAAAAGAATTTGAATATTAAATCAAAATTATTCTACTGTAATGTATAATAATTATTTTAGTAATACGAATAGGAGCAAATTAATTTAAATGACTACATAGTAAATTATGTTTTGTTGAAATAATCATTAGAGCTTTTTACTCGTGCTTGTCACAGTCATTATCTGCTTTAATGAAGTGCATTCTAGCTATGTACGGTGGATATGTGAAGAATACTTTATTGCACAAATTATCTCGACGTGCCAAGAGATTGGTTATAGATTCAAATCTCACTATCTATGTAAAAACTATCTTAGACTTTACTATATCTAATTTTTAGATACTCAATCCCCAGACGTCATATTTTAAAGTTTTCGATAAATGAAATGGGAAAAATTAAAATGCATACAGACAGTCTTATCCTATCTTCGCCATAACAGCGCTTTGTATTCTTTGTAGGTTAATTAATTCTCAATTAAAAAAAATATGTTGGCTTAGTTCTTTAGTGAAAAATAACATTTATTTAGTTTGGTTT
Organism: Dione vanillae; assembly: GCA_037178615.1. NCBI lineage: Eukaryota > Metazoa > Arthropoda > Insecta > Lepidoptera > Nymphalidae > Dione > Dione vanillae. Next base: position 654,663 of record JAZFAU010000205.1, read on the forward strand.
GGTTAGAGGAGCAGATACGTAAAAAAGCTCAATCTGTAAATTCCGATATTCAATTACTATCAGCATACTCAAATTTACACACATATATATATATATATATATATATATATATATATATATATATATATATATATATATATATATATATATATATATATATATATATATATATATATATATATATATATATATATATATATATATATATATATATATATATATATATATATATATATATATATATATATATATATATATATATATATATATATATATATATATATATATATATATATATATATATATATATATATATATATATATATATATATATATATATATATATAGGGCCGTCGTGGCGCAGAGGCGTAAGCGTCTGCCTGTAAACGCGACGGATTGAGGGTTCGATCCCCACTCGGAGAAGATGGATTTTTCTATTTCCATTTTCTGCGCTCTGGCAACTAGGCAAAGCGCGGCGTTGAGTTCCGCCACTCAACACGCAATGCCTCAACGGACGGAGAAAGCAGGGACTAAGCAACGGAGTGTCTTAACACTAGGTTGCAATAGTTCCTGCAGTTCCCTCTGCCTACCCTGCAATATGCGTGATTAAGCGTGAAGCTATATATATATATATATATATATATATATATATATATATATATATATATATATATATATATATATATATATATATATATATATATATATATATATATATATATATATATATATATATATATACATATAGGTATATTTTATATACAATATATTTATATATAATAGCTGTACTAGCAACAAGTAAGATTTCTTAGAAGTCATCGAACTCTGACGCAGACGGACAGGCGCCACTGGCGGACGTTTGATAAATGATTGATGAATCAATAATCTCTTTAGAAGGCGAACATTGTTAAAGAAAGTTTGTAAAAGTTTAAAAACACGCAGCAACTAACTGTACACAAGACTGTAATAAGCTTAGCTGAGCTTACTTGCTTTATCCAATAATACTTCAAATTATCTCCGATTAATGTTCTTCCAATTAATTTGTATTAGTAGTATTTATTAGGCTTATTATTTTCATATCGATTCTATTTTCTCCCAGAGAAATTAATTATTTTTATTTTCTCTATAGATAAGACAAAACGCAGTGTTGAGTTCCACCACTCATTAGTCACGTAAAGTAGACGAAGTAAGACTTGCTTGCCTACCTGCGATATGCAGGGTATATCGTGAAGCTATTGATTTTATTTAATCAAATTAATAGTTAAATTTTCAATCAAATATAATTATATTTTATAAAAGTAAAGTTTTATAAAATAATTATATTTTATAAAAGTATACGGTTGTGTTTTTGAAAATATTCAAACAATTCTAACTAAACTAGAATTGATAAATGAAAACTGAAGTAGAGTGCAGAGAATTGGGACATCCTTGCGAACTAAAGAACAATCGGATAATACTTGAAGCTTATTATGGCAATCCCAAAATTACAAAGCAATTGATACGGGGCGACCTTATTAAGTAGTTAAATAAACATATAGTATCATATAATCATCAATCAAGATGATAGATTAGCATCTTTAGTTAAGAAAGTAAACAAAGTCACGTACGACGACCCCGATTCTCATGTTATTAGGTTACAAAATACTTGTTCATTTAAACTAGGCCTCGAGTCACTTACGTAAATTTAAAACGTATAGACAGAAAAATAGGGTTAGTGGTATTGATATCTTGTAACAAAAAAACTAAAAAAATCTTTTGGTTCTGCAGCAATTAATCTATTTATCAAATAAAAGCTAATTTATTACAAAGCTTTTATATAACTTCACAACTGACACTATTAAAGCTGTCTTTACCAAAAAAAGCTAGAAAATAACTTTAACATGATAACCAAAATAACAATCATAAAATATTGAATTACCAAAATGAGTAAATCAGGCGTAAATGAAATGTAGAGCATGAGGTTTTAGACAATCGGAACAAGAGCTTTAGGAAACATATCTATAATAACAAAAAAATATTCATATATGAACTTAAAGAAACCTTAGCAGCGAATAACCATATTAAATTACAATATTTACGTTACTGTAATGTACTCGCAACTTATATATATATATTATATATATATATATATATATATATATATATATATATATATATATATATATATATATATATATATATATATATATATATATATATATATATATATATATATATATATATATATATATATATATATATATATATATATATATATATATATATATATATATATATATATATATATATATATATATATATATATATATATATATATATATATATATATATATATATATATATATATATATATATATTATATATATATATATATATATATATATATATATATATATATATATATATATATATATATATATATATATATATATATATATATATATATATATATATATATATATATATATATATATATATATATATATATATATATATATATATATATATATATATATATATATATATATATATATATATATATATATATATATATATATATATATATATATATATATATATATATGTATATATATACATATATATACATGTATATATATATATATGTATATATATATATATATATATATATATATATATATATATATATATATATATATATATATATATATATAGGCAGCAGCATATTTAGTATGTAGTACAGACTATGCCACTTATATTATAACTGATTTTGAACCATTTTTTTTCTTTTCTATTGATCATATAACGCAAAGTGTACATGATTTCATATTATAAATATTACTTTGCGTCAGCGAACCTAGATAGAACAAAATAGGCTATCAATTTAACCTAATGCCAAATAAATTGAATTTGATCTAGATGCCTTATCTAAGACTAGGACCACCGTCAAATTGTGTCATGGGCAGAGCACTATAAGTACCCTATTATTGTCTAATTACGAAAATGTTTTATTATTACCAATATAATTTTATTATTAATAAAAGATAATTTCGTCACTAATTTGTTACATTATACTTTAATTTTTAATTTATTTTCTACATATCCAAAAGAATACATGACCAAACCTTCCAAACGGCACATATGTAAATGAGGATATACTCGTATGTTACTACTGTTTTTAATAAAGTTAACTATTTATACAAAAATATATTAAAATGTAAAATATAAAAACACGTGTAACTATAATGAAAACGAGACGAAATTTTCTATTTACCGCAATTTATGATTTAAAAGTTTGTTATTTTTATTCATATAAATTCGCCAGAATTTCATCTCTCTCAAAAACATTAAATTCTCAATTTCCCGCCCAAATGCGAGACAATTACGTTCAATGACAAAATTTAACGCCGTGTTTCATCTAGAAAATATTCTTTATACATAAGCAAGACAGTGCGAAAAAAATGATAAATGAAGCAAAAGTCAGTGGTAATCTGTTACCTAGCGGTAAGGCTCGGTTGACTTTCAAAAACACAATTATAAAGGTAAGACTAAGGCAGGAAGTTCACGTGAAAAGCGTAAGGACTCCCCTGAGAGCATGTATCAAGAGGCTAATGACAGTGGACGAGGCGAAAGAGATATGCAGGGGCTCCCACTAGGGATAAAGCGTGAAGCTGTATGTATATGTATATGTATAACAGTATTACACTATGTCACTGCGTTCATAGTAACTATTATACAATTTCAAATAATAATTTGACAACACTTAAAAATAAGACAATAGTAAATCTAACGGGCAATCTGCAAGGTATCACAGTAGTTTTATCATATTATTTTTTGTTATTATTGCTACTTTACCCTCGATAAGATATTATACTTTTAACCACAACAATAGCACATGATCTGGAAACATTTATACAATGTAATAAAGAAAAAAAATGAATATTATTGTATAATTGCTTGCTAACTTAATATAAAAGCTACGAGAACCAAACTATAACAGCCTCACGTAAGTCTTACACTATCCGTATGCACAACAATATTTTATCTTTTTAATATGAAATATAAAATTAATGTTATATAAATTTACAGTCTAGACCAACGTAACGTAACCAGCTAGGCAGCTACAGCTATAAATCCTATGATTGTGGGTTCAATTTCCACTTTGAGTATAAATTCATTTTCCTATCCTAGCAACGGTAAAACTATGGCGTTGAATTTTACCTGGCAACACGTCATATGAATGAACAGACAAAAACGGAGAACGGAGTGTCTGACTTTTAGGTTATATATATATCTACTCTACTATATTTATCGCGTAAAGCTAAAATAAATAAATATAAATTTACTTACAGTTCCAAATGTTTTTAGTAACAGCCGAAACACAAAACGTGTATCACATTAAAAGGAATTTGGAATACAAAGCGACTAGAGCATTGTTCTGATTTTATTGTAAGGTTTCGGCTATGACGACTGTCTAATATGACCGAATGTAACGTGAACCTGCTTTGAACGATCAGATGTGAAGATTACTCAAAGAATAAACAAGCAAATGTAACATATACAAGTAAATGTAACTAATATATGTTTGATTACTTCATATATGTTTGCATTAAGAATTAGTAACATGAACTAATAATATAGTACTATGACGTTCTTCATTTTTTGTTTCCATACAAGCCATAAAAACTATATGTGTGTACATATTATACGTATGATAAATAATATGTGACACAAATTAAAAAATATATATATAAATATATATATATATATATATATATATATATATATATATATATATATATATATATATATATATATATATATATATATATATATATATATATATATATATATATATATATATATATATATATATATATATATATATATATATATATATATATATATATATATATAAATAACTCTTATTTTATCAGCTTTTATTCAATAAGAGTATTCGATAAACTTCCAAGACACTAGCACATTTAAACTCTACTACAAATATTTCAATAACTTCAACTGTTAAGAAGTGCGTTGTTATTTTAACATTAGTATCTAAAGCGACATATCGTATCGCACGCATTGAAGGCGCACTAAGCTCGTGTCACTTCTAAAACTATCGATTGTACATAAAAACGTCTGTTGCCGACATTAATTGATGACTTGTTAAAATATAGATTATATTGTTACGCCATATTTGCATACCCGTGTATTGTATTACACCGTAACACAAAATAGAAATGAGTATTTACGGAGCGTGCTCGTGGTCAAAGTTCATTATAAACACATTTTTAATAAATTATTTAATTTACTAAAAGCGTTACTTATATGACAGTGGTAATATATATATTGACGTTCTCTTTATACTTATACTGTCAATATAAAAATTATCATATAAAATACTGGCATGTAAATCTAGATACATTTATAATGAGGCATACCACAAACCCTTAAACGACGACAAACGCTCCGTAAAGAGTGAACCGACATTATAAATATTTATTTTAATATATGAAGACTATTATTAACAAAAATGGTTGCCTGTAAAGTGGGGTTTAAGGGCGAAAATTTTACGTGACTACGTCTTTTTCTCGGTAGAATATTTATTGATATGATTAATAATTATAATATAAATTGCACAAATTTTAACTATAGAAAATATATGTTGTTTACTAAAACATTGTACATGTGTCAAGTGATACGCGCGGCGGACCGATCATAGTTCGGTGACAGTTGACACATCGTTACGTTACCTTTTTCATATGTGACTCCGAGCCGCAACCTAATTTAAGACGTTGTCACGTCAAAAATATACAAACTCTATAAATTTCAAGATTGCTCAACATTTTGCCAATCACGTTCGAAACAATATAGCTATAAATTAGATGCTCCTACGACAAGCTACATACCGAACTACCCTAATAAATTAATTTGCGTGTAAAATCAAATCAAATGCGAAGTATCGCATATCATAAAGAGTATTGTGCGATACAGAGAACTGTTGATCAGAGCGCACACGGAAGCTGAGCTCAGTAATGTACCGAGACCAAACTATCTTATGTAGGAATGTTCATTAAATATTTAAAGCTATAACGTCTCAATAGGTGTGTACTTATACGAAACAACACAACTGGTTATTAGAGAAAATATTTATGTTAACAATTATATCCTTAAATTACTAATTATTAGAAATAAATGTGGCGCAATGGGACAGGGTCGCCTGTAAACCTTAAAAATGTTGAGAAAACGTTTTGCATGACGAATATTTTAAGCTTTAAATTTTGAAACTTACTATTTCAATGCGAAATTTTACTATTTGTTGCAAAAAAAGTTTATAAACAATGAAATCTATTAAAATGTATATTATGTATCCAACCATATATTGGTGCCATTAGAACAATACTTCAAGAGCCATCTGCTTATCCTAACACCGTTTTGAAGATGTATCTTCTAATGTATTTTAAACAGACCTAAATAGACTAATAATGATCGCAGCACAACCTTGGTTTCATTCTAAATCTTATCAGAAATCGGAAAATTGAGTCTACTAAGACTATACTACATAAATGCCAACATAACTTTACACTTAACTTATGAAAGCACGCATATATAACTTAGCACCTGCCAAATTATGTTTCATAACAATAACTAAATGACAATGTATGGAAACGTAATAACTCATTTTATTCATAAATATTGTAAGCGTTACATACAAAGAGAAATAAACCCTAGAATTATGTGTCGTGTGACAAAATTGGCATCGTTTATATAAATATATTCTAAGGCTCTATTGTAGGATTGCCAATAGAGTCTCGAATACAATGACAAATTAACTCATAGCATGCAGGCCAATGACAACAACTTTATTAATGTCGTATGCAGAGACCACGCGCCCTGTTTAACAGGTATGACATGACAAAGAAAATCTAGCTATTCGACACAGTAAATATAACTTTTCTTTATTATTATGATATAACTTAAGATATAACTTAAAACGAAATATATTCATTTTAAACAAACAAACAATTTTTTACAAAAATTGTAAGAAAAATTTGAATTACGGTCATTGACTTGATTTTTTTATATTTTTCTAATATACCTATAACGTTTTTACTTTATGTTATAGTACATATTAAAAATCGTTGAAGATTCATATATTATTAAAAAGGCGAAAATAGTTAAATTTGATGATATTTATATGAACATAAACGACTACTCGATAAACTTAATTAGCTAGAGCTTTGTGAGCTTTGACACGAAGCGACCATGATTCACCGCGATAATGAGCCAACTAATACAGGAAACAGATATACAAGTACATAAATAATTATAAAAATTAGACTAGATAATGTAGAAAATATAACAAGTGGACAGATATTGACACAATATAGTATTATAACTATATAAAAATATTTAAAATCGATTACTTCGAATAGAACAGTGTAAAATGTATTGTTCTCAATGAAACTAATTTTTTTATAGCTTCACGCTTTATCCCGCAAAGTAAGTAGGCATAAGGAACTGCAGAAATCGTAGGAACCTAGTGTTAAGACACTCCGTTCCCCGCTCTTCGCCTTTTCGAGGCATTGCGTATTGAATGGCGGAACTCAACGCCGCACTTGACCTAGAGAGCAAATAAAATAGAAATAGAAGAATCTCCGAAAGGAAATAAAAAAGCGGGGACGGAGAAAGCAGGGACTAAGCAACAGAGTGTCTTAACACTAGGTTCACATGGCCCCTGTAGTTCTCTCTACCTACCCTGCAATATGCGGGTTAAAGCGTGAAGTTATAAAAAAAAGAGATTGATATTTCGTATAATTTTCCTTAATAATGGACTTATAAGACTAAATACAAACTAGCAGATTTTACTATTGAATTCTTCTTATTGTAGCACTTATATAGCGTATTAGAAGCTTTATCTTCATCCAGCCACTCAGTGTTATCTAACTTAATCCACTTACAAAGTGAAACTGAAACTAATGCAGAACTATCTCTAGCAATTTTTTATGTAAATATGTTAAATACAGCAACATAGAATTGTTAATTATCACTCGAATAAAGTAATAGGTATTTCATACTTAAAGAAAACATATAAATATTTGGCTTCAGCAGGATTTGAACCTGCGCCCCTGCGTGCAAGCGCTCTTTAAGTATTTTTTCTATCTTCAGAGTGAATTAACACTTTAAAAATTATAAATATACAAAGTAATATTAATGAATAACCTTTAACAGCTTGTGTATATATTATAAATATGTAATAATCTTCTTAAAAGTATAGTCTGAAATTTCACTGGAATAAAAAAGAAATAAAAATAGATTTTAACTTGCATCCCATAATTACGTAAAATCTTTAATACCTATCAACCTATCTATATATTTTCTGTATGACACGCTCTGAACGCGATTACCATAAATAACATATAATAAATATCTCTACAACTATATACGATATGTAGCTAATAAAAAGCTTTTTCCTTCAAAAGGTATTTTTGTACATATTAAATTAGAAAATTAAATTACAAAATTATTTTATTGAGAAATAAATGTAACAATAGTGCACACTACATATTGCAATAATCGAATTATGGAAGGTATTCTTACTAAATAATAAAGGTTTACAGATAGTAACCGGAGAAGAGTCTACCAGTATTAAGTTAAAATGTAGATACTTATAATATGTTACAAATGGTCATGGCAGCTATAAAATCACACAAAACTAATCGTTAACCAGTAATAACGTGTACATAAACGTTTTATCACCATTTTATTTCTTATACAATATTTATGTCTTCATGTGCTATATCTTGGTAGGCTTTTTTGCAATTTATATGTACATAGTTTGTAAGTATGCAATTGTAAACTAAATTAATGAGTAGGATTACCACCGCACATGGCAGGGTAGGTAAGTGAAACGCAGGAACAAAATCTAGTGTTAAGACACTCCGTTCCCTGCTTTCCAGATTTTTCGAGAAATTGCGTGTTGAGTGGCGTAACTCAACGCCGCGCTTGCCAGGGCGAAGAAAGTGAAAATGGAAAAAACGGAAATGGGGAATGGGAATCGAACCCACAAACCGTCGTGTTTAAAGGCAGAAGGTTGGATAATATATATTCCTCAATATTACTCAATGAAACCTATTCATAACTCATGAAACCTATTTCGATTTCAAACTGGGTGAAACCTTTTAGTCCATTTATAGAGGAAGCCCATCGCCTTTATAATATTTAAAAAAAAAAGAAAATTATTGACTTTTTTTTATATTTAGTTCATCTTGGACGTTTTAAACATGCTTCGTATACAATTCCAAGTTCTTTCATATGATTGACAACGTATAGACCAAGTTGCTGGGAAACGTATGAGAACAAACCTTAAATATTTTCAGCTCAGCATTTCTTATCGTACTCTACTCATGGCATATAATAGCATTACGTTGACTTAAACCATCACACGTGTATTTTATAAGACAAATTAGATCACCAGTATGTATTTTACGATTTTACATGCTTGGCTTTAAATTTTTATTATTTTCCGGTTTGAGAATATTTTTTCTAAACGAGTTCGTATCGTGCATTCCATATTATATAAACAGTTGTAAATTTAGTTTTTTTTTTTTTATTACTTACACATATTTCGCATTTTATTTATATTATACTGACGTATATTAAGATGTTGTCAAGGCACTGACGTATGTACTAAGGGTTCAAATAATTGTACCTATATATCTTTAGTACATCAACTGATCACCGTACAATAGTCTATAGATTAATCTGATAGACTAAAATTACCATTATACTTGACATAACTTAAATCAGATTAAACCGAGTAGGAAAATTAATTTTAAATATTTAATTATTCAATAATTGAGTCTATTAACTTAAACACATGGCGATGAATGACAAATTTTAAATATTACGTTAAAAATATATTGTATTTTTCTAAAAACTATGAATTAATAACTAAAATTTACGATTTTCTTCACAATACTTTCATACATAAATACAAAAGTACATAATTTCAAAAATTGCTACATACCAGTTATTCGTAACAAACATTACTTAGGATTCTCTTAGACTAGTAATTTTTTTTTAAATCACCAGATTTAAAAAAAAATTACTAACATATCGCAGCGGCCGATCCTAACCTAACCTAACGTGCAATGCCTCCGTGAGAGTGAAAAGTGATCAACTAAGTCATCTTTTTAAATATTTGGTGTAAAGTGCGGGATATAGGGGCAATATTCAATACTTTTTTGAATCAGAACTCAACTGGAAATGTTATATATATATTTCCAACTAACATATATATGTTAGTAAAACAAAGGTCCGGCAATATATGAGATTCCCACACAGTTGAATTTAGTAACGGACGCGATACGATTGCGCAAATCACTGTTCCTACACCGATAACAGCAACCCTGGCCCTATTACTGAGGATGTAGCTGCGAATTGTTAAATCATAGAAAGCAAATTTAATTATGAAAACAAAACTCATAGAATAAAATTAAATTACTTCACTTCAAACAGTAATATTTTGCTATTGTGTATAAGTGAAGTAAATATGGCAAGGTAACAAAATTCAAAAAGCATTTAAGACTCTTAAATAATTTAAAACATTTTAATATTAAAAATATGTCCATAAAAAGAAAATTTAAAAGTACTTCATATATAAGTAGAAAGGAAATTATGTTTTAAGAAAATAAATTTGAAAAACTTATAAATAAGCGTTAAGCGTAGAATAAAGCGCACTGACAAAAGGCGCGAATAAAGGGGCTGGTGAGACATTTACACGAGCTTTTAAATTAATTTATTTCTGCCGTATTTAGTTACGAGCCTCTTCGGGGGACGCAATTCTGTAAATATAATATATAGCACCTGGCTTTTGTAGTTTAGTGGACCATAATTTATTTATTGCACATTTTTTATATAAACAATAATGCAGACCAAAATATAGTAAACAATCTTTGTTTAATAATATTAAAATTTACTATATATAATGTAAATATATAATAAAAAATTAGATAGCAAATTTTAACGGAATTTAATTTAGAACTTCAATTTATCCTTTGCTAATATACAAGAAGACAGTTTTCAGTCGTTATATAAAAAAAGCTTCACGATATAAAACAGAAGCGACTAGTCTAATCATAACAAACACATCCTTAATTGCGAGCCGCCGCTATTGCAGCTTCCAAACAAATTAATAAATGTCAAAAAATAATATTAGAAATAACGTTATAAAATGTATGTAATTTTTTATTATAATAATATAATTTAAATATAAACATTACGTAACCTACCTATTCGTAGCTACAATGGGCGTTCGAGCGCCCGGGGTCCGTTAATTTTATTATCCTTTAATATTTGATCACAATTACCATGCCACTGGTGTACACGATCTCGACACGTGCGTCCCCGACGGCGGCGCACTGCCAACTGACTGAAATCGCGAGCTTTATCAATGGGCGCACGATGCGCACGCGCACGTATGCTCTATACAGAGTAGGCCAAACTGAGGTCCGAACTTGTCTTTGCTCTAGTACACAATAAACATATTTTTTCTTATCTTAAAATTACAAATGTTTTTTTTTAATATATTACATAATGATTAATCTTATAGAAGTTACTTTATGATAACTACATTTGTTAATATTTATATGTCGTAATCTTAAAATAATAATACTATAACCTAAAAAAGCATGTTCTACTTGTATAGGATTGTATAAAATTACGACGTAAAAGTGTACGTTGGTTTTATGGTTAAGGGCTTAAGAAAGGGCCCTTTGAAACAAGTATTTGGTAATCCCTGTCCTACCACTTAGATATTTGCTTCCGTTACGTTATTAGTGCTCTTTACCTAATGTTTGTTTATTACTCCGATCAAGTGGGCGCTTCTATTTGTATCAATATCTGTCTGAAATAAGACGACTGTTATTTATTTTATATTATCAAAATTTGCAAAAGTTATTTAACCATCACTCACTTATGTAACAGTTAATATTTTTAACAAATTATTCGCATTGTTTTTGTAAGGTAACTCTACACTCTATAGCATTAGCCGTCTCTTCTTTGATGGAACTCGTAATATTTCTCCGTTCTCCACGTTCTGTCAACTATTATTTTTACTCTCTTCAAAACTTTTCTTTATAAAACATAATAATACCAACTATACAATTTTATATCAGAAATCTTTTATTTTAAAATGTTATACCAATTTATATGTACTTTGATTATAAATTTAAAAAATGTGGAACCTAAGAAAAATATTAATACAACAATTTTCTATTGAGCTCACGCGGAGGATACAATAAAAAATGCTCCTGCGCAGGCTTGTTGTCTCATTACGGGTAATAAGCGCACTTTTTATTATTATACAATCTTATATTGAAGATCATTAGTCGAAAGCATCCCTGCGCTGGTCGGAGGTACATGCTAGCAAAAAGATCAAAGACTTTGTAATATTACGTTGAGATTCTTTTATTTTTATTTCAAGCCTAGCACTTTCTGGTAACTCTACCTCTGTCCGTAGCTCTACGACCTTACTTACCGTTTCCGATTGCTATTACCCAGCCTACGTAAACGAAAATCAATTCAGAAAAGTTATTTTCATAGACAAATATTTTTAAGGCTCCAATTTCATATATCATAGTGTACTAATACTATAGCAGAGCCTGTCTCTAACAGCCTACATATCAACACTTTCGCTTTTCATAAAATGAAAACAATTTAAAATAGGTTGCATACATGTTGAGGAAAAGGAAGACGTCATACATTCTCCTTGTCCTCAACTGACATGCTCAGAACACCATAGTTAAAAAACTGAACTGAACTCAACTGAATTACAACCAGTTAGTTATAATTTTAGTGGTTACGAGGATTATACTAATGTAAGTATATAGATTAATAATGAAATAAATATGCGATAGCTTATTTAACAATAATGTGTGCATGTAGAATTTTTACCTGTATACATAATAATAATAATAGTTTGCATAGGTGCCAGAGCGAAGAACATGGAAATAGAAAAATCCATCTTCCCTGACTGGGAATCGAACCCAGAAACCGTCGTGTTACGCCTCTGCGCCACGACGGTCCTCTACATAAATAGTTTCGCTAGAAATTTAGAATATTTTATGATCATACTTTATTTTTCTAATAATATTTACTATGACGAGTATAAACAAGTAAAATGTAGCACGTACATTCAATACGCGACACTACGTCAAACTTAATACGTTGAACAACCTATATTAGTACAGATCGTATTTAGAGATAGTATTTTCGATTTTAGGTAAAAAATGTTTATACATTTCCATTAAGTACTATTAAACCAGCCAATATTTACTCCGTAGTAACAAGGTCTAGTAGTATACAATATTACTATTACAAAAGTGAATTGTTTGGTCCTACTATTATGATAAACGAATGCAATTTATATACAAATCAATAATAGTGCCGCAAAAACGGACAAAGCCGTGTGCTGGTCGCTAGTTGAATAACACAGAAGGGCATTTTTATTTGAAAATATTAAATATTTATGTTATAAAATATATTTTAACATTTAAACGAAAATATACAAGTTTCTGTGAGCTTTATAACAGTTTATCATTAGGAACGTGCTTAACTGTCCTGTGGCGGAGGTAACCACTAATTACGGCACTTTCGTACCTACACATATACATACTGCTTTATTAAGAATAACCGCATACTCATTTATATTATTTACAAATACAATGTGACTTATAAATTCTCTATATAAAGTAACAAGCATATTTAAATCTCAAAACATTTGTCATTTAGTCGAGCCAAGTATTTGAACTTACGTCTTTGCAAAACGACACAATAAATTAGTTGTGAAATGTTATAAACAAATTTGGAATGCAAATAAGGTTACTTTTCCATATATTGTAATACAATTAGCAACAAAAATAGAGCTTATTAATTAAAATTATTGATTGTCTTCTACACTTTTTTTTTAAATAATAATGAATTAATACACATGGTCAAGTAAAGATGAAAATGGAATCATTTTCACTTTAATGCCATTTTCTCCCATTATAATGTGCTTAGCTATGCGGCTTACCCCGTAAATCAAGGAAAGCAGAAATTAAGATAGTGTAATCAACACTCTCTTCTCCGTTTTCTTCATAAATTTTTGACATTGCAGATATCAGCCTCTTTTTTATTGTTGTATTGAGACTTAAAGATACGAACATAACTTGCTATAGATCAGCTTCTTAACTAAATATACAATAACAAAATATTTTTAAATTTAACGTCACATAATTAATAAGACACAATCAATACATTATTGACAATATGTTAAAATAAAATTCGATATAACCCTGAATCGACCTTCGATGAATTCTTCAGGCGTGTGTAATCGAAGAACATGCGTCACTTTAATCATTGTTTTGCTACGAAATGTGTTTTTGGTGTGACCAAAGAATAGGCTATAAAATGTAGAGCGATTATCTATTTATGTATTCATGTGGCGATGCAGATATAAAAGTCACATAATGCCTTATAAGTAGATTCCAAGGCAGTATTTTAGAGTTTCATGAGATTTATTACAGACAAAATTAACATCTCATATGAAGTAATGTCATTATTTACAATCTAAAAGTCAAAGCGCGGTGTTGAGTTCCGCCACTGAACAGGCAATGCCTCGAAAAGCAGAAAGCGGGGACGGAGAAAGCAACGGAGTGTCTTTATTAGTATTCCTATGGTTGCAGTTCCCTCTGCCTACCCTGCCATGCGCGGGATAAAAGCGTGAAGCTGTAAAAAAAAGACCAACCCAGAACACACAAAACACAGACATGAGTAAAACATTTAACAATTTGGTGACATTGGCAGCAAATTAGACTCATTGGTTTAGTTACAATCCATCTGCGGTTTTAATAGGTGGGTTGTTCCATGTAGCATTCATCTTAATATAAAAATGCACTAACATAACACTTAAATAATTTACATTACATGTGAGAGAGTCATGGCCTAGACACTAATAAAGCTTACATTTGGTAAAATAATCAAACTGAATGAGATTTTGGGTACTATTCGATAAACTTTCATAGTATTTAGCACTATTACTATACCTAATGGATATAAGCAAGAAAGTACTGTATTTTTTTTAGCTTCACGCTTTTATCCCGCACATGGCAGGGTAGGCAGAGAGAGCTGCAGAAACCATTGGAACCTAGTTTTAAGACACTCCGTTGCTTAGTCCTTGCTTTCTCCCTCCTCACTTTCCGCCTTTTTCGAGGCATTGCGTGTTGAGTGGAGGAACTCAACGCCGCACTTTGCCTAGTTGCCAGAGCGAAGAAAATGGTAATAGAAAAACCCATCTTCCCCGACTGGGAATCGAACACAGACACAGTCGCATTACAGGCAGACGTTACGCCTCTGCGCCATGACGGTCTTCATATTAATATAACTGTAATTTTATTTCCTCAGATATTCGAAAACGAAAGGAAATTGATTTTAAGTGAAATAATTTATGATTTATATAAAAAAGAATTTATAATAAAAAAGAAGTAAAGTATGAAAACGTTTTTTATTGTAATGTCGTGTTCCAGTTATTGACTGTCTGTCTCACGGACACTCTCACAGGTGTTACATTTATTGATATATTATCGTAGTGACAAAAAATGAAATTTATATTTATTTATATATGTATAATTAGGAGTGCTATAACATAATGCTTTCTCAGTCCCCGCTATCCGCCGGTTTTCGAGGCATTGCGTGCTAAGTGGCGGAACTTAACGCCACACTTTGCCTAGTTTCCAAAGCGAAGAAAATAGAAATAGAAAAATGGAAAGCGGGGACGGAGAAAGCAGGAACTAAAGCAACGTAGTGTCTTAACACTAGGTTCGTATGGTTCCTGCAGGTTCCTCTACCGACCCTGCCATGTGCGGGATAAAGCGTGAAGCTATAAAAATAAAACATAGTGAATTAATAAATAAATCAATTTTGTTAGTTTTCTACAAAATAAATCTTTACAAAAAAAGCTGGGTTTTCACAGTTAAAAAAGTCTGCAGTTGATGTGAACAATATTATTACGCCGGGTAAGGATATCTTACTATGCATCTATTGTTATCATGAATTTTGGATTTTCATGAATTTGAATAAATTAATATACAAAAATTAAAACTTTTTTGCCTAACACACTAACACACATCACGATTATCTGTAAGTTATTGTTTAAATACTATTATTTTTTAGCTTCACGCTTTATCCCGCTCATAGCAGGATAGGCAGAGGGAACTGTAGGAACTATAGGAGCCTAGTGTTAACTCACTCTGTTGATTAGCTGCTTTCGTCCCTACCTTCCTCCTTTTTCGAGGTATTGCGTGTTGAGTGCTAGAATTCACCGCCGCGCCTTGCCTAGTTTGCAGAGCAAAGAAAATGGAAATAGAAAAATCCATCTTTCCCTCATGGGAATCGAACCCACAAACCGTCGCATTTTACAGGTAGACACTACGCCTCTGCGCCACGACGGTCCTCTTAAGTACTATAGTTATCAATTAACAAAATATACTCAAAGCTGTAAGTGATAGATCTTTCCATATCTTATATATAAAATCCTAGTAGACATGCAAATCACTACAAGCGCAGAATATCAAATGATATCGCGTAAATATTTACAATTAAAATTCTTCTAATGCCTACGTTCGTGTTTACTTGTTATCGTACAGTGACTTTCTAAATGTAATTATTCACGTATTTTTTTATCTAATAACATTTTAAAATAGACAAAATGTTAAAATATAGAAAAATCTAGTGATCTCTCACTCTCCATTAATTTTTAAGAGAGTTTCAGCAGAGAATAAAATGAACGGGGAGAAGAAATGGTAACTATTTTTCAATTTTATGAATGAGTATACATAAGTTAATTTTCTAGCGCTAAAAATATAAAATAAATAAATTCTAACAAAACAAAATAAAAATTTGGAGCATAGAAGCTGGAGCTAACCTTTTATTTTAAAATTTAAATTTATTTCCAAACTTAAGTATTTACAAGTAAGCTACATTTGACAAAAGTGTAGCTTACTTGTGCTTTTTATATTTTAAAAATATATGAAGAGAAACCTTTATCAGTCAAAAGCGATGTGACATATGTCTGAAAAGACAAAAATGTAAAAAATAATAACAAGTAAAGTGAATATTTTAAAGTCAGTGAATCAAGAAAGCCATAAAGTTAATAGTTCTAATTACGTCGAGTGAGAAACATTTTTGTACGCTAAGAGATTAATTCGAGAATGTGTGATAACAGATAGCTTGTTACTATGTGTGGAGAATTCGCACCTAGCGAGAGAACGACGAACTTTGATACCTATACACTATAAAGGTAAAGTGTTTATCAAAATTTGTATGTTTGTTTACTTACGTAATATATTTCAAGTAGTATCTGAGGATGCACTGTTATGGTGACAGGAATATACATTTATAAATGATTATCTATAAAGGGGAAAACGGCATAACTGCAAGTTTAAGTACCGACCGAACCGTAATACAAAAGGAGAATAGAAAAAAGATTAAGGAGTAAGCTTAAGTAGGTGATGTTCTCTTTATGTATATTACGAGTTAGTTTAAATGTATGTCCTTTCTGATTATCCGACTAGATAAATCGTGAAACTACGCCTTCATTATGAAGGTACAGGTACCGAAGTGTAAGATTCTCCCTTAAAGCTCGTCTCGCTCTCTCTCCTAAGTTCATCCCTTTACCTTCACAAATATGAAATAAACATTATGACACCTATGACGCCTTTGAAATACATTATAGAATTCTAGATTCTGCTCTCACAGTTTTATAGCCCTGTAAAGGAAAATGTCCGATCCGTCACCGATCACCGATCACACTTAAAGAGTTTTGTGTAGATCCTTAAACATAAACATACGCACAAAAATATGTATTATATTTGTTGCTTGTTTGCTGCTTTTTTTTTTTTTTCTCAAATTTTGCCATATTTTATAGTCAATAGTTCAGTTGACCTTGAATATTTAGTGTAAGCAATTGTTATATTGTAGGAAATTTGACTGAATCAATTGTAAGTAGTATGTTGTATTGTTTGCTATTGGGATGCGGTGGGACATTAACTAAAAAGGCAGTGTCGGGTCGGATTTATTAATTTCTCCACTCTCATGGTGTCAACGCGATTGGCCTCCCAACGCATAATATGTTGAAACAACAGGAAAAATGTAAAACAAACAAAAATTTTAAACTATAAAGATGACTTTTAAAAAAGTAAAAAAAATTAAGTGTCAACAATATTATGTAGAAACAAGAATTCAGAATTCTTCCATAATGAAATACTAAACAAAAGTTTAGTTTCGAAATAACGTAATTATTTTCAGTTATCGCTGTCCGCACCAACATTATCGCGAGATGTTTGCGAGCTATATCTTATCTTATCTGTTTGCAGCCTCCTTAGCTGCAACGTGACCCAATTGTGCTATAATTAATTTTGATTAAAGTTTAAACACATTGAAAACTTTTTAATGGGCGATAACGGTTGAGAGCATTTTAGAAAAACGTCTCGTGGAATAATTATATTGCCAATAAATTTAACAAATTTTTTGGGTCTCTGCAGATAAAATGAACTCTTAGATAATTCTTAATATGTCAACACTAGGGGCAAAAGTACGTGTACAGGTTTAATTTAAAAAATAATTGACCGCTACGCTCGACGCACCGTAGCAAATCCGCTTCGTTGTGGAATCATGCGCACTCTGGACTTTGTATTTCGAAGTCATTTTCAAATAAATGAAATAAAAATCCACAAATATAAACAGACATACAAGATTTTTATTTACCTTCACTAAAATTGAAATATATTATTTTTTATTTCATAATGTTTCACAAAATCCATAATTTAAGCAAAAAGCTTAAGGATGATTTTATTTTATAACATGTAAAAAATGTCACCTTTAAGTTAGGCCATTTCAACAAAGTTCTCAATTTATTTAAAAAAAAATATTTAAAAGTGGGTCACTTAAGTAATTACTAACCTAAGTAATTAACAAATAGCAAATATATTAATTGAGGAGTATTTGAAAATAACGGTTACGTCAGGAGTATCCAGAAACGTAATCTGTTCATAGATTCTAGTTAATTGATGAAATAAATTGCTCTTATCTCCGCTCCACCATTGTACTGTTGCGCTTAAAGTTATTGGTTTATCAATCACTTGTTATCCCATTATTAATCTTTAAAACCGTATACACAGTAATTACTTGAGTTTTCTTAAATGTAGGACGCCTACCAAAAATAAAGACAAATAGACTCCCATCGGTATAACAGTTTTAGAAGGTGGTAGTGTCAAAGCAAAAACTAAGCTATATTCTAAATATTTATATGTATATATGTATATAAAGTAACGTCAATAAATACAATGACAAAAACAAACGATATTTAAAGTCAAACATAGGTAAACGTTGACAAGACTAAAGAAATCATTGTAAAAAAATAAATACATATGTATCGGCAATACTATTTTATTCACCTAAAAAATTAAGTAGAGTAGATCACCTGTGTCTAATAAGGTTAATCGAGAAGCGCTTTATTTATATCACTAACATAAACTATGTTTGTTTGCTTATTTGTTCCGGCCTCACTTTTTTAGCCTAATTTAAAAAATGTGTACATGTAAAGTAATGATTTATAGGTAGTAGTACGTGTGACTATACAAGGTAAGTTTACATTCCTTTTGAACGAATATTGGCACCTAACTGATAGATAGATAGTTAGTACTATTGTGTTAATTACACCAAGGCGATATGAAAGCGATGGAATACCAGCTACCTAAAATATGTACCATTAGAACTGCACACATTTCGGATATGCTTAAAAATAAGAAAAAAATAATACATATATATTTTTGTGTTTTTTCCCTTAGCTTTACTCTTTATCCCGCGCGTAGAAAGGAAGGCATAGGGATCCGTGGGAACCTAGTGTTAAGACATTCCCCTCCCCTCTTTTCGCCTTTTAGAGATATAGCGTGTTGAGTGGCGGAATTCAACGCCGCGCTTTGTCTACTTGCCAGGACGAAGGAAATAGAAATGGAAAATCCATCTTTCCCGAGAGAGAATCCAAAAACCCAAAACCCGTTTTCAGGCAGACGCTACGCTTAAATTTGCTACGTTACGCTGACATTATCGTTTTTGACCTGCTGTCATTAAATTCTCTAAGGGACATAAGCCGCTACGGCGTGGAGTGAAATAGACCGTTTACATAACTTATTTACATAGATATAAGTAAATTGACATTTAAGATAAACCAAAAACCAACTTCTAAAAAGTATAAAATTATTTAAAAAAAAATTAAAATAAAATACAACTAAAAATATTAATATTGCTTTGTTATACCTTAAATGCACTATTATACATTGTTGTGATAAAAAATGTGTTTACATTGCTGTATAATAAAACTAAAAAGTTCACCTACTAAAGATATATATATATATATATATATATATATATATATATATATATATATATATATATATATATATATATATATATATATATATATATATATATATATATATTATATATTATATATATATATATATATATATATACTATATATATATATATATATATATATATATATATATATATATATATATATATATATATATATATATATATATATATATATATATATATATATATATATATATATATATATATATATATATATATATATATATATATATATACATATATATACATATATATCATACGTGAGTACTGTAAACTGATATTAAACTATAAAAAACATAAACGAGTAGTCGGGGGCCGGGGCTGATGTTCAAATACATAGCGATGAGGTAATATTGACATAATAATCGTTGAACATGTGCGGTTGTGCGGTGATATCATTGCGTTGGTTATTTAACATAGACACTTATTATAATTTTATTTATCTTCACGTTATATAAAATGGAAACTAGGTCTTTTTAGTGCTTTGCATTTACAATAAATCCACTACCTGCGCCAACACTTTCCTTTTTTGGAGCTTCAGGATAGACAATGCTGAAGGGATTTAGTGTTAAGGCACTCCATTCCTCGCTTTCCACCTATCAAAGCATTGTGTGTTGAGTGGCGAAACTCATAACTGCCTTTTGGTCTTTTTGTCAGAACGAAAAATATGAAAATAATTGTTCTCATTAATATAATTGGAAAATAACTATAAATATCGAACAACAGCAGCAGATAAAATTCTTTAGCCCGGAAAGTCTAATTTAGCAGAAACAAAGAGGAAAACACAAACTATCCAATACATTTAACACTCCCATAAATATATTGCTATATTTCATACCCAAAGTCTATGTACATATATATAATACCTAGATCCTATATACTAAAATTCCTAGTGTTATCAAAGAAGGCTTTCTGTCAGAATGCCTGCAGAGATAATATTTGATAACAAAGAATCATACTATCGGTATGTAGGTATGACCCAAATAGATTGTTCTCATGAAAATATTTATACACAACAATATTTCAAATTATTTTCAAAGTAATGAGTTATTTAAATATTTCTATAGAATTTAGTCAATTCGAGTTGATATTGAATATAAAAGCCTAGGTATATATAGTGAAAGCTCGTTATATAGCAATCGCTATTTGTAATATATTCATATATTACTGCAACAAAGCTGACGAGTGAAAATAGTTAAATAATTAAATTTAAAAAATCAATTAACATTAAAGTCAAACAAGTCATATAGTTCCTTAAATAATTATATAGTAAAAAAACATATTTTCTTATGTTTACGAGTTTATTGATATAAGAAACTATTTTTCCTCCGCAAGTCACGTGTACAGGTACAGGAAACCCTCCCCCGCGGAAGACCACCTGGATGCGCTATCTTAATTCAGAAAACGCACTTGTTACTCAATTGCATATTGCAATTCATATACGCCGCCTACAACTTCATTAGCGTTTTATATGAAGAGATCGACGATGAAGATCAAGGTTTATGGTAGCTTGGGATGAAATAGACGCTATATATAACAAGCTGATTGCCAGTTGCTACGACTGCGGCTGTCAGTTGAAATAATAGAATGATAACAATAAAATGGACTACATACTACTTCAATAATCCTTATAGGAGAGATATATTCCATCTCTGAATTTTACATTATTAACAATATTTGAGTTATTTTATGCTGTGCTCATGTGTCTAAGTACTCTTTTCAAACTGTACTCTATAAAATCTAATAGATTTTATAGGGTTTACTAGATTTAATCTAACAATGTGGATTAATTTTTTGCAATAAAAAACTCTATCACCACACCTGCGGCGAAATAAACAACGTAACCTCTATGTAGAGCTGGCGGTACAAGTGCGACGCTGGGCTACGGAAAAATTATATATAAATTATTTTTATTTCAACATAAGAAAAATGAAAATTATTTATATACAAGATCGTATACATGAGCCCATATCAATATACATTTTATGAATTTATTGTTAGAAAGTAATTAATATTGAAATTAATGTTTAATTATTCAAATCAGTAAAATCTATTTGTTAAAGTTCTTTATGATATTAATTTTGAATATTGAATAAAAATATCAGCTGTTAAAACCAATTGCTACCACTCTGTTATTTTATTCTGAAAAATGGACTCTGAACAACGAAACCCTGGCCTAGCGCCGACATATACTAATAATAGATACAGAAGTATCGATAAATTCGACCACGCAATATATCAAAATCAAACAACGAAGAACAAAGTGCCTTAACACTAAATAGGTTCCATACATCTTTTTAGCTGCCACAAATGAAAAATGAACAAAGAATTTCAGTTTACGACTGCCTTATTTAATGCATGTCATATGACTATTTGTAACTATATTTTCTAGCACATCTGTGTGTGGCCCAACAAGCAGGTATCAGTGCATACAGCAAGTGACTTAAATCTGCAATGTCCTAGATACGTTAGTTGCACATTTTAACGAAGATGGAGCGACCTGCCACACTCTAATAGATAAGTAAAGAACGATTTAGCAAAACGCTTTACTCACCTTGACCGTTTTTGCTTTACAGAAAAATATGTTTTCATAACATATTATTACCTGCCTAGTCTTTTTATAATATTATATGTATGTATAACACTCTATATTACAGTGAATCTATAGCGTCCCTTTATATTACATTAATATCCTTACATATTATTTACGGAAGCGTTTTAATTGCGGACACTTAGAAAGGTGAGATTTTGATCTAGAAAGTTACTCTTGGTTATGGCAAAATTTTGTAATTCTAGATGTACGAAAAGTACTTTATATACATACACAGCGAATTTCATACAATGTACAACAAACATAAACGCTCAATCTTCTTTCTCTTCTGAAACCAAAGTTATTTCAAAAAGTTTCATTTTTTTAAGTACAAAACTCTGAAAAAGACCACACCTACCTAATGTAGTCAATCTTTCTAAATTTTAATTTTAAATAAGAAATGCAAATCATACATACGTATATACAAATATTTAAATAAGCGACGAATACAGGTAAATAAATTTTCATAAACGAGTATGTTTATATTAATATTTAATAATATTACTATCTCCAGCCAAATTGAACATAATATAGGAAAAATTATAAAGTTAGTATAAATTTTTATTTCTGTCCCGTTACAATATAATATAACTTAAACTTACCTCAATTAGGAATTAAACCGTGTACTGCTAACTTAATCAGCAGTAGTAAACCGAACTTGATACCATCACGCCGCGCTGTATGTCTTATAGCAACCATCTAAGAACAATAAAGATAACTCTATTTTTTTATTAAATCTTAATAGAATTGAAACAATTGTAAACACGTTAGTGGGAGAACATTTAGATATGAAACATTAACGGCTGATGTGAGTTAAATAATCAACTTCCACATGATTCCACTCTTAGTAATGACATCATCAGTTTAAATATTGGGTGGTAACTAGGTTTTTCACAAGTAATACGGTCCTTTCTTATAAATTTATTTATTTAACCTCAAGAAAGGCATCTCCGGTCAGGTTCCCTTGTTTTCGTCTCTCGCTGACTGCTGAGTGACGGAACTCAACGCTACGTGTCTTACTTAACGTGTCTTATTGAATATAAATAAACATTCACATTTTTGTATGTATCTTGTATTCTTGTATTATGTCAGATGTTCAGTTTGTGAAGGTACATGAATGTTGTTGTAACATAGTATATGTTACATTACGTTAATTTTTGTATTCTTGCTTTATGACTCTATGACAATATGAGCTATACAATCCATATAATCTTTAGAGCTTTTGTAATTTTTGAAATTATGCTCTGCATTACTCTACTTAGCTCTAAAATGTACTTTACATTATAACAGAGCTTAAAGTGTTATAAATAAAGCAAATTTATAATTCACAACTGGTTTTATTTGAAATGTATAAAATGATGCGTCACAATCTACTAATATACATGTATGTATTATAAAACAATAAAAGCAATTTCTCCTTCTTTTCTAATTAAGGCAAAGTGTTAGTCTTCCCTTTTCCATTTATTATTATAACATAATCTCCACCAAGAGTACATTGACTTCAGGCAAAAAACGTTAAACATGTTTCCACATCCTTGTAGCACAATAATAATAATATTGCCATATTTAAAGACAAAAACAAGAATAATATTAGTAATATATTTCACTTTATGAAACTTCAATCATTTCCAATTTTCCCGCCAAAAGTGACAATCTTTTTACAACGACAGGCGACAAGACGCTTATTCAAGTGTATATAATAAATAAATTGAATTAATTCGTTGCTATTTCCTTATTGAATGACTAATTTAACTTTTAAATTATGCGCTGATGAAAATTTTTCATGCATTTTTTATGAATTTTTTGGGGGTATTTTCAGCCCTTGATAAAAATCAAAATTTTTGGTCCTACAGTGTCGAATGTTTTTACTGTTTTAAAGTATCTCAAAGAACTGTTGAGATATAAGCTGATATCTTTTCTCAGTCGTTTATAATTTTTGATTACTAATATAAACTTTAGAATTTATTCAAAAACTTTTTACATGCGATTCTGAGTAGAATGACATCTCAATTCTCAACCATATAGTTAGGAGCCAGAGAAGTTTCCACCTAAATGGCGTTTGTTGGCTAAACTTCATGTGGTTATTGGCAATTCGACGTATTCCCGAATATAATATATAGATGAAAGTTGATTTTGCCCTGCTATGCCCTTAAAAAATACCCTGGACGGAAATGGACTCATCATAACGTACATTTTAGGTCATTTTTGTTTTGGAACATGCAACTTTCAAATTTAAAAGTTAATTTAAAAAAATGATTATTCTAAATGTAACTTTTAGATGTCAATATTTAAAGGATACATTAATTGTATTTTACAAGTTACCATATAGGAGCGTATTGGAAAATTTGAGAATTAGGAGACTATGGAAATCTGCAGATCATATAAACCAATCCTGACCTCTATAATAAATTAAATTTGTGAAAATTATTTGTAAACGTCTATAATTATTTAAAAATTCTGCAAGAAAACATGATAATTTGTATAAAGCTTATAAGAATATCGACGGCGCGTGATGAAGAACACATGGCTTAGCCATCAGAGTGTTTGCATGTTTACCAGAAAACTCGAGTCCAAATCTTGTTGCGTTTAAATTTTTAGATGTTTTCTATGTGTATTTTTTCTATTTCAGCGTGTAGTGTTAAGTGTTAACACTTGAATCATAAAAGTATCTACAATACTTATAAAATAAAAATTAGAATTTCATGTGTACGCATGTATTTAACATCGTATAACAGTCACACCTCTATACTTTATGTCAAAAGTCAATCTCGATTTACATTTTTTATACTAAAAGGTTAGATCGATAGAGCAGACGTAGATGCAAGCGGCCTCTGCTTGCATCCACATATGAATAACAAGTCCTGGTCCCACAGCTCCCGAGCTTGTCCCCCGCGAGTCCCTACTTTGAAATAGAATGGAATTTTAATGGAATTTTCTTAAATAAGTATATCAAACAAAACAATAAACATTTTAACAAAATTTATTATCACGATACACAACATAGTTCAGGGTTTCTCAAACTAAGCCTCCCATTCCACATACACGTTCACCCGGGCGGCTTGAGCACGTTAATTTCGTTGCCCCTATAGGAGTACGCTTTGAAGTCGCAAATCTTCTTGCCGTCCTTGTACAGGTACAGCCGGAGGCACGTGTCGCAGAAGAAGGCGGGGTCGAAGGGCACGCGCGCGCAGCCCGTGACTATCCACTTGGCGCCGAACTCCGCACACGTGGTGCAGTACACCGTCTGGTTCTGCGAGATGGCCGAGTGCAGCGGGTACTGCGCCGCGTGCAGCGCGTCGCGCGCGCACAGCAGCCGCGCGCACGAGAACGTGAACAGGTGCTCGCACGCGCCCTGGTGCACGTACACCTGCACCGCAGCACATGCATAGAGGGAACTGCACAAACTTTTTCGAGTTCATTGCGTCTCCATTACGTAACTAAACGCCGCGCTTTGTTTAGTTACCAGAGAGAAGAAAATGATAACAGAAAAATCCTCCCCTCATGGGAATCGAACCCACAAACCGTGGCGTTTACAGGTAGACGCTACTCCTCTGTGCTAATACGGTACTACTATATTATTAGCGTTAATGAGATTTTCATTTTTACTATGAGACAAATGAAAGATACTATATAATGTGAAATGGGTACTCATCCTAAAGCCATAGGAGCATGCTATTATTCAAGCATTATTAGTAAATCTCACGATACACATATATTTATGATAAATTCTAAACGCGGTTTTGTACATTGCTAATATTTTTATGTGAATCACAATTCGTTATTTTATTACTATTAATGAAATTTCAGTAACAATTATACTGAGTATAAAACAAAATAATTTTTATAATTCAATTCGAAACATATCTTTGATTTTATGGTTATCAATTTAAAATTATTTAAATATTGTGAAACTTTTGTAAAAATTTTCAATGATTGATTTACATTTTCAAAAGTTTTGCACAAAATTTTTGCAACATTTTCAACAAGAGGGCAGACAAGCTGGCCATGATGCTGTACAATAAATAAATTTACTGAATCATTAAATTTCCAAATGACAAGAATTGTACTGTAAAAAATTACACATAATATTTTTAATTTTTAGATTTTACCGAAAATAAACCTTCTGGTAAGTCTACAACTCGAGCTTAGTGACGTTACTACAGTAAAGTTCAAAAGGTTCTGGCTGAACACACAATTTTTATGTAATATTTATTTATAATTAAATGATTTAGTGTATTGAGTATATATTTAATTGTAAACACTATCCAACTTACAATACTATTAAAACAGAGTTAAAGATAAAACAAAGAATTAGCTATGACAAAAAAAATACTTAAGGATTTTTAAGCCAATTAAATATATCAAGATAAAGAACAAAAAGATATGTACCTCAGGATGTCCAAGCTTAATCAGCATTTCATCCAAGGTAATATCCATATCTCTGTGTGGAAACTCTCCCAAGTTTCGACTCTTCGCCCACTCACGTATGGGCTGGGAATTGTCTTTACAACCTGGTCTCGTGTCCACGTAGAACACATTGTTTATGAATAAAAACCCTGATGGGAACATTTCCTGAAAAGTAAAAATGTTGACATAAAGGTATGTTTCCATTTGTTCAGTATGTAATTTGCATTGATAGGTGGCAATAGTTATTTGGATAAAGAGAAAATTTGTGAATTGTTGTTTGCATTTTGCAACTACTATTAATATAGATTTATATTTGGATTTAATAAAAAGCAATCAGAAAGTTACATTTTAGTAATAAATAACAGTTACAGCGTAAATCAGGGTTTAATTTTTCATATAAATGTATATAAATTATTTATAATAAATCCACCAATAAAAATTGCAATTCAAACAAAAAATATTTATGGATATTTATGAATTTTGGTTCCAAAATTCGTTTATTTTACTGCCTTCATCAGGTAGTTTCACTAGGTTTCCCTTGTATTTTTTTTACTGTAGCATTTTTTCTTTTTTTAAAGTCAGTAAATGAACATCAAATATTCCATTCCCAAGTAGGAATCAAACCCACCAACCATAATAGTGTAGAAGCGCAGCATCTGTTTTAAATATTTACCCATTTTTAAACCAACTACGGTCCTGAGTTAAGTTACATCTATTTCATCTTTTAATTAAGCTAGATGTAAATTATAAAGGTTTATAAAGTTTTTTCCTGTTCATGAATTTCTATGAGTACATCAATTTTTAGCTGGTTGTACAATTAGGATTGTAAGAAACCAGCAGGCTTTGAACAACATAACTATCAAAATATATTTTCTCAGCAAATAATAATCAACAAGATTTAATAACCACATAAGTGGGAGCTACACCAAAAATTTGTACTTCCAAAGAAAATTTAACAATACTAGCCAGGTCATACTTTAGCCGATGTAGGAGGTTGTTCGTCTGGATTCTCAGACACATCTATCCTCATGCCCACATCGTTGGCACACACTATGCGGTCCCTTAGCACTGTCAACTTTTGCTTTCCCAACATCACTATGTCATGACTTAATATGGAGTGACGAGTGTTCTGTAAATAAAACAGAAATATGAACATTATAATTTTGAAATTTGCATTGTGTCAATTAATTGAAATTAATTGGTTAAAATATGAGTTAAGTTTTTTAATTTTCTAATTACAAAAATAAGAAAAGAAGCTTACATTTCTTTCTTTACCACTGCAATAAAAAGGTCTATACACACGAATGCGAAATATCAAATCTTTCCCAGGCTCCAAGGAAGGAGGACCCATTTTATCACATTCTTCCTGAATAAAGCAGAAAAATAAGTTTAAGTAACAAAGTACATTTAATTGATTACATACAGTACATGAAATTGATTACTTGATTGTATTGAAAGCAAGAAAATTGTAGTAAATTATGACACGACTGGGAAGTTTATGCTCTAAAGGTTAAGCTCTGAACATATAGTGTATATAAAATATAGATGCATACTTCATTAATAGGTGGGAAACATCTAACACCTCTATATTTAAACTGTCTTGTGTAATGGTTAGCAGTGTCTTTTTCCATTCTTAATTTCAATTTTTTAACTATACATAGATTTTCAGCAACACCACTCTTTTGTAAAGCATTCATAGTTTCATCCAGAAGAGGTCCTTGAGTGGGGTATGTAGTAGGTAAGGTTAATTCTGTACCCATCCTGAGGTGATTAGGGCTGTAAATAAAGTGAATAACTAAACATAGTTACTTTATAACACTTATTCAACTGTATCTTATAACTGGCATTACATATATTTTATTTATATTTTAAAATGAATTTAATGTAATAGTAGAATGTATGAAACAATTATGTAAACAATCCTAAAATACCTGCACAAAGCAGCAAGCTCATGGAATTCTTCATCATTTAAATCACAACCAACAAATTCTCTAATCTTGGCTTGCTGAAAATTTTCCAATTCCTTTTTTGAATTTGGTTTACCATGTATTGGCATAAACCTAAAAGCTTGAGGGAGATTTTTTGTAATTAACACAGGTGTGACAATATTGCCCCTTACAGGGTATAATTTTGGTCCTTTATCTTCTGCATATAACAAAACTCTGTTATTTTTGTAAGCACTTGGATCCACATTTAGAGAAGGTTGTGGATTAACTACAAATGTTTCACAACTTTTAGAAGCAGATTCAGATTCATTTGATGTTGAAGGCTCGTTGCTATTATATATGGTTCCGATTTCATTGCTACTCACTGCCAATAAACGTTGATTTTTATTCTTAGCAATATCATTTGAGCTGATATCCATAATATCCAAAATAACAGGATATATCAAAAAAATAGAAATGTTATTTATCTCATTATATTCTTTTATATAAAAAACATCGTATATTCAGCAATATTATTACTAAGGTTTAATATCAGCTTTTTAACTCGTACACAAAATTACCTATTCAAAATATTTTGAATTTTAGACAGAAAACAAGCGGGAGAAAATAAAATATAAATTTTTCAGCTGTCAAATTTCAACAGACTGTATATAGTATAGTCCGTCTGTAATATGATCTGTTATAAGTAACATAAATTAAATACTTAATACTAGATGATAGTAGCAACTTGCACATATTTAATGTCAATAACAGCAACAATGTATAAAGTGATACTTTGAATATATATATATATATATATATATATATATATATATATATATATATATATATATATATATATATATATATATATATATATATATATATATATATATATATATATATATATATATATATATATATATATATATATATATATATATATATATATACTTTTTATTATACACCCATGTGATATAACAATCATAAACAGCATTTAAATAAAATGTACAATAGGCCACCTTATCGCTATAACAGCGATCTCATCCAGCCAAGCATACGATATAATGAAGAAAAAAAAGAATTGAGGGTGTGATTAATAAATTATAATTAATACAATAATTTTTATGCGTAGCAAATATAATTCACACTAGTAATATATATATATATATATATATATATATATATATATATATATATATATATATATATATATATATATATATATATATATATATATATATATATATATATATATATATATATATATATATATATATATATATATATATATATATGTGTATATATATAAGCAAATACACAACAATACCATATCTATATACATTTATATACACATAGATACATATATAGTGGTGTAACGAATATTCGCACGTTTCTACACATTAGCATTTGTAAAAAAAACTGTGAATGTTTTGTGAATAATGAATTTCAGAAAAAAAAGCGATGACGATAATACGTTATAAAAATCTAAATCACTTTAATTTTTTGTATTTTTTAATACAAAAAAACAGTAACATACACTACACATTAGGGGAGTCTTCATTATATCTCATGAAACAATTTTTTTACTGTTATCTAAACATACAGAAATCAATTCTCTCTCCCTTCTAAAAAAGTTTTATTAACTAATACTCAGGTTTTTAATGTTATTATCCAAAGTGCTAAAGTGCTTGCTTATCGTGATTAATGAATATTTGCATTCGCATTCGCATTTTATATACTAAGTAAAAAGAAGTTTATTGTCAAGCTAACGTAATTCTGTGCATGATTTTTATATTTTACTAATACTATATTAAAGTGTACTTTTAAATTGATAATTGGAATTTTGTTAAAAGTTGCATATTATTATTAAAGTACATTAATTATTATTAAATATATTAATTATAATTATATGAAAAGCAGGGATTAAGCAGCGGAATGGTACCTGCAGTTTCCATTGCCTACCCTGCCGTATGCGGGATAATACGTAAACACAAAAAAATTATTACTATACGAGTATCTCGAAAGAAACTTTCGATTGTACACTTGTCACGCTAATGTCAAAAATCAAAACAAACGGAGGACGTTAACTTTAATTTCAATATTTATTTCATAAAAAAAAGAAAATGTTGACTTTGTGGAATTTATTCGAAGCCACCCTACTCTGCCTAAATGCTGTTTGTGTATTACACGAAGAAAGATTTATGCAAAAGAGTAATATAACCTTAATTATTCTAATCAATTGTTAATTTTACGATATATACCTCATTCAAATTAAATATTTGTCTGTTATTCATATTTGCAGTGGGTTGGGGAGCTAACAGGCAAAACCAAGGTTTTGAAGACCAATCTTCAATAAAGTTCCAAATTTTAAATTTAGTCAGGTCAATAAGAACAGTGACAAGAAGTAAGTAAAAACTTCATTATTTATGGTAGAAAATAATTTTATACAATATACATTATAATTA
This sequence comes from Dione vanillae, assembly GCA_037178615.1. Lineage (NCBI taxonomy): Eukaryota > Metazoa > Arthropoda > Insecta > Lepidoptera > Nymphalidae > Dione > Dione vanillae. Next base: position 686,510 of record JAZFAU010000205.1, read on the forward strand.
ATTTACTTTATCTGTAAGTGTGACACTATTAAAAAAGCTCTATAAAAAAATGTTACAATAATTATTTTCTTTTGCTCAAAAAGGTAAATTGTTTCTTATTGAATATTTGTACTAATCTGTTGATCATGTGTTTTATGTGACTGATTCTACATTTATAATTATTTTTTTGTTTCAGTTCCCCTTATTATTCTAAATATATTAACAATAATATTTAAGTTATTACTTGGGTAGCAGAAAAAGCTTCATAAACTAAAAATAATATGTAAAATGTAAAGTGATTTTATAACAAACTATGTAAATCTTAACTTATAAAATAAATTGTATATGCTTCCTAAATAATATTTTTTTTATTTCACATTCTATGAAAGTTGTTTGGTCATTTTAACAATAATTAATATAATAAATCTTGGCATCAAACATAAGTCTACAGTCATTGGAACACAGAAAAATTAAACTATGTACATCAACACAATCAAATAATGCAAGTGCTTGCTTGTCATTTGTTGTATGAAATAATTGAAAACATTGAAAACCTATAAAGTGCCTCCTGCGGATCTAGAAATATGAATTTTGGCAAAACAAAAAGACTCACAGAACAAAACCTAATAACTTTACAGTAGGAGCATATTATAGGTTTGTAAGAGAAAAAAAGAATTTATGCACTTATGTAAATGTGTTTTGTATCTATTGAGGCGGTAAAATGGTTAACTTTGATTTTGTTATTGGTGTACTTATACTAGGTGATACTCTAACTTCCAGCTTTCTAAGACTGAAAGTATATTTTGAATTTGAATAATCATCATCGTGACGTAATTAGGGGTTTTTGATAACAATAAAATCAAAATGCAAATTTAATATGTTACATATATTTACATATCATGAAATCTACTACATTTTTTCCATCTATTGTAATACACAACCAAATATTTTGCAAAAGGTAGAAAATAGAGCCCCCTTACGCTTTGCTTAGTAATTTTGATGAGACTACTATAGTGACCCCAATGCTCTTTAGCTACCTTGGTTATTAATAATCTTTTGCTACATATTTAATCTAAACATTTTTTGACATGCATAATAAACGTGTATAATACCAAATAAAATTAATTGGCCACACTAGTATAAAAATACAGCTTTTTAAAAATGCATAATATTGGAAAAATACTTATAGTTATTAATGATAATATTTATTATATTTATATGATTATCTTTAAATAATGTTGTTTATTATATTTAAATAACTTTGTTTCTCTCGCTTGCTTGTCATTTGTCTATGCTATTTAGCCGCCATATTTATTATAGCAAAGACAAAACGCCGGTCTTTTATTTCTCGTTTTCCGCTGAGAAGTGTGCGAATAAGTTTTAGGCGGAAAACTGGTAAATGATGGCAGCAAATAATTATTTTGGGTTTACCCATGGAGGGACCCAATATGGGTAAGCCATTTGTTGTCAAATAGTGATTAAAATTTGATCTGAAAAACTTGTACTCACACATGAACTGATACGCAACTCAGCATTGTGCTCGCATTTCTATGTAATCAAAATGGCGTCTTATGTGTATTGATCGTGCTATTTGTATCGGAAAGTGATGATTTTTAGGAAATAAATTTTATATGATGTGATTTTAGCGCGGCAACAGCTAGCGCTGCTTACGGCGGCCAAACAGGGTACGCCGTGGCACCGGCTGCGACCGCCGCGACGTACGGGACCCAACGTGCCGCAGCAACAGGATACGACACTGCATATCAGGCTGCAGCCGCCACCCAAGGTATTTAACCCTCGAACAAGTCTTTGTATCTATTTAAAAGATGAGTCACTCAATGCAAATCAATACATAGCTGTAAAGTATAATAAGTTATACATTGAAGAAAATGGTATATATAAATAACCGAATAAGTTAAATAATTACAATAATGTTTTATGATTATTATTGTATATTTTGAATAAAATAACAATAATATACAATAACAACTAATTTCTTATTAATCTACTATTATTGTTGCTTAACAAACTTGTAATATGACTATATGATATGATATACATGATAAGTAAATGAGTGTATAAAGATAAATTTCTCTATTTGTTATATTTTGTATATTATCCATGGCTGTCTTAGTACATATTTCAATGCCCAAACTTTAATATCATTTGCCCAGCATTTGAAAGATCTGCTTACTTTTTTGTTCTGTGCTCAAGATAGTAATTTGAGATTTTAGTGATCCACTTGTTTATGCCTCTATTCATGTGACTTGTCCATCTCTATTTCAGACTTCTGTACTGTAGTGTCTTTCAGTCTTGTTTGTTATTTAACAGTATTTGTTTTTATTTTATCAGACAGTGCTATTTTCATTTAACTTTTGTTGTTGCTTGCTCATCTGCACAGTATTTTGATAATTCTCAATTTTTTGGTGTGGATTTTGATGAGGGGCCACATTTGGCACCCATACAGGAGAACTGGTAAAATATAAGTATTAAACACTTTATTTGACAGTCATTGTTAAGACTAAATGTGCGAGTCCAAACATGTCCTATGCATCTTATTTGTGATGAAGTCTTTGGAAGAGATTATTTGTTCCAGATAAACACATTCAGTGACATTTTCTTTGAGTTTCTTATTAATATATATATGTCTATTTCATGTTCCTTACTTGCCATTATATTAGTTTTTTCTAGGTTCATATTTAGCCTCACTTTACGGCTCTGTCTGTCAACTCATTCATTACCCGAAGGTTATGTTTTGTAGAAAACAATGTTACAAGATCATCTGTGAATCTTAGATGAGATGTAAAATGGCTGTAAATAGTTTAGGAGATAATGAGGCACCTTGTCGTACACTTCTTTCTAGTTAATTTCACATTTATCTCTCGCTAATTTTACCCTCACTGAACTGTCATGTAAATATTTTTGAGTACATATTCTAATGTACTTTGTGAACTCCTTGATTCTTAAGTGCTTGTAGTGTGCTTTCGTGATATAGCAAATTAAACCCCTTTGAAACTCATCGAAGCAATAGTTCATATTGTATTTCTTACTTTTTCAAAGAGTTGTTTTGATAGTATATATGTATGCGATCTAGTGTTGTATAACCTCTGAACTACTGCCTTTTCCTTTGATTGGTTTCCTCTAAATTTTGGTCATAGTATTTAAAATTATATGTTTGGCATTAGACTTATAGGCCTGTAATTATTTATATTTGCTTTGTTACCACTTTTTTGTGTGGTAGTACAACAGTGGAGCTACCTGTGCATATTATGACTGGCACTGCTTCGGCCTCTGGCAAATCTGTGATGTGATCAGATGAATAGAGAATTTTTACAAGAAAAAAATTCCAGCGATTGATAAGATTTTTGTCCTTTTTTGTTTCCACATTGATTGATTGATTCATTTTTATTCTACATCTTCGATATCCAATCTTTTTTTCCATCAATTGCTTGATAACTTTCTAGTGCCTTTTAATTTATTTTATTTTCTGTGTCTCTTATACTCTTCTTCTCAATAAATCTTTTCGATTATATTGTTTGGAAGAAAACATGATAACATAAATGATAACAAGTGATGCAGCTATTGTGGTGTAAAGCTAAGAATAGCTAATTGAAATGTTATAATGAGGCTATCCATGTCAAATTTGTTATTAATGAATTTTTGTTCCAAAGAAACATTGTTGTATGCTATAACAGATGTTTCATGTTTGAGTTTATGATGCAGCGGCGCACGCGCACGCGCACGCCGCGGCGGCGGCCGCGTCCGCGTACGACGCCAGCAAGAGCGCGTACTACCAGCAGGCGGCGGCCGCGTACCCCGCCGCCGCGCCGCCGCAGCCGCAGCCCGCCTACGACGCCGCCGCCAAGCCGGCCTACTCCACGCCCGCCACGTACGCACAGGTGACCCGGCGACTTGCTACTACTGCACTTGTAACATTAAATTGCGATTAACTGTAATAATGATACATTTTATTTTGATTTTATTGTGTCCACGTATGAGAAGTCCCAGGTATTTGGAAATAAAAAATATTTTGTCAGTTTAGCATACCATAGATAATCTGTTTCGTATTTGGTTTGATTTTCTTTAAATTTGCATATAGACAGGATTTGATCAGCAGTTGTCACTTTTCACTAGTGTTTTAAATTTTAGTTTCAATATAGAGATTACATAATTTAATTTTACATCGAGCATCTTTTCTTTTAAAATATAATGCACGCTTTCCTCGTATACAAGTGTTCCAATGCAATATTACCGTAAGTGTACTAATGCGGCGGGTGGTGTAACGATGCAGTATGGGCAGGGCGGCGCGCGCGGGGGCGGCGGCGCCAAGGCGGCCTACGGCAGCGTGTACACGGCCACCACGGCCGCCGCCTCCTACCCCTCGCAGCCCTACACGGCGCCCGCCGCGCAGCCCGCCAAGCGTGAGTACACACACACACACGCACACATGCACGCACACCTTGGTGTGAATTGATTGGAGGACAAGGCACACACTCCGGTCGGGAGAATTACCCATTGTGAGAGTATAATTTCCCCACTTTGGTGTAAATTGATTGGCGGATAGCAAATGAAGTGTTTTGATAGATTTTCTCTGTGCACTCTTCTCTTCTCTGAAAGAAATATAATTAGAAAAGTGCCTTACCTTTATATGATTTTTTTTATTATAATTTTATTATGCTATTTGGTAAGAACTAAACAATTGGCTGCTTTCATATTATAATTTTCATTATCATGTTCTGTAGAATTTTAGAATAAAAATAAAATATTTCATCTTTCTAACAATGAGTTATATTTTTCATTTTTAACATAAATATTTTTCATTTGCATTATTGTCTTTGTTAATACTAATGCTATTACCAATGTATAACATTTTATTTGATTGTGTATGCTTATGAAATGTCAACTATATAAGGATTCCTACTTATATGGTAATCTTACTTCAATAAGCTTACAAATAATCTTCTTTAGTAATAGAATAGTAATTCATTACAATTTATTCCAAGCCATTATAAAAATAAAGTATATTTAAGTGTACAGCCATGTGACGCGATTTCGCCGACTTGATAGTTTATTGAGATTAGTGTTTTAATAGTAAACATTAGCTAGTACATACTCGTGTTATGTAAAATTGAGGGGCGATCGCGCTGTGTTGTTGTAGAGACGGCTAACAGGGGCACCTCTGCTTATGATACAGCTCTCTACAACGCGGCGACCATGTATGTGGCGCAGCAGAACAAAACCGGCGGCGGAGGGTGAGTTGAGCTTGTTATATATAGTCAGACATTGTTTTTATAATACATTAATGACACATTAAAATAATCCATGTCAAAAGGATTACTGCTAAATTTGTAATTAATTTTTATTCAAGTTTAATTTATTATATTTTGGCATTGATAGTATCAGTTTTGGTAGTTGCTTAATGGTTAACGTTAGTCTCATCCTTGTCGCCAGTGGTTGGAAAAATTACAATAAGAGTGGAGTAGGCGCGGGACAGCAGCGGAGGCCCAAGCCCCCGCCGAAGGCGCAGCAGCTGCACTACTGTGACGTGTGCCGCATCTCCTGCGCCGGACCACAGGTCGGTCGAGCTCCTAATGTCACAAAATAAATAAATAATGTGTTGTCGCATCATCTACAGTCACAAAAAACAATAAAATGAATATCTAATATGTAATAGTGTTATCTCGGTGTTTAGCACTTGTTAATCTTAACATCTGAGGATGCCTCGGTGAAGGGTGAAACACGTGTATAGAGTTAAGTAATGGTGGTAGTTGTGTTTCCCATTGCTTACTTAGTTAATGAAATGTCATGTAATACGTGCAGACATACAAAGAGCACCTGGAGGGTCAGAAGCACAAGAAGAAGGAGGCGGCGGCGAAGCTGGCGGCGGCGGGCGGCGGCGGCGGCGGCGCGCGCGCGTGCGGCGCGACCGCGCTGCGCTGCGAGCTGTGCGACGTCACGTGCACGGGCGCGGACGCGTACGCGGCGCACGTGCGCGGCATCAAGCACCAGAAGGTGGTCAAGCTGCACACCATGCTGGGCAAGCCCATCCCCTCCACCGAGCCCGCCAAGCTGCAGCCAGGTTAGCCCCGCCCCCGCCCCTCGTACGCCACAGCATCATATCTGTATTGCGGTCGGCTTTGAGCTTTCAAGTCAAATTTTCTCATTTGAACCTATACACTCGGTACAGATATGGAGTGTGAGTGTGGGCCTTTTTTCTTCACGTTTTTTTCTCATCCGTAGTCAATATTTTTGAAATTTGCTCACTTGCAAATTGCAATAATAAATAGAAATATCGTATTTATGAAAGTGTTTAAAAAACATTTCAAATATCAGTTGAAATTTTTATGGACCAATACATGTATGCAATGTGCACAGGCACACAATGATAAAGTAACGTGGTCCAAACATAAAAAAGGCCCAAGTATGCACCGTCCCATGTAAATATGCGAGAGAGAAAATTGGACTTTTGCTCATAGCCAAAAAGACCGTGGCGGGAGCGCCGGTAGTGGCGTTCGTGGCGTCCGGGGGGCTCAGCACCGTGTGCCCCGCAGACGCGCCCGACGACGCGCCCGACGACGACGAGCCCGAGGTGCAGCCCGTGGGCCTGGACTACATCGAGGAGATCCGCGGCGACGACGGCAAGGCGCTCAGCTTCAACTGCAAGCTCTGCGACTGCAAGTTCAACGACCCCAACGCCAAGGAGATGCACATGAAGGGCCGCCGCCACCGTCTGCAGTACAAGAAGAAGGTACACCCGCCGCCCACACACTCACACACACTCACACGCCCGCACACACCCGCACACGCCCGCACTAGCGCGTCCAGTGATTACTCAGTAAAAGGTTTGAGGCGCTCGTAGAGCCTGGCGGCCGCGCGCCGCCAAGAGTTCCGAGCGTCGCGTGATGACGGCTTACAATGAGGACGAACACATACAACAGCATACACGTCGCACACACAACTGTCACACTCATTTTACAAAATTTACAAAATTTATAAAAACACATACAGAAAAAAATTAAAGATTAGAACAATGAAATATAATATTAAATAGCATTTTATATCACATTTAATTAAATAAAACGTAAAGACGTTTATGGTCGATGTAACATGACAGGTGCAACCCGACCTGGAGGTGAAGGTGAAGCCGTCCATGCACCAGCGCAAGCTGGCGGAGGCCAAGGCGCAGCGCATGCTCGTGCGCGACGAGATGTGGGCGCGGCGCCGCATGATCGATGTGAGTATTTCCTTTTAAATTGATTTGTTAATACTTGTAGTCTGATAGTTATGTATCTTTTTCATATGTCATTATAAATTGATAATGATCGTCTATGATTATATTTGTTATATTGTTAATTACAGAGTGGTGAAGAAGAAGAACGTGTGTACTGGGAAGGCGCAGACTGGTGGCGCGGACCACATCATCACCACCATCATGTAAGCAACTACACTGCATATAAATAATTAATTTTTGACATTAACACACATACGACTAGGCGGTGGTAGGTTTGACAGAGCATATTTGAAGTGTCGCACGTGTGTCGCAGGGCATGGGCATGGGCTACGGGCCGGTGGGGCGGCGGCCGGAGACGTCGGACGACCGGCACGTGCTGGCCAAGCACGCCGACATCTACCCCACGGAGCAGCAGCTGCAGGACATCCAGCGCGCCGTCTCGCACACCGAGAAGGCGCTCAAGTCGCTGTCCGACGCGCTCGCCGACCACGCCAGGCCCAAGGTGAGGACTCCCCTATCCTGAAGAATGCTCATTGTATGCACACACTTGATTGCAGTATTTAAATTATAATGTTTTGTAGGGTGTTGCGCCACCGAAGGCCCCGGTCAAACCTGAAGAGAAGAAGGAAGAAAAACCAGAAGGAAAAGAAGATGGCCGCGACAATCAATTGTAAGAAGATTTATTTGATATAAAATATTTGAGCAAAATTAATAATTATTCATAAGGAGAACGAGAATTAATTACATTATAATTAATATTTATGATATGCAAAAATTCTGTTGGATCTGTCTTTGGTCATATGAAGGTCGATATTGTCACGTCATACCAAATTCTATTTACAGATTCTCATTCGTCGGTGAAAACGAGGCTACGTCCGCAGCGTCAGATGCGCAGGGCGCGGCGCCGGCGGGGGCCGGCGGGCGCAGCGCCGGGCGCCGGGGGAGGCCCGGCGGGCGCCGCGCGCGCCCTCAAGGGCGTCATGCGCGTGGGGCTGCTGGCCAAGGGGCTGCTGCTGCGCGGCGACAAGGACGTGCGCCTCGTGGTGCTCTGCCACGACAGGCCCACCGTCACGCTGCTCAAGCGCGTGGCCGCCGACTTGCCCATGCACTTGAACAAAGTCAAGGTGAGCTTAACTTCATGTTGAGATGTATTAAGGTTTTCGTGCTCTTGCGTCGTAATTAGAGTGAGCAATGTCGCAGGGGTCGGCGGAGGACCCGAAGTACAAGGTGGAGCTGCTGCCGGCCGAGGGCGCCGTGCAGGTGTCGGACGGCACCGTCAACGTGCTCGTGAGCCTCACGTCGGCGGTCATGCGCGAGCCCGCAGGTGAGTGCGCGCCCCTCGCGGCGCCGCGATGTTCGACAACTGGTTCACGTTGCTCCCCCCGTAGCGATATTGTGCTCTTTCTGGAGAAAGTTACTTTGCGATGTTCGGGCTTGCTTTGTTCTTGCCTACTTACTGTGTGATGTGAGCTGCTTACGGTACTCCATCCGCACGTCTCGTACGGTCTATACTGTAGGAGATGATATGAAGATAGAGTCGCGGATTTATTATTTGAATACATTGTGTACGATACGATATCTTTTGCTTAAATCAAGTAATCTCTGCCGGCGCCCGAACATTCTGGAAACTTATTTTTTGCATCTCCCATAAGATTTCAGCCCATTGTTTTATAAGTTTACTAAAACGGTTCCTGAAATCGGTTGTCGAAATCGTTCCCTCCGATTCTCTCTCAGAACAAACTATCTATTATAGACTTTAATATGTTTTTATATCTTTATATATATTTTATTTGATGGTGTTTTATAACATGAGATAATTTGTTCAAGTGACGCCCTCCGGGCAAATGTGTTGAATGCTTATTTTTAGGTGTGAGTAGGGTAAGCAGCGAGAAGAAAAGGATTTTTGATCATCCGTATATCACGCGCGCGGCACTCCGCGGTGGTATGTCGGTCTACTGAAACGGAGCAAACATTGACACTCCCTAGGAACGAATGCCCGCGCCCGCGCGCGCGCACGCGACGCCGACACGACGCCGACACGACGCGGCGCCGCGTCGGCGTCGTGTCGGCGTCGCGTCGGCGCGCCTTGTTTGCCCCGTTTTCTTGGATGCGTCGATGGTCAAACACCCTTTGTATTGTCGCTAGAGGGTGGCGACATAAAGCGAGACGACAAGGATGTGCTCCCGCGGCAGAAGTGTTTGGACGCGTTGGCCGCCCTTCGGCACGCCAAGTGGTTCCAGGTACATTCGCCCACATCTAGCATGTGCGCACTCCGGCCCGCCACCCACGACGCCACCGCCATTGCCGATGCGATCCGATACGATCCGATCTAATTGATAGTCACTTACTCTTTGAATTATCTATGCGGGAGTGCGCACGTATTTTTTAGTCACATGTTTATTTTATTTTATATCATTCCGAGTAGCCTTTGTTTTAGTTAAAATTTTGCTACATAAAAATATCCGCTCCCTTGAACATGTGGCTACAAGTGCTCGTAGGAGCGACGCTGCGAATCCCGGCACCGAGTGCACGACAATCGTATTACCTTGAATGAGAATTAAAAATACTATCAATATTATAAACGTGACCAAATAAGGTCACAAGCGACAGAGTGACAATTTAAAAACGATATTTAATAAGTGACGGACCAAACAGGGTAGGCTCGACCGCTTCTGAAATCCTAGCAATATTAAAAAATATAATTATTAAAATGTATTCAGAAATCTATAGTTCGCATATTTATAAAAACAAAGCATACAACAAATAGGTGATATACTCGGATGCGAACTCATGACCGCGAGTCTACCCTCAGTCCGCGGCCGCGCGGTGCCGGGGCGCGCAGCTCCTCGTGTGCGTGGCTTAGCGGGGAATCGCCGCGTCGCAGCAGACGCGGGCACAGGGAGCTTTATATCAGCTTGAGTCCATATATTTTTAAATGAAAAATTTCAATATCTACTTAATATAAAAAAATAATGTAATGTTAAATACGCCGTTTCGATTTCCGGCTCCTGTGAATCTCCCGAGGTCACTTTGCCAAATAAAGTAGTTGGATATACAATTATACACTGGCACGTCCCGCCCCGGGCCACGAGCCACGCGCCCCGACGTGGCGTGTGGCTTGTGGCTCGCGGCGCGCGGGCGCGCCGCTCTCCTTACACCGCGGTGCGTGCGCAGGCTAGGGCCGCCAGCCTGCAGTCCTGCGTCATCATCATCCGCATCATGAGGGACCTCTGCCGCCGGATACCCAACTGGACGCCGCTCGACCCATACGTGAGTATATATATTAGATGTTGAGATGTTTGTTGGCTAGGCATTTAGCGATTACTTGCGATTGCTCTATATAAGGCTACATTTTAACAAAAGCTTATTACAAAATGTAATAATACATGTTATGGCCAAACGCCTGATGTAACTGAATAGCAATAACTTGGCCAATTAGATTAATATGCAAACTTGTGTAGATTTAGTTTTGTATTTTTTATGGGTGTAGCTGCCAGTTCACATTGTCACTTTTAGGATGGGATCATTGTATTATTTACTTTTAGAATACATGACAAATAATCTGAAAGAGGAAGAATTCCACTACAAGATGTTAAAATATTTATATTTAGGTCATCATTTTACAAGAAATACTAAATAAATTGTAATAGCTCCATTAAATAATGTTGCTTTGGTCGTCCCTGGAGCAGGCGATGGAGCTGCTGGTGTCGGGCGTGATGCAGTCTGCGGGCGGCGCGCTGTCGCCGGGCGAGGCGCTGCGCCGCGTCATGGAGGCCGTGGCGGGCGGCCTGCTGCTGGAGTCCGGCCCCGGCCTGCGCGACCCCTGCGAGAAGGACCTCGTGGTACGGACACCGAACTGGTGCCAATGTTATTACAATCTTTGGGTAGCGGAATTTCGTACAAATCTCCCTACAGAGATGCTAACAATACAAGTATAATGAATATAGGAATTTCGAGGCGGCTTGATGAAGAACGCATAGCGCAAGTAGGCAGAGCCCAGCACGGTTTGCATGAGGCGCGAGTTAGAATCCGGCTGCGTTATTTTTTTTGTTTCCTTAAGTATTTTTTCTATCTTTAATATGGATAGTCACTTTATAAATTATAAAAATATTAAATGTATATGTTTTATTTTCAGGATGCCCTCGGTAACTTGCAACCGCAGAAACGTGAAGACTTAACTGCGTCGGCACAACAGTTTCTGAGACAGATTGCTTTTAGACAGATACATAAAGTATGCCTTATTCACTCTTATATGTACTATTATTTTATAAAACAAAACATGTTAAAATCTAGACAAAAAATAACCAAATTTTGTGACGTGAAAAAGACGAATGCTTACAAAATGAAAAAAATCTAATTTTCTAGGTATTGGACATGGAGCCCCTGCCGAAACTGAAGCACACGGCCGGCAGCTGGAAGTTCCCGCGCAAGCGCAGGCGCTCCAACACAGACCACGACCCCGACACGCCCAACGGTACGTACCCGCTGCTGGACCGTGTGCTGGACCGTGGTGCGGCGGGCGGGGATTCTCACGAATTAATTATATCATTTCCTTCCTCTGGTAATAAGAAAGAAAGGCGTTCATTTCCGTCACTTAACAATGTGCCGTCTCGTAAACCAGGAGGTAGTACCAGTGTCGTTAGCGAAGTCAGAACTTGTTGGAAGTAGGCAAAGAAGTCTATTCTGCATTAAAAAAACTTAAAATAGCTATTAAAGTTTTTAATTGTATTAAATTTAAATCGTAAGTAGTTCTACTTCAAGCTTGTTTATACTAGGATCTCTCTGATTTCTTTGACATTGTGAAAATAATAATAAATCTGTAGATATCATTGGGATTATGGATAAAGAATATTTGAAATGTATATTCTGCATGTCCAATACATACACAAATATAATAACAAAGTTTATCTAAAATATCTATAATTGATTGCAGGTGAAGGCAAAGTGGTAAAGACGGAAGAGAAGACGGACGCGTCGGAGACGAGCGCGACGCCCGCCAAGAAGTAGGCGTCCCCGCGCACGCGCCCGCATCTAAGCTACGATAGGACATAGACTATCGACTTCCAAAAACTTTATTTTGTATGGTATACAGTATATTTGTATCGGTTTTACCGCTCGGCGAGCGTCCGCGCATCGCGCCATCTATATTTTGTGTACCGCATTATTTGTCACGTGTCAAAGTTTATTTTGTGACGTCGACCGATCTGTCCAGAACTAAAGCTAATTGTAGTCGAAGGCGGCGGCGGTGCGGCACTCGACGCCGTACACTGTTCGGTTTCCCGGACTTACCTCAAGTCACGCTATCAATATCATGTTTCTCATTTTGTAATTAGTTGTAGACTATTGTTAGTGTATATCTGTAGTAGTGCCGCGGCGCCGCCGGCCCTAGTGTTTACTAGCTAGCGATAGGTACAATCTGTATTGTAATATTAGTAGTGTAATTGTAAGCGGCGGTGTGAGACAGGGATAGAGAGCGGCTCGGAGGTCAGTCGATGCGAAGTTGGACATATTGTGTAAGAGATTTATGTTTTTCGTATTTTTAGGGTCGCAGTATTTGACTATAGATTATATAAGTTCCTTTATACGCCGTATATTAATTTTAATAACGTTTTGACTGTAATAAGTTAATATTAAAATGGATAAATACTGTAAGGTAAAGGCTATACCTCTATATTTCGTTGTTGTGTTAATTCAAAATTAACTATCGGTGTGATGTTATTTATTTAAGGGCCCGCACCGCGAGCTCCCTCCGCTCAGTGTTAACGTATTGTAACTTTTCTCTTTGTTTTCCAACTCTGGAACTACTTGGATTTTATATTACCTTACGAGACGACACTTTTAAATATTAATGTCAATAAACAAATTTAACTGAACACTTCTTTTATTTCATAATTCTCCAATCATTTTGTAGTTCGTAGGTTTCCAGTTGCAATACGTTATGTCAGGTACTACATTTACTTTGCAACTAAATGTAGAGCAGCAATTAGTGTCCGTAGTCTAGCTAATAGTAGCCGCGTGCGACTTTTGTCGTTAACAGAACATTCTTTACTAAAATGGGGACTGTTTTTTAGGCGTGCACCTTTATATCATTGCATGAATATGTCGGCTGCGAACCCCACAGATGCTGTTTCCCAATTATTTTCTTTTCTTTAAAATATTGTGGAAATTACAAAATAATAAAAAAGTGATGTCACAATGTTGGAAGAAATGTATCGACTATCAGAAGCCAGTGCAGTAATATTTGTACACGGCGCATCAACACGCAAGGTAAGATATTTACATGTAGTAAGGAAACAATGTGAGTATAGTAAATAAACAACATGGCGGGCAGTTTGTATATAATTTATTGTTATACATTACAATAATTTTGTACATGATATTTGTGTTCAAGCAAATAAAATGCAATATCTATATAAATAAGTAAAACTTCATCCTCAAATTTCACAATAAATAGTACTCTAAAAATAAATTATACAACTGATAATAAAGAAACATTTTTCTAAAACATTGTTCACTGGACTGACAATTTCTAAATAAAACTGCCAAATGATAATTACGGAATATTAACAGCTACACTCAGAAACGTCAATTAGTGTTTAACTAGAATTAAAACCAGACACCCTGAGCGCGGCTGCAACAAAGTTGATATAGCAAAATAGTAGGTAATGCGCTGCGCTGCATTGCATTTTACTTCTTTGAACGACAAACAGTCTTTATTAACACATTAATTTCAACAATGTTGTAACTTTACATGCGCACCAACCTGGCAGTGATGGCGTCCACACTCCACTCCTACCGAGAGAATCACCGGTTCGAATTTTGTTACACAATTTGGACATAACAAGCCAAAGTATTAGAGTACATTTGTAGTTGTAAATAAACTTTGAATGCGCGTGTTTATAAATAAATATATAGATATATATGGATATATTTCCGTGTACTACCAACCGGCGCGGCCGCTAGCCGCACCTGCAGCGTGTACCCGAAACTTGCGCATGATATTCATATATTATATACCATATTGAAAAATCAAAGTAGAAAATCCTTTTATTTATTTTTTGTGTATATATTTTTTTTGTATTTTTTTTTTATTTTTTTAACATTTTTTTATAATTTTTATTAATCTTTATATATTTATATATATTTTCACTTTCTTTTCATTTTTTTTGTATTTTTTTTAAATAAACATCCTCGAGATACTATTACAATATATATAAACAGTTTTCTTACAGATTATTCATTTTAAAATTATTTATTGTACTTCAACATCCGGCGCGGCAAAGTGCCCGCTAAGTAAAATCGATATAAAACTTATTATAACAACACTTAAACTGCCGGCGAGCGTCAAGTGAGGCCACGCGACGACTCGAGCACGTACGGGCTGCAGACTATGTGTCTTGTATTTCATTCAAATAATACGAGTAATGTTTGCAAATAATACATACGAATAAAAATGTAAATAAATTTGTTTCCAAATCGACGTACATGTACCGCTAAAACTGAAGATAAAGAACCGTCACAAAATATACGGTTGGTGGACATTTAACAACAGACACAAGTTATTTGTATACGCTACAATAACAATTGTACAATCTTTATGTAATTTTAAAGATATGCTCTGTTATATTAGGCCTCGAGGTAGGATCTCAAGGCGGAGGCTGTGCGAGGAACGGTCGGGCAGATGAGATCAGCCGGGTCGTCTGAGAACAACCGATAGGAAATTTTATTCAACATCATTGACAAAGCAACGCAGCCGTATATATTATCAAATCTTGAATATAAAACAAAGTAACAGAAGTTCCCACACGCCCCGGCGCCCCGCTGGCGGCGACCGGTCCCGCTGGCACAGCCGGCTGTATCACAAGGCAACTCAACGATTTAGCACCGAACAACGCCCGTCCTCACACGTCATCAACAGTAATTTAACAGTTCATTAAAATAGCAAAAATACTTTCAAATGGAATGTGGGCTACATACTAGTCAATAGTGTAAGCCAGCCGTATCACCGCTCCCACACTGAAGCACCGCCGAGCGTACAAAACTATACATATACATAAATTCAAGATTTTTTTGTCATTTACTCTTTACACAAGTGATATATACACCCCGCCCGCCCCGACTATGTACAGTTAAATAACTTATAAACAACAATATAAATACGAATAAAAAGTAAGGACGCATCGAGGCAGCACCGCGTTAGAGTAGGCGAGACCTGACGGACTTCCAGTTCCAATATGAAAACCTTACTTGCGATTTGACATGCGAATGGCACTATGGCTTGAAACATATTGTGTTCATAGTGACATTATATAAATAAATCGTTATTTCAAATTAGCATCTAAACAGTGGAGATGGCTACGTTAGGAACTGTGAATGACAATATAAAGACTAGTCTCGTTCCGTCGACGTCGCTAAATCGTCATTCTAAACGTGTACAATACACACATTACACTCTTTGGTTCTGTTCAAGTCCCACACTTCACATTTAGAATATAATTTAGCCACAGTCGCCGTGTCCGCGCTCGCGTAAGTACTATATATACCTAAGAATAAGACTTAAAGGAATCAGTCGCGCGCGGCGGCCCGCTCGGCGCGGACCGCGTGTATGTACAGGGTCGGCGGCGCCGGCGCGGGCGCCATCATCGCTGCGGCCAGGCGTCGCGCAGGCGCAGGCCGGCCGCCACGCGCGCGTGGCTCTCCCGGAACGCGGCCACGATCTTGTCGAACGTCTCCGGGTCGTACACGGAGCGCGCCGTGTTCGTCAGGTCGAAGGGCTCTGTCGACGGGCGTAATGTCAGTATTAGTATTGTGTTTGTCTTGTTTTGAACGTTAAGCTGGTGTAGTACAGTACAGTGTGTAGTGTATATGATTTCAAATGTTTTTGTCATTTTTCTATCTGCAAGTTTAACTCACAGGTATACACGTATTAATGATGGTAAGTCTCTGTAGGATGTAGCAGTATTTCTAAATAATGAATGGTGGGTGGACTCACCCTCGACGCACAGCAGCTTCCAGTGCGCGGGGTCGCCGTGCGCGGGGTGCGCGGCGCGCGCGCGGCACTCCCACACGGGCACGCGCCGCGCCGCGCGCACCGACACCGCCATCTGCTCGTACCTGCGCACGCGCACACTACATTATTGTGCGAGGGATTTGTTTAAGATAAACTACAAATATTACTTTGTAGCACCTTATTTCCTCAATTTTTAATTTATAATACTGCTTACTATTTATAACATTATTTCACCGCTAAGTGAGGTAAGTATCGATTTTTACAGCAGAAACTAAGTATTAATTGTGTTAATATAAAAGTTTTATTTCTCTGTACTTTAATGGTATTTGTAGGCCTTGATGTTCGGCAGTAAGTTCACATTAGAATACAAATTGGTTAGAAAAGTACAATTGTAAGAATGCCTATAAAAATTGTTTTTTTGCATTTTCCAACATCATCCTGTAATAATGACAAGTTACATTTTTAAAGTAGTAAACATTTTACAACAAACATTATTTATTTCCACTACTCATAGAGAAGAGCACAATGTTTACAAACAAAGGCGCATACTAACGGGAACTCCGCGTAATACTTGAGCATGTGCACGAACAGCTCGCCCAGCGTGGCGCGGTTGGCCGTGCGCGGCGGGGCGGGCGGGGCGGGCGGGGCGGGCGCGGGCGGCGGCGCGGCGGGCGGCAGCAGCGGCGGCGACGCGCCGCACTGCAGGTAGTGCAGCACCATGAGCGTGAGCGCGTACGAGGACAGCGTGCGGCGGCGCGCGTCGTTGATGCGGTGCGCGCGCGCCCACAGCTTGGCGATGGCCACCAGCGGCCGCACGCGCCAGTCCACTGCACTGCAAGCGGCACGTTAGAGGCGCTGCGCCGCGGTACTTACTGAGGGACGCTGCGAGACACTGGCGGACACTAACTGCGCGAGAAGCAGTACAGCAGGTTGGTGTTGCGGATGCCGACCACGTTGTTGCAGTTCAGGTCCACCTGCAGCCCGTTGCGCTCGTCGCGAAACTTCAGGATGGGCACCTTCGCCTGGATCAACTCCGCACCTGGAAACGTTCAAAACCAATCCATCAATCTAGTTGGCCGATCAGTACTCGTACGGTTTATGTACAGTTGTCGCCGCACACGCACACGCACACGCACCCGGGTCGAAGCTGTTGATGTAGGACAGTATGTAGTTGAGGTGCAGCAGCGCGTGTGCGCGCGGCTCCAGGTCGGCGAGCGCGCGCACGTACAGGCACAGGTCCATGTCCGACGAGTCCAGCCCGAAGCCCGACATCGTGGAGCCCACCACGTACAGCCCGTAGCGCGGGAAGATGGACTGGCGGCGGCGGCGGCGGCGGCGGCGGCGGCGGCGAGCAGAAGTCAATTAATATACATCATAAAACATAACAATTACTCAGGTATCTTTTTATTGTGTCTTTTAAGAGACTTTTTATAGTTTTGTATATAATCGGTCTCAACATTTCTTGTGCTATTGCAAATTTATAAAATAAATAAAGCTTATCTATTTTTTTTCTCACTTACGGGGAGAGGCGGATTCGTTAATATAAGACAGTAAAAAGTAATTCAAATTAAAGTTCATTTAATCAATTTCATATCACTTACGATATATACAATATCTAAAATAATTACATTAAACATGCAAATAAAGAATAACAATAGTATGTACCTTGATTGTAATATACAGATATCTCCAGAGGTTCATCTTCTTCCTAAACGTTTCCTCCGTCTGCTGCGACTTTACGAACTTGTCCCAGATCTCTTGTGATAGTGTGTCGTATTTTGAACCTATTGTAAAAATATCTATACATAATTTATATAGGATGATAATTACTTATAAATAATTGTTACTTTGGAAAATATTAGGTAGGAAAATTATTTTTGCTTGAGGAATAGCAAGCACTTGGTTGCTTGAGAGGAGTCGTAGTGGCAGAAGCCTCTCCAGCGAAACTCGGACCTCGGCGTGCTAGCTTTCTACACGTACGTCTAATTGTTTATGATAATTTATAATTTTACATTAGACAACAGAGTGTGCAAGATAAATTAGTTAAAGTTAAACTTTTATAAAGGCATTTTTTTCTTATATTATAATCAACGTTATGTAACTTTAACCAACTTTTCTGTAAAGGGATCAAAGTATTTTATAATCTCGTTAGAATATATTACATATACACTTCTTACTTTCTTCCAAGCTGCTTAGTTATGATTTATATTATTTTTTTAATATGCATCTACAATGTTTTCAGGTTTCTACATCATTAGAAACTACATAGAAATAACTATCTGTGATAAAATTAAATTGTATAAAAAATAACATTCATGGATTTGATCGTATCTCGGAAATATTGACTTAATTTCTTTGTTCTAGAAGTTCTTACACCACTCCATATGCAATATCTTTTCTTTCAGTTTTGGTTCAATTTTTACATTTTTGATCCTTTTGTATTTTAATAATAAGCGACGAGATGTATGTGTATATTATATTTATTATTTGAGATTTTGGGATTTCAATACTCAAAATTAAAGGAAATTTTATAGGTCACTTGTTTGTGCACTTTGTTGTGTATTTCCATGTGCCTATGTGTGAAGACTATTTTATCTAAGAACGCGTGGAAATATCAAGCTCAAATGAGTTGTCAGTTCAATTATTTAGGTATATCGTCCCTTGGAGTATAGAAAATATCAAAGTAAACTGTCAGAACAATCAAAATATTTGTTAACAAACATGGTCAATTTTCGGTTTTATTCATGAATATAATCTAAACTATTTATTTTAAAAAATTAAAAAAATATATATTCGAGATCCTGATAACAAGCCCTTTCATTTGATATATGACACAGTAAGGTTCGCAATTTTTTTTAATTACCTAATTTATCCTCCGAAAATTACCCTTATTTCAAAAAAATATTTTTTACGTTACACATCTGTGTTCGGGTCAGGGCATTACATCATCCATTCGGTCTAGTAGATTCAGAGAAAATTGGCTGTGACAGACGGACGGACAGGAAAACGAGTAATTCTATAAGGGTTCCGTTTTTTTATTTTTGTACGGAACCCAAAAAATTGGAAATTGGTATGTATATCAAACTTATAAGCATTTTATACATACATCATTCCCAAAAACCTTGTTTCGAGTGTCTCGGTCTGTAAATCTGAAATTCTATTTCAACTCCGATAGCTGATCCATATTAACTAAATCAGCGTTCATTGCTTCAAATTAAAAATACTTCTCCACAATTTTCTTTACAACAATCGAAGAAAAACGTCAACTAGTTCTACATTAAGCCATTGTATATCAAGCTGGAAGCAAATAAAAGTAACATAACTCACCATTGAGCAAATCGTCGGGCGTAAACTTGACCTGGAAGGGGTAGGCGGCGCTGAGGTACCGCTCGGGCGCGATGCGGTGTCGCGGGCGCGGCTCGCGGCGGCCCCGCCCGCGCCACTCGCGCGACACGCACGCCATGCTGCGCTCGCGGTTCGTCTCGCCTTGCCATATGACAATGTTATTATTTTTACCCAAAGTAGTTAGTTACTTAAAGTAACATTTCTGTTTATGTGTCATTTGATATAAACAGCCTCTCATAATATTACACAAACGAAAAAAGTTAATTAAGAATAGTTTAACAATCAGTATGTAACTAGGGCACTTTTTGTTCATCCTGTTACTCATAAAAAGCCTTAATTAAATAAAAATGTGTAAGCGTAAAATGATAAATTGATTATTATATTGTACTCAAATGTCCCGGAAAATATATAAATATATTATAGTTAAACATACTAGAGAATTAAATTATAGTTATAGATCATAAAAAAATCAGTCAAGTGGGAGCAGAGCTCGCACATTGAGAATTCCGTATTAGTTTTATGTTTTGGTACTTGAAAGGGACGAGAAAGGATAATAAGCAAGATTTTTGTGAATGGAAAATTGTAAGAACAGCGAATGCGAGCGAATGAAGTAGTATACTTGGGAAGTATGTTAAGTAGAGTTGGTAGATACCAAGGATGTGGGAATACGTGTTGCTACCGGTAACAGAATGAACGGTGTCTTAGCTGCGTTGTTGAGACGGCAAAATCTCAGCGTCGCTGCACGTTTGGCCGTACACAATGCAATTGTGGTTTCAACGCCGTTATATGGCAGTGAAACGTGGTTATTACAGAAGAAGAATGAATGAAAGATGAATGCTGTGGAGATGCGATCTCTTCGAAGGATATGCGGAGTCAGCTTAGTTGATCAAATCCGCAACGAAGAGGTACACAGGATGGTTGGTACCAGCGAGGATATCACACTAAGAATGATGAAGAACATGCTCAGGTGGTTTGGGCACGTCGAAAGAATGAGTGACGAAAGAATGATAAAAAAGATATATGATGGAAAAGTGAGTGGTAAGAGAGGTAAGGGGAGACCTCGGTTGACTTTCAAAAACACAGTTTACCTACCGAAGATACCTACTGGAGGAAGGTCACGTAAAGCATGAGGACTCCCCGGAGAGCATGTATGAAGAGGTTAATGACAGTGGACGAGGCGAAAGAGGTATGCAGACCGCAGCGTTTTGCTACCCCGCTAGGAATAGAACGTGTATGTGGAGCGGAAAGGGAAATGCATCAAAATTTTGAGCATTGCCATCACGGTTTATGAGATACAGCCTGGAGATAGAAAGACAGAGACTTAGTAATTCCCGTTTTAGCCTTTGGGTATGCAACTGTAAAAGGTAAGAAAAAAACGCAATCTATTGCATCTTCAATAAGTTATCATCATCTAGCTTACTTACTTTTTCGAATAGATTAGCAACTCATTAACTAATATCCGATTTCAATTAATTATATTATATAGTTCTCTTTATTTTATGATACGGGTAAAAACTGTGATCTCCTTTTATAAGACATGTCTTACGGGTTCATGTAAATATACATTCATAAAGATTTTTTGTCTAGTTTGGAATTCAAAACGAAGTTTCCCTACATTCTATTTTTTTCGGTTTTATACTATTGTTTCCTTAAAGAAGTATCGTACTTAAAAGTAATGTACTTTCCAAAGAAATAGTTTAATCCGTACAAATAGTTTTAATATTTTTTAAACTATATTTACACTACTAGAAGTAAAAGCAAGAGGGGTGACAACGATAATTGTATAATTTACTGATAGATATCAGCTCGCCTAGAACATTTCCAGATTCTTATTCAAAAAGCAACATTAGTTAAAGGAAATATTTTTACAAATTGTGTCAGGAACCACAGAAACTCGGACCTCGAATGGGTGCATGGAAATCTCAACACTTTCTTATATGTATAAAAGAAATATGTCACTACTCTTGCTAAAAAGCAGTACACGCTTATTAATAAAAAATATAAAGCATAAAACGACCCCGTCCATTATCATTTAGAATAATTAATTTATTGTTTATTAATAGATCGAAGTCTGCAGACGCACAGTGACCTAACGTCTTCAAGGTAGACTCTACGCATTGTGTGTACGTTCCAAAATACTGACGTATTTAACACGCGGCTTGTGATAACGAAAATATAAATGTTAAAAATAAATAAAAATGTTAAACGTTGCGTGTTTACCATAGTTACTATCAAAAGGTGACAATTACACAGCACATTCATATAAAAATGAACCAAAGTGAATAGTAATTGGATGTTTTTAAATAATTTTAATATTTTTGAATGAATAAACTTGCATGTTATTCTATATTTAATAGTAGATAAATATATTTAAAGTTTAATTTTATTATTATTATAATATTATTGCGGCGTTGAATTCCGCCACTCAACACGCAATGCCTCGAAGCAGGGACAAAGCAACGGAGTGTCTTAACACTAGGTTCATATTATACCTGCAGTTCCCTCTGCCTACTCTGCCTTGTGCGGGATAAAGCGTGAAGCTATAATTTTAGAATATTGTAATAATTAAGTTTCACGCTTATTTAAAAATTAATATACAATAAAATTTATATATAATTTGAAAGAGTAATTAATGGCTACATGTACTGAACATGCTGGAGATTAGTAACATGACTATATATTGTGGCATGTAGGGATATGTGAAAGTATGTATATCTGTATGTTTGTAATTTTTAAGATTAAAGAGTATCTGAAACAATTAATCTCATCTGTAAGAAAATATTTCAAGTACAACATATAAAACATTAAGCAGCAATAATGTTATTCATAAGAAATACTTCAAAATAATCTTATTTATAACTGAATCAGTGATCATTTATCTCTCTGTAGGTGACAAGGCCAAATCAGTTAGATACAACCATATCTATTGAGGCTGCGACAAAACTTAATGCTATTGGATATTACTTAAACTATAACTAAGACTAAAATATTACACATAAAATCTAATAAAATAATTCTCAAATTGGACTTTTTGTTAAGTATATTGTATAATAAAAGAGTATTAAGAACTCTTTGACCAAAAACATATTAGAATATTCTCTATAGGAAAATTATAAAATTAAATCTAGTCAGAATTTTTACATGTAAAACATTTTAGCGTTTAAAATCTCCTGTATATTGATTGAGAATTGAATCTCATTAAATAATATTAAGGAGTTTGATATTCGAATTTAATATATCATAATATGTGAATATAATGAGGGTAAATTATAAAAATTATTTAACTTAGTAAAACTGAAAATAATATTTGTATATATGTTATAAATATTTATTAATATTTAACATACCTTTATCACTAGATTTATTTGATCCAGATGCATTGCTAGATAAACTGGAATCATCTGAGTCGTAACCAAATGCTGTATTATCCGATTTATTTTGACGCTCTTTACGCGCCTGCCACTTCCTGGGTGTCCCATGATTTGGAGATCCTCCTCCCCTTGATCCAACTCCTCCCATCACCTGCAGCATCTCCAGAGGATAATGTCGAGGTGTTTGCCTTTCCACATGATTTGGCACCATGTACATTCCTGGTCCTTCAAATCCACTATTTCCATGATATATAACAGGTGCACCTTCATTCATATTGCCTCGATGTCTGACGAAATAAAAGTTATAAATGAAAAAAATAGGCCAATTTTCATACTACATTTGAAAATGCTTAAATAACTAAATACTGACCTGTCTCGACCTTTAAAATTTCTAACGACTAGAGTCTGAGGTCCGTTATTGTATCATTCTAGACGAAATTTTATTGCGACGTCGAAATATTAATTTTTCTTATTTACTTCACTTCCGAAATTAGAGACGACTTGTCACACGTCTTTTTCCTTGGTAATTCAATAATTAACGCATATAATATTAAATAAGTCCTTTCACGTGCTTGTCGCTGGGCTCCCTACATGCAAACAGATTGAGCGTTAATTATTTCGACGCCTACAATAATAAATCTACCCACAAATTCAAATGTAAATCTATAAATTAGTGAAAAAATCCGCCATGACCAAAGGAAGCAAAACTAGCGACATCTGACACCGGCTAAAGAAATCTACACGTGATGTTTTACTTTTTTCCTTAATTCAAATCATGATCGTTCTATGTTATGCCAGGAAGAATTTTAACACTTTTTACGTTTGAAATACTTTGTAAGGCACTTAGTGCACACGAATGAAAAATACTTTAAACAAATTATTTTATTGTATTATATGCAATTAAATATGTTGAGAGGGTCTTTAATTAAAATCATAATATTAGTTGTTGCATGTCACATGTTTTATTTTTCAAACTCGCAACATGTAGGTATTAACTGACATTTGACGCAAAAAGATTTTGTCAAATCAGTATCAAAAATACTGTAATATTATTGTACAAATTATTAAGTAAATTGGATGAATGCATTTTTTGCTTTGAAATGAAAGTTTTAAGAGTTAAATTAAATATGCATCTAGCAAACTAAAGAGTCTGCTGAGAGTGATGACGTCGAAAGAGGACAATGTAACCTTAAAAGTGCAAAAAATATATAGAAACAATTATTGGTTTTTATTTGTAGCCTTGTCGTTTGTCGTGCTTTGATATGTTTCATTTTAGTGACTTTATGGACGGTGTTCCTGTAAAAATATCAGAAAAATACAAGCGTCCGCCAAGAATAGAATTACCTTACAGTGTTATAGAGGGCCCCATAAGAGCTCAAAATGTTGTTGACAATGCAGATTATTGCTCAACATTCGAGTGTAATATACTTTCTAAACTTAAAGAACTTAAAAGTGCGAAAGAGACGAAGAAAAACGAAAGGCGACATCGCTTGCAGCTTTTAGAAGAAGCAAAACAAAAGAAATTAGATGCTATAGCCGCTGCTGAAGCTGAGGAAAAATTAAAGCAGCTGAGCGTCTCAGAGGTTTCTTATCCTAGCACTGATGAAATAAGTGCACTATCGCCGGACGACAAACCTGAAAATAACTGTGATATTTGCCCTACTAATACCCAAGAAAACAGCCCAGAGTTTGATAAAACTGTTAATACAGATATTGAATATATTCCTAATCCTAACCAAGACACTCAGCTAAACATTTTACAGCCTATACAAATACCATCTAGTTATCCACAAAGCAGTTTGCTTGATGATCCAGACCCTCTACAAGAGTATAAAATGCAAACTAAAATGAAGAAAATTCCACAATATAATCAGAATATAGAAACATTGACCTATAAAGATTTTGAAAATGATACTTCTAGTCCATTTGATAATGTGGAACTAAAGACTATAAATGATATGGAATTATTGGCTCAAGTCTTACAAAGTCAAAGGGATTCGACAGTTAGTTGTGAAGCCCAAACTTTCAATCAAGACCAAGCATACTCAGGTTATGCAAATTGTGCAACACAGGCACAAATTGAGGGAGTGTCATATTTGCCTAATGCATATACAGAACAACAGATTCAAGGACCAAGTGCAATATACTCCTCACCTCAACACTTCCCTGTTTCTAATGGATACTATATTCAAACAGAAGCTTGTGATAATACTATGCCAATGGAGAATGTGTATATGTCAAATTACCAGTATTATGTCCCTACAGAACCTTATACAGGTCAATATTATAATCAGCTTCCAAATTCAGCTCAAATGCCTAATGGGACAAATTTCATTCCCCAACCCTATTACTATTCATACCCTCAGGTACCTCCAATGCCATATATTGAGAACACTCTGAATACAAATACAGTGCAACAAGTTGTAAATCAGGAAGAGGCACCTAATACATCAGTAACTTCACAGAACACAGTTAAGTCACGATCTAGGAGTGTCCCTGATATTGTTAAAGAATTAAATGATGAGCTAGCTTCTGCGAGACAAAGAGCTCATGAGCGTTCATATAATGCAAGTCCAGCTAACTTTAATGGCCCAAGGCCATCTTCAAGCCATGATAAAAGAGAGGAAAGAAGGAAAAAGAAAATAGAAAAACTTCCAAATCCATATGATAAACTACCTACAAAATCGCAGAGTATATGTCAAAAAGTTCATAATATGGGTTTCCCATTGGACAGGACAGCTAGAGTGTGCAGTCTTGTTGGTGATAATGATAAAAAGGTAGCTATATTTTTTTAATAATTTATGTGTTATATTTACTATAACAATGTTTATTACAATAAACATTTATTTCTTAAAATATTGTGTGCAGATTGCAAGCATATTAATTTCTGAGCTGTCTTTATCAAAGATTGCTAAATTAAACAAAGTGTTGTTATCAGTAAAATTAAACTTGTGTCAGTTCTAATAGTAATCTCTTTTTAATTTACTACATAAAATGTTTTGATTTGTTAAATTTTTGTTAGAAAAGCATTTTTAAAAAATTAAATGCCTCATTTTTGCATGTCATTTAGTAAAAAAAATATACACTACTTGATTATTGCAAAAATTACTTATCCTAAGTGTCAATTAAGGCTAGTAGAAATGATAAAAAATCATTATTGTACAAGCTATTAGAGGTAGATATTACCAATGTTTACCAAAACTTAGTCAAATTAAATTATAGACATTTTATATATTTAAAACACAAGAAAAACAGACACAGCACAATGTCTAATTACAAATCAATGATTCTTATTGACATCTTTTTAAGAAAATATTTTTCTTTTGTGGTAAGATGTGACATGACATATTCTGGTGAGACAATGTGGTAAGTGCTGCATTGAATTTAGCTCCACTCAACACATAATGTTCAAAAAGTTATTAAAAATGAAATATCCTGACCACAAGCTCTCACTCAAAGAATAAAATCCATGACATGTTCATGCATGATTTTTAATCTATAAATAATTATTTATCTTATATTAATAATATGAATAATTTCATTTATCGTATCATTTCAGGTGATAGAGGGGCTATTAATTTTAGGAGAGTTGATAGATCTGGGATTTCCTGAAACAAGTGTGTTGGCAGCTTTGTCTAAAAATGAATTCAACAGGGAAAAGGCTTTAGAGGAACTGATTTCTTAAAAAGACTATTATTTCAATATATATTATCTGTATTTAAACAACAGATTAAATTTAAAAATACTGATTTATAATATATATGTGTAGATAAAATGAGATTATAAATATGTATAAAATAACAAAATAGTTATTATACATTATTTTACATGATTTTAAAAATATTCATTTTTATATTTAAGCTTGGTAATGTCTTGGAAAGCATTTTTGTGTAAAGTGATATAAAAGTTGCTTATTATTTAAATAGTTAGTGCATTATAGGGACAGTCAGGTAAAAATTATACTTTGAAAGTAAACAAAGTAAATTGAGTTTCTCCTAGTACTTGGTAAAATTAACGAACCTAAATGGATGTAAATTAAACAATATTTTCCCAAATCTTAATAACTAGTTAGATATGTATTATTTTTGAATCAATTATAAAATCATTTACTTTATAAATCACTTGTGTTAAAAAAGTCAAAAGAAATGGCCGTGCTATTTATAAATAAAATGTGACAATATATATTACTTATAATAAAGCCTTTAAAGTGTTCTTAAGAATTCTATCTTCGGAAGCTGAATTCCAAGTCTTTCTATGGTTTTTACTATTAATATCATATGCTGTTAGTGAATTAGTAATTTATAAATTTATAGATTGGTAGTAGATTGTGAATAGGTAATATTAAATGTTTATTTAGTGACTTAGTGTCCACAACAGACACTTAAGCACTCAACTGAGTTAAAAAACTTTTTTTATATCACTTAAAAGTTATTATATAAACTATCTATATTAATACATTTTTGGTTGCTCGTGACCAATATTGTAATTTCTCAAAAAATTTTCTTTAGTCAACCCATAGAGCACATTTTTTAATTCAGTTTTTGATACCAGATTGAGACAATTTATGTAGGATCTGTTATTTTTAAAATTGTAATATCTATGAATAAATCTGTACTTTTATTATGTTGAAAGCACTGCCAGAAATAGCGTAAAAGTACGCTTAAAAAAATAAATTATTAGATATTTCTAAAAGTTGTCATCCTTTCTATTTTTTATATAAAAATAACAAAATGATTTGTCTTTCTTCGAGTAATTGGTGTAAGAAATTTTTTGATAAATTATCTTTTTCTTTGCTTGAATGAAGAAATAACATAAATGTAATTTATAATTTAATGATACTTAGTTGATTCAATTACAACTTCTCTTTGTTTCGTATATTATATACACGTTCTTACATTAAACTATAAGACCAACGCATGGCTTAGTTATCAGAGCGCTTGGACGGTGTCTATGAGGCGCAGGTTCAGATTTTTATATTTCCTTTAAGTATTTTTCTATCAATTGTGTTAATAAGCACTTGATAAAAAAAATAAAAATTATTATTTAAATTAAATTATTGAAATGTGTGCATTTATTTTAAAGATGTATTCGTCGTAAAAATATCTTAGGATATGTCATGGATCGCGTAGATCGTTATTTATGTTTGCGCGTACTTATGTTTGAAAGAATGAATGTCAATTTGAAATTAAATTTATATGACTAGAAGTTTTAGGCGCTATACATACCACAGATTATAAATTTATTATTAATTGCTGCTTTCGTTTACATGTAAAAGGAATTGGAAAAACAGTAAGAAAATAACTGACTGACTGAATCATATATTTAAATATATAATGACCATCCTAAATATTATTTTTATTTTATTTTATTAGTAAAAAAATATATTCACTAATATATTTTATGCGGTTTCACACTTTTGCCACTGCACTGTTAAATTTAGTTCGCTTTTTTGTGCTGTTTTGTTAGATTAGAAAGAGTATAGATTTATTTTTAATTTTATTTTATATACTGTATATATTATAACGTATGCACGCTGTGGTCGTTTATTGCAATCGTCCATAGAGCTTCACTGGCGAACTCGTAAAGTTATGTAATTATAAGATGTTTAAATTGTAAAGAAATTATAATTAGATATAAAAATATGATGCAAAGTATATATTATTATGTAGTGTTGGTTGTCTTAACTGATGTAGATCTATATTTATGTGTTTTGTAATATTTCTGCATTCCTATGTAATTTTTAATTTATATTTTTTCTTTTACATTTAGTAATAAAACCTACCTGGTGACAGTTTCCGTTGCTTATACTGAATTAATATTTTTTTTTATCATAATTTTTAATACTTTTCTTATTTAAAGTTTACAACATTCCTCTGAAAATCATTCATTAATGAAAATATTTTAATTTCAGTACAGTAGAAACTTAATTATTCGGCCCTCCGTATTCGTGACTATCCGGACCACAGGCCAATCGAATTAAATGTACCTATAATTTTGTTAATAAGTGGTTTACGTCGATTATTACTAAATATTTTTAACGTAAAAAATTCAATTTCTAAAGATTGAAAGATTGAAAAAAAAAAGAATATTTTATTGAAAACATTTGGTGGTAATTCGACCTATTGATTTTCGTTAATATATACAAGCTTCTAATAAATATACATAATAGGTACTTTGATACGTACACTTAAAACAAAATCCCTCGATTTTATTCATGTGTATGTTTCGATTATACGAATACCTTACAAACAACAATTAATCCAGTTAATCGAGTTTCTATTGTACTATCGAATAACACTTAAAGGTATCATTTAGCGTTTACTTGAATAATAGAATCGATTTAACATCAGTTGCACGCTGCTAGTTTTAATCCCTATGTGACTAAACTTTTATTTGAGCATATTTGGAAACTGTCATGTGTAATGAATCATATTGTAAATTGTTTCGAAATAATATATTGTGTACTTATTATCATTTTAAACACTTAAAGATATAAAGGGAAGAGGTATATATAAAAATGTTCATATTTCTAGTTTTACGACATCTTAGAGTTTGATTCTATAAAAATATCTTTATTTATATGGTGTTTAATTAATTTCAACGTTCATTACATAAATTATTATAGGATTTTTTAATAATAATATTTCAGATATACATAGGACAAAATCTAACGTAAAGTGTTGCAGTGTACAGACATTTTGTGACAATTTCGACGAAATTCAACCTCATCACGTTTTAGCTAATGTAGATTTATGTTTTAATTTATTTTGTTTATTTAAACCTGTTAGTGATCGATGCTTGGGCATAGAGTGAGTTATATTATGTGGCTTCTATATGAAAATATGAATAAAAGTTATTTTCAGTAAAAAATTCTTGTATTATTTTATTCTAGTAGCAGCATTTTACTTCGTTTGTGTGGAATTTACTATACACTGTATTTGAAAGTTAGGTCCAAAATTAAACTGCTTTTACCATATGGAGGTCCCTGAACTCCCAAGTTATAATGTTAAAGTTATAGTAGAGTCGATCTTTTAGTTCCACGTGACATGTTCTATATCTTTATTAATATTTTTTTATGTTTTCACGCTCTATCCCGCACACAGTAGCGTAGGCAGAGGGAACCGGAGGAACTATAGGAACCTAGCGTTAAGACACACTCACCGCTTTTCGCTTTTTTCGACACATTGTGTGTTGAGTGGTGGAACTCAACGCCGCGCTTTGCCTACTTGTCAGAGCGAAGATAATGGAAATAGAAAAATTCATCTTCCCGAGTGGGAAACGCCGCGTTTACAGGCCGACGCTACGCCTCTGCGGTCCTCAATTTTAAACGCTCCTAAATTTATTTATTTTATTATATTTTTTTCTTAGCCTAACTTTTTTTATGTTTGCCTTAAATATATTACTCCATTTTCCACTTACTCACAGAATTATCCAGAACTCCGCTTTGCTTTACCGGAGCGGCGAAATAAAAACAAATTTTGTTTTTAGGTGGTCAAAGCCTTTACTATCGTCACTACAGTTTGACTTTTCCTCATGCGCATTTTGCTTTTGTTTATGACTCATATATAAATGAAAAATTCAACATGTATTATAGTTATGCTGGAGTAGTGTAACCACATTTTATAGAAATGATGAACTAACCGATAGTAATATAAAGGATATATGGATATATCCTAATACTAGCCTACAGATCTTACTCGATGGTCTGGTATAGTTCCACAAGCAAGCCATATAAAAGACAAACGTTTCAGAAAAAAATAAAAAGCTGCCGCTTTTATTTTGTTTTTTTTTTTTTCCTTTTTTAAAATTAAAACATTTACACTATATGAATTATGCGTCTATTTTACAAGGAAACTAACATTGATTGTCCTACTTCATGAAACAATTCTACCTGTACCAGAGGGTTTCAGAGTAACGACGGAACTCAATGTCGCGATTTTGCCAATTGTTGTCTAAGAAAATGACTATATTTTATTCCTCCTTAATTGGAAATCAAACCCACAACATTCGTGTCACGACGTGCCGTCGTGTTTACACCTAAAATTTGATCTATGTGCGAAGATAAAAGTCTAACTGCATCTACCTGTAAGTGAAGTCACAGAAAAAAAAGGCAAGTATAGAAAAATATAACGGCATTATTATAATTTATAATATCTGAATACCGAATAAAGGCATTGGTCTTATTTGAAAAGGAAACTCTCGCATGCTTAGAAGAGCTTTTGTTCATCATTCTTTCTTTTGTGAAATGAATGACGATCTCACAGTTGTGGTCGTTTTGTGTCCGCTTAAGTAGCGGTATTATAAGTGCACAGTACTTTGTTTTTTTTGCCATTCGTAATGTATAAATTCGCTAATCTATAGAAAATGTGTTTAATGTAATTAAGCCAGGCCAGTACGTACAGCGTATGTAATGCTTTGTGTGCAATAAATGTATATCTGGCAAAGAAATAAAGCACAGAGCATATACATAGTGATCTTTCACTAAATCTGTAGTGCTGTATATGTTTTAAGTACTTATTATTTTTTTAGCTTCACACTTTATCCTAACCTAGTGTTAAGGCATTCCTTTCTCCGCTTTTCGTTTTTTCGCATTACGTGTTGAGTGGCAATAAAGCGTTTTGCCTAGTAAACAACTAGGCAAAGCTAGGAGAGTGAGCAAAGCGAAAAAACGGAAATAGAAAATCCATCTTCATCGAATGGGAATCGAACCCACAAATTGTCGCGTTTACAAACAGACGCTACTCTCTCTCTCTCTTTGCTTTGCTTTCTCTTTTTAACTAACTAACTAATTTAGTTTAATTTGCGTATTATATATATATATATATATATATATATATATATATATATATATATATATATATATATATATATATATATATATATATATATATATATATATATATATATATATATATATATATATATATATATATATATATATATATATATATATATATATATATATATATATATATATATATATATATATATATATATATATATATATATATATATATATATATATATATATATATATATATATATATATATATATATATATATATATATATATATATATATATATATATATATATATATATATATATATATATATATATATATATATATATATATATATATATATATATATATATATATATTATTTATTATAGCTCAGTGGGAGTGGGACAGCATCTGATGTGGTCGCAGTTTTGATCTCCACATGGGGGAATAAATTTTTTTAACCGCTGTTTTAAGATAAATAGCGAGTGAGATTGAGAATAGAGAATGGAGAGCTAACATACCATTGGTTAACTATGCTTACTCTCTTTACGTACATGATAAATCTTAAAGTTTAAATAACATATACTTCCGGTATTCAAGAGCAACAGACGTGTTTAAGCGCGCTCCTTAATAAATCACTTGTAGTAATCACAACTAATAATAAGATCAAGAATTCACAGCCAAATCAGGAAGATTATACATCACGTGTCATCACAAGTAACAAAGAAGAAGTTACTTCAATTTCAAGTAAGAAATTACAGAACTATGTTATTAACGTATTTCATTCCAAACAATAAAAATATTGACAAGTCATTAACATAACAAGCGAAGTTCGCACGATTGATGCAATAAATAACAGGTTAGCCAACATAAGAAATTTGACGCAGTGTTGCCACTGCAGTGTTCTGATAAGCTACCAAGCATTTGTGTTGCCTACCAAAAAAAGAAAAAAACAACAACAAAAAAATAAAGAAATAAACATAAAAGTATAAATGTTAAAAACGTTACACAAATAAATAATATATTTTTATTTCCTACATTAAAAAAAAATAATTGTAACAAAAAAATATTGAAAATAAATCTTCATATTTATATTTAATTTGAAAATCAGATACAAATAAAAAATATAAATTAACAGCCACAGTGATCCCAAAATGAACCCAAAAATAAAATCATGCGCCGGATGCTTGAAAAGAATAACTAATGGGAACTATTTGTCTTGCTGTCTTTGTAGTGAAACGTATGACTTGGACTGCGTAAATATCAATCTCCAACTATTTACTACAATGAGTAATGACAGAAAAGACAAATGGACGTGTCCTAAATGTCACAATAAAAAAAAGAAAAGTGACAACACGAACACTCCGATTATTCCTAAGTCAGGTCAGCAACGAAATCGCCGTGATTTCTCTTCTTCCCCAGATCCAACGGAATCTAACATTGCTGACTATGTTACTCAGCGTAAAAAATTACAAACATCGGTCTCCACTGATTCTTCTCCATGTCATATTGACGAGTCACTATTGTCATCAATACGGTTGGAAATACAATCTTCAATAGACAGATCATTGAAAACTGTTATTGAATCAACTCTTAAAAAGGAATTCGAAGCAATAAAAACTGAATTAAATACTTTGAAAGACCTTAAGAAAGGAATAGAGTTCTTGAGTGATGAATACGATCGCATGAAAACCGAACTTAAAACATCAGAAGAGAAGGTCAAACTTTTAACAAACAGCAACAATTCTCTTTTAATCAAGGTAGAAGAACTTTCACAGAGAATTAACTTGATCGAACAACATTCAAGAGAGACGAATATTGAAATCAATGGTATACCCGAAGGCAAGACTGAGAATTTAAATAATATCGCAAAGCAGTTGTGCAGCGTCATCTCGATTCCCAGTCAAGTCGTAGAAGCAGCTTCTTGTACGCGCGTAAGAAAGATGAATGATACTGCCAGCAGACCGCGCGCTATCATTATAAAGTTGTTGTCTGTCAAGTCTAGAGATGAAGTTCTAGCAGCAGTAAGCAAATTTAATAAAAAGAATGCAAACGAAAAATTAAATACAACGCACTTGGGTTTTACAGGAACTAAAGCACCAGTTTATGTAACAGAACATTTATCGCCACACTACAAAGCTTTACACGCTCGAACAAGACAAGTAGCCCGGGAAAAATCTTACGAGTTTGTTTGGATTCGAAGTGGGCGTATTTTTGTTCGTAAAAACGAGAATTCGCAAGAGAAACAGATAAAGTCTTATGAGACGTTAGACAAACTATAAGATTTAATATCATCCTGAATATAACACCTTCACAATGGCTGATTTTAGAATATATTATCAGAATTTTAGAGGTCTTAAAACAAAAACTAAAGAAATAAGATTGGCTTTATTGACAACGGATTTTGACATGATTGTGGGCACTGAAACATGGTTAGATGATAGTATCTGCGATAGTGAATTATTCAATTCCAACTATAACGTCTATAGTAGAGATCGAAACTCAACAATGCTGGCTGGTAAAGCTGGCGGCGGAGTTGTCATAGCTGTTTCTACAAGATTTCACTCCAAGAGAATCCAACGATTTGAAAGTCCTTCTGAAGACTTATGGGTTTCCGTTAAACTAGAAGAAAGCGATGTTGGTGAGACTTTATTTGGTGCTATCTACATCCCTCCACCAGTTACTGTTACAGTATTAGATGGTTTTTTAGATAACTGCAATAAAGTGTTTCTCTCTAACTTTAAGAACGTTGTACTGCTAGGTGATTTTAATCTTAGCTTCATGGATTGGGTCTACGATGAGAGCATATATCCCGGCTTGAGTCCTACGAACTATAATTGTCACTTGGGATACCTTTTAGTGGACTTTATGTCGCTAAATGATCTCAAACAAATGAATCATGTTAAAAATTGTAACGACCGCACTCTCGATATAATTCTCTCTAATTTTGATAGTATTTCTATTCTGAAGAGCAAAACTCCAATCAGTAAAATCGATTTGCATCATCCCCCTATAGACATAGATATTAAAATAAATAAATTGAATTATATAAGAAATAATAGACAACTTCGGTATAATTTTAAAAAAGCAGATTATTCTTTACTACAGTCTTGTCTAAGTAAAATTGACTGGCATAAAGTATTGTCATTAATCACTGATGTAGATCTTGCCGTTTCTAAATTTTATGAATTAATATACTCTATAATAGATTTAACAATCCCAAAATTTAGATTACGCCCCAGTAAATTTCCCTTTTGGTTTTCACGTAGCTTAATTAGAACGATAGGAGAAAGGGAAAAAATTCGCAAAAGATATAAAATATATTTAAATCCCCGAGATGAAATTGAACTTCGGCTACTAAATAAACGTGTAGACTCTCTAACTTCAACTTGTTACTCACGTTATGTTACAAATACGGAATTATCACTAAAATCAAATCCCAACAAATTTTGGTCTTTTAGTAACCAACAACGAGGAATGTCTTCCAACCTCCCAGGTGAAATGTTTTTGAACGACAAGGTGGCTTATAAAGGAGAAGAAATATGTGATTTATTCGCCAGACAATTCTCCTCAAGTTTTTCTTCTGCCGACAACTCTGAGCAACCAGATTTGGGGTGCTGTTTTCCACAGCTTTGACTCAATAAAGTAGTTATTACTGAACAAGACGTTCATAGAGCAATAAAATCATTAAATCCGAGCAAAGGAGCAGGACCAGATGGGATACCAGCTTTCTTTATTAAAAAAATTGTAAACATTTAACCCTACCTTTAAAATCTTATTTGAAAAATCACTTAATACAGCAACCTTTCCCAGTGATTGGAAAATCGCGAATGTAGTTCCCATCTATAAAAAAGGTGACATATCAAATATAAAAAATTATCGCCCAATTTCGATTTTAAATTTATTTTCCAAATTATTGGAAAAAATAATTTGTCCAATAATAACTAATCATTTCTCTACCGTTATATCTCGTCACCAACATGGGTTCTGTTCTAAAAGATCTACCGTCACAAACCTTCTGAATTATACTACTGATCTAGCAAATGGTATTGATAGCAATAAAGTAATCGACTCTATTTACACAGATTTCAGTAGTGCCTTCGATACCGTTAATCATAATATTCTATTGGCCAAAATAAAATATTATGGGATACATGGAAACCTTCTGAACTGGGTGAAGTCTTACTTGTACAACAGAACACAACGAGTAACTATGCAGGGATACAAGTCATTTGCATATTTTCCTACCTCAGGAGTACCGCAAGGCTCACACTTAGGCCCAATTCTCTTCCTGGTGTTCATTAACGATATTACTAACCATATCAAGTATAGCAAATGTTCCATATTTGCAGATGACTTAAAGTTGTATCATACAATAGACTCTAAGGATGATATTAAATACTTACAAGCAGACCTAGATTCAATTTCCCACTGGTGTAGTATCAACAAAATGGATTTAAATGCAGCCAAATGCCATCATGTAAAATTTACTAAAAGAAAACACGTTTTGGATTCTCAGTACTCAGTTAATAATGTAACGCTCAGTGCGCCCACATCGGTAAGAGACCTAGGTGTCCTAGTAGACAAAAAATTAAGTTTCGTAGAACACATTGACAAAATAACATTACGAGCCTGGAAGATAACTGGACTAGTTAAAAGGATTTGTAAAGATTTTAAAAACCCTGCGTCTATCTTGACCCTCTACAAAGCACTAATTCGCAGTAACCTTGAATATGCATCTCCTATCTGGAACCCCTACTTTAATGTTCACATTAATAGGATCGAACGCGTTCAACGTAGCTTCACTCGTTTT
Organism: Dione vanillae; assembly: GCA_037178615.1. Lineage (NCBI taxonomy): Eukaryota > Metazoa > Arthropoda > Insecta > Lepidoptera > Nymphalidae > Dione > Dione vanillae. The sequence continues at coordinate 723,043 of JAZFAU010000205.1, forward strand.
TTGGCTTATAAAGATCGAAATTGTCCATACCGTGCCGATTATCGTACCAGGTTATCTTACTTTAAACTCGATTCTCTTGAAATACGACGGAAAGTCAGTGACATTAAAATACTTTACAAGCTCTTCCACGGTCAAATATTATGTTCTGATATTCTCCAGCAGATCCAATATTGTCCCAGGACTTCGCAGTTACAATCATTTTTTCAATCATATTTTCGGACAAGTGACGATCACAGTTGTGCTTTGACCGCTTAAGTAGCGGTATTATAAGTGCACAGTACTTTGTTTTTTTTGCCATTCGTAATGTATAAATTCTCTAATCTATAGAAAATATGTTAAGTAATTAAGCCAGGCCAGTACGTACAGTGTATGTAGTGCTTTATGTGCAATAAATGTATATCTGGCAAAGAAATAAAGCACAGAGCATATACATAGTGATCTTTCACTAAATCATAATAAATTATTATGTTGCGTATATGTATGTAGGTGCTGTATATGTTTTAAGTACTTATTATTTTTTTAGCTTCACACTTTATCCTAACCTAGTGTTAAGGCAGTCCGTTCTCCGCTTTTCGTTTTTTCGCATTACGTGTTGAGTGGCGGAACTCAATAAAGCGCTTTGCCTAGTAAACAACTAGGCAAAGCTAGGAGAGTGAGCAAAGCGAAAAAACGGAAATAGAAAAATCCATCTTCACCGAATGGGAATCGAATCCACAAATTGTCGCGTTTACAAACAGACGCTACTCTCTCTCTCTCTTTGCTTTCTCTTTTTAACTAACTAACTAATTATAATATTATAGTTTAATTTGCGTATTATATATATACCTATGGATATATTTGTTCGTTTATTTTTACTTATAATACGTTATAATAAGTTTTTTTTGCAATACCTTCATGTTTATAATTTTAATTGTTTTTTTTTTCGCCAAACCAAATGTAAAGACATTATATTTTCCATTTTCCTCTTAAATTCGGTAGATTACGTGTTGTGTACACGGAAATAAGTGTATGTGTATGCGGACTATGACTGGGGCCATCTAGCTCTATAATTTATAATATAGCTATTCGGCTAAAGCTGATCATTTGTAAAGTCTGAAAGATAATGTTTAATGTTCTACAATGGTACCGTAAAGAGGTCAAGACCCCTCAATATATAAGATGGAAAAGATAAATAAACTCGACCATCACTGTCGGTGTCCGTTGTAAAAATACTGGCTTAAAACACTTAATAGGAACAAAATGACATTCTTATAAGTTACAGGAATGTATATATTTTTAAATAATTTATTACCCAAATAGTAGTACAAACAATCATCAATAATAAATAAGCTTATAAAGTAATAAAGAAAATATTAAAAAATGTCAATAATTGCTTATATATCTTGTATCTTTCATTAGAGTAGAAAAATGAATGAACAAGACTACTTTACTCTTGTAATTAATTGCAATGGAGCTTTAATTTATTGCACATGTTATGAATGAGGACGTGTGTGTGTTTTTAAAAGAGATGTATGAAAAAAGATAAATAATATGACAGATCTGTATAATATAACGATAATGCGTAGTAGTACGTCATCTCGACGATTGATGTGAAAATACGATGGATATCGCTTCGATTCCCATACGAAGATGTAATTAACTTAAATTTTATATAAATAAATAGTTTTTCTTTATAATTTTTCTCTTTGGTAGATAAAAATCGACCTTGACTTCCGCTATTAAATGTACAATGCCGCAAAAATTCGTCGGAAGTTGGAGAAACGTGCGTTTCTATATTATTGTGATGTAGTTGGTTATTATATAAGTTCATGTAATTTCCTTGATTCAATCAATTTCTTTGGTCCTTTTAATATTTAACATTATTGAAAGTACTTATATGAAAATATTACACATTATCCCTAAAAAAAACTTTAATAAGAATTACAATGTAACATTATCAGGGTTGACTAGGACAGTAAGAAATTTCTATTTCCCGTTGTATCCCTTAAGGGAAATTCGTAAAGTTCTAAATAAATTAATTTATAATTAAATCACGCACCACTCAGCGCATTGACTATGGTACAGTATGATTTATACCCTGTGGTATACTTTGCGAATAAAGGTGGGTTTCATAAGCTAGCGGTACAATTTCATGTATTTACTTAACATACGGAGTAAATGTAGGTTTACATATATTGTATACTAGGATATTGTATACTAGGATATGCAGTCTATGTTAAATCCAGTGAATTTTAAATTCAGTATAGAAAATTATAAAGAACATTAGGTTAAATGATGCAATGAGATAAGAATAGAACATGCTCGGGTATTTTGGTGAGATATAATAGAAAATTTATTATTATGGAAATGTGAGGACCGTCGTGGCGCATAGGTGCCGGTTTGTGGGTTCGATTCCCATTCGGAGAAGATGGATTTTTTCAATTCTATTTACTTCGCTCTTACAACTGAGCAAAGCGCGGCGTTCAGTCACTCTACATGCAGTGCCTCAAAAGGCAGTCAGCGGGGAACGGAGTGTTTATATACACCATAAGAAATATAAAAATGAGAAAAAAGTATAAATGCAAAAAAATGTAGTATTGTCGTTAACGAGTAACGACTACAGCGCAGCATTGTCGTTACTCCGAATAAAGCACTTCTCGGGTTACATGCCGACGGTAATGATCTTATATCGCAAAATGTGACCACATATTGTGTCAAAACATAGGACTTCAAGTGGAATAATGATTAGCAGAAAAGAAAAAATATATGCTTAAAAATAAATAAATAATATTGAATATTTTGTTACGAAACTTGTTTAATATTTTTTTAGTTTTTTAAATATTTTGGCAATTTGAATTGTCTTGTCATGCCTGAGCAAGGAGCTGAAAATAATAATATGCAACCAAACGTCACCTCATTGCTCCATTATACTTTATAAACATGTATACATGTATATAATATACATTTAAGGGATGGTTATAAAGTATAGAAGATTTATTAAAATACTAGTACCGACGCGATTTATAAATATAATCGATTCCAAAATAATAATTTTCAAGTTTTTGATGCTTGGATCTCTTTTAAATATGCATCTTTCAATTGTGTAATGATATTCTCTTTTACCGTACATTCTCCTTTGTGTGTTCTCCATTCAACGTGACATTGGCTAAGTGAATTGTGCTCAACTGGCACGCTCGAATCGCCATAATTGTAGAGAAGAAGAAGAAGAAATTTTTGGTCTGTTTATCTAAATATTTGTGTTATTCTCAGGAACGGCTTAACTTATTCAAATTAATTAATTTTTTTTTGGTATTGTGGTAAGCTTTACATATTATTGAGAATTGTACAAATGAAGCAGTTATGTCAATTTAAAGTATTTAGTATGATGAAAATACTATATTTTGTAGAACTTTTATATTTTTAGAATTTTTATCATAGTGGTTTATTAAAATGGCTGAAACTTCAAATTCACTTTCTGACGTTCATATATTTGTAAGTGAAGTTAGTTCATTAATAAAATAATAAAGTGGAATACTAAATTGCACGTCAACAGTATATGATTTTTTGTTTGACATTTTTATAAGATACAAGACAATGAAGATAAAATAGATATTCATTGATTTCTTCGTGACTATTTTTAAAATGCAATGCGATATATTTAATTTAATACAGATTTTTTACTAATTTTAAATTGTTATAATAATAAAAAAAAAATTATAAATTAACATATAATCTAAAATAGAATTGAAAGTTCACAATTTTGATTCATTTGCCTTGATTTATCCTGGTAAATTAAAAAAAACGCATTGACACCGTCGCGTCGTTGTGTCCCATCTGTCAAACAAATGACGACCGGTCGGCGTCCACACATGCGCGTCATTTCTTTGATTTTTGTTACAAACTGCATCTATCTCTGTGTAACCACTGAGCTTTTTAAACTAATACTTAGAATTTGATAATTATATTTGGGCTATGAGATTTTTTTATTTAAAATATATATATTTTGTAATTACTTAGACATTGCTACATGTAGTTTTTTTTTTATTTTAAGATTAGTTGCATTTTGGTTCGCATTGTTGCTTTTTCAATGTTAAGGATATATGTACCCACAATTACTGTTTTAATTTCATAAAATGGCGTGTGCCTCACCAAATGAAAACGTTGAGTTCATATACTACTAGACGAATGATTATGATTATTAAATAACTCTTATAGGATATTTTTGAAGTGTTAATCTACGCTAAGGATTAAAGATACTCAAACAAAACATATAAACATTTAAACGCAGCGAGATTGGAACCCGACTCATGGAAACCGTTTTAAATAAATTTACGATATCCATAGGAACGTGCTCAGATGGTTTGGGCACGTCGAAAGAATGAGTGACGAAAGAATGGTAAAAAAGATATATGATGGAAAAGTGAGTGGTAAGAGAGGTAAGGGGAGACCTCGGTTGACTTTCGAAAACACAGTATCGAAGATACTGGAGGAAGGTCACGTAAAAAGCATGAGGACTCCCCGGAGAGCATGCATGAAGAGGTTAATGACAGTGGACGAGGCTAAAGAGGTATGTAGGGACCGCAGCGTTTGGCGCTCCGTTCTCTCTGACTACCCCGCTAGGGATAGAGCGTGAAGTTATGTATGTATGTATGTATGTACGATATCCATACAGTTCTTAAAGTTTCTATATCAGAAGAATTACATAATGCGTATTTAGTAAAATAAAAAAAAACACAAAAGGACCGTCGTGGCGCAGAGGCGCAACGTCTGCCTGTAACGCGACGGTTACTGGGTTCGATCCCCAGTCGGAGAAGATGGATTTTTCTATTTCCATTTTCTTCGCTCTGGCATCTAAGGCAAAGCGCGGCGTTGAGTTCCGCCACTCAACACGCAATGCCTCGAAAACGGCGGAAAGTGGGGACGGAGTAAGCAGGGACTAAGTAACGGAGTGTCTTAACACTAGGTTCCTATGGTTCCTGCAGTTCCCTCTGCCTACACTGCCATGTGCGGGATAAAGCGTGAAGTTAAAATAAAAAACAAAAAGAAACAAAATAAAACATAGATATGTATTATGTACATATGTAATCATCACTTATAACTTATAAGTACCTAAGCGTAGTATACCACTACGCTTAAAACAATGGCCCATATATATATAGACATGATAAAAAGTAGGTATAATATTCTTTATTTAGAATAAGGTCGTCATATAGAGTGCGTGATAAGTGAAGAATATGGCGATTAATAAATAAAAAAAAAGAAAACAAATTTTTATCTTACTAGCACAAATACAGTATGTATTAAGTATTTCAAGATTCTAGCAGATTTAAATTAGGACAATATATATCTTAATTTAACGGGTTATATGAGCGCGGCGTTGAGTTCCGCCACTAAAAACGTCATTAATTGGATTGAGGACTGTCGTGGCGCAGAGGCGTAAGCGTTTGAGGGTTCGATTTCCATTCGGGGAAGATGGATTTTCTACTTCCATTTTCTTCGCTTTGGAAATTAGGCAAATGCACGGCGTTGAGTTCCGCCACTCAACTCGCAATGCCTCGAAAAAGGCGGAAAGCGGGGACGGAGAAAACAGGGACTAAGCAACGGAGTGTCTTAACACTAAGTTCATATGGTTCCTGCAGTTACCTGTGCCTACTCTGCAATATGCTAGATAAAGCGTGAAGCTAAAAAAAAATTGGATTGAATTGAAAACTGGCATTATTTGTTAAACGACAAAAATTTTGTTTTTATCTTGAAATTTCTAGAAATATTTTATCAGTCATAAAATATTATTAAAAAAATGTAATGATAAGTTAGAAATTTTATAATCTGTTCATAATTCATATCTATTTATAATTTAAACCATAAATAACTTGTATAGGTATATTTGATAGCTTGTCCTCGTGTATTGTAAAAATCATTATATTAAAATAAATAAGTACTATGTTGTATATTATATTACATATATTACATATATTAAATATTATCTTTTTATGTTTATTGATATTTTCCGGCTTATAATAATATGTGACAACCACTTGTCATATTAACTTTTTAATATACTAAACACATCACCATCCTCAGACAGACATCATATTCTTTACGATTTTTTTATTAAATTAATAATTTTGAACTATTAAACTTTATTTGCAATTTTTGTTCAAAATTCATATTGAACTTAGGTATACGGTATTTGCTGTTTTTGTAACGGAACAAATTGATTTAAATGTTTACCTACTGTATGTACTTATATTTATTGTCAAGTAGAATTATTTAAATTAAAATACAACACAGCCTGCCTGTAAACGCGCGCCCGCGGCGCAAGCGCGGCGTTGAGTTGCAATCAACACGCAATGCTTCGAAAGAAAGCGGAAAACGGGGAACGGGGTGCTATGTGTGAGATAAAGTGCTAAGCTAAAAAAAAGTAAATATTATTAATATTCATATTTGTTATATTTACGCTTTTATTAATATTCATGCTATGGAAAATATATTTACAAATAAAAAAGTAGATAATCTCAGAGGAAAAATATTTTGACATGACTTTAAACTTTAACTTATTTTTGAAACAGTAATACATTCTTCACCAGAGAACTTCACAATCCCAGTACCTGCCGCGTAAACTTGAAGACGTATTCGAGAACGTCGGAAGCGAATAATTTACCTATATTAAAACAGTCACGCCACCGGCGTTTACGAGATCTTTGACGTCCAACTAATCTTAAAACACAACACTAGCCGCGGCTACAGACAATGCTCCAGAAATTATCTTTTACGAGTTACGATGAATGGAAGCGTCACACCGTACGCATTAGCCAAGATAAAGAACGATATACGGCGGCCGGCCGGTGCAAGTGAGAGACGCAACGGTCTGCGCGGACCGGAATTTGTTTTGACTCAGACGTTCAGCGCTCACAGTTCGCTGCTCAGTCGTCAGTTGAATCGGTGTACGGCGCACGAGTCGCCGGCACGGCTTCGAGCACACTAGCGGTGTCACAACACGCGTCTCGTATCGAATTTGATAGCTTGTGGCACGATAGTGGGTTGGATGACACGGTGACCGTTTCAAAGGAAGGACACCCTCGGCTTGCTGACAACAGGAATAAAGAACACGAACACAGGAATGTAGATTCGATAGTTCAATATTACCTTTGCAACTTGGATAATTCGTGCTACAATACTTCGGTTATTCTGCCATGTGAGTGTGAAAAAGTGAAAGCCGCTAAGTTTATCGGAAAAGATAATATATCTTGTAATGTCCACTAGATTTGGCATACGAGATTACTTAGAATATATTATTTATAATTCTTAACTCTGTTGTAAATATTTTGTCTTACGGCACGGTGCGGTAGTTCTAGTATGTGAATGTAATGTTTATAGTCCGTTAATCCACCCCGCCACGAAGATTTCCTGGAATGTACACTCAGGTAGCGGTGGGAACATTTTCTGAAACACATTTACGATGCCCCGAAGGAGTAAGTGGATGCATTTGGTGGCCGGCGTGGTCGCCGGCGTGACTCTCGGTGTTTTTCTCAAATTGTGCTTAAGACCATCCTCTAGAACTTCCATCGAAGCCTGTCCGGAAGCAAAAATGTATATTGCACCGGACCCAGTGTCCGTTATAGATCTAGGACCTGAGGAAACAATAAATAATTCTAACAGAACGTTAGTGTTTGTGGGGGTCATGACGGCAGAGCAATACTTAACTACCAGAGCTAGAGCTGTTTTCGACACTTGGGCTCAAGACCTGCCTGGGCGCATTGCTTTTTTTAGTTCGGAAGTGTCTAAAGCGCCCGGCTTACCTTTAATACCGCTAAAAAGTGTCGACGACAGCTATCCTCCCCAAAAGAAATCCTTTTTAATGTTATTGTACATGTACGAGCACTATGGTGAACGGTTTGAGTGGTTTATGCGAGCGGACGACGATGTGTACGTCCGAGGTGACAAGTTAGGGCAGTTTTTACGTTCTGTGGACAGTAGAAAGCCACAGTTCATCGGTCAAGCGGGCAGAGGTACTAACAACGAGAGGGACGCGTTAGCATTAGATTATAATGAGAACTTTTGCATGGGAGGACCGGGAGTTCTCATGTCTCGAGAGACTTTGAGGCGAGTGGCTCCTCACGTGAAGTACTGTTTGAAGCACCTCTACACTACGCACGAGGACGTCGAGTTGGGGCGCTGTGTTGCCAAATTCGCGGGAGTTTCGTGCACCTGGAGTTACGATGTAAGTGTCAAATCTTTATTACATAATATTTTGTGTGACAATTTTATATAAATACTTGGAAGTTCTTAAATTTTTTATGTATTTTGTTTAAAGTAAGTAAGGTAATTATTTTAATATATATATATAATGTTTGGTACATAAACAACGAATTTTAGTTCTTCATGTCAGATATAAATATCTACCAGATAAAGATTTTAAATCTTTATCAGTCACCGGTGAGACTGGCCCCTAATCTTTTAAAAAATAACTAGGCTTTTTTCCTTTTACTGACATAAAACGTTTTATAATTACAATTATTCGCAGTTCGTTGGAAGCCGCAAAAAAATTACATGATGATTCGCTATTACATATAGTTTAAGACATGAACTGTAATTTTCGATCCATTTTATTATGTCTTAAAATCATCTAAGACCCAACCGGTTGAGGTTGTTTATACATGAACATGTTTTTTGTATGTAATATTATTATTTTGCGAGAAAGAAAACAAGATTTCAATGACTTTTTAATTTTCAACGTATTGAGTAATTATAAAAAACCTATTCTAGATACTCTTAACTAATATAAGCCGATTTATTTGTTTCTGTATATATTCATGATAAGTCGTGAAGCTTGGCTGAGAAAATCTAGTGTTAAGACACTCCGTTTTCCGCTTTCTACCAAAATTGCCTGTTGGTTGGCGGAACTCAACGCTGCGTTTAGTAAAACCGTAGGGAGAAAATAATTTTTTTTTTCGAGTTGAAACCAAATCTACAGTAATTGATTTCTGTTAAATGTTTATGCTTGAGAAAACTTTAAACTTTATTTGATCTATTTATTTATGATCGATGGGAACGTTCCAAACACATGTAAGGGTCTCCCGATCAGGTAAACCGGCGGGTCGGGGCCGGCTGTTGAAAGTAAAAGGCCTTTGATGTATACCTCCTTTATTATTGTTTCAATTCTCGTGTTTTTACAAATATACACACACATATTGTAAAGTATATGTGTATATTTGTATAATAGTGCAAATATGTTGGTTGATGTTTATTTTTAAACGATTTTAGTAAAGAAGGAGGTTCTATCGACAACATCTAAATAGGTACATATATTTTTGAGATAATTTTAAAATATTATTAGTCTGTAGCAGAACAAAATTTTATACCTTTTATTTGATATGTAAGTACATAGATATTACAATGAGTAGTGTGATAAATGATAATATAATGTCAAATCAGTGATCAAAGATCAAACATAAGAGGTCTAACTTGACTTAACTCCTTCGAGTTAAGTTCCACTTAATTATTACTTAATGTTATATATTGTAATACATTTATATTACCTACTGGAAAAAAGATAATTAAAAAAACCACTATTACCATAGGCAAGAAAAAAAATTATGCCCTTTTTTTTTCAAACGGAATTGCCCCATGTGTTTTGGTACATCACGCTTAAATTTGTATATATATATATATATATATATATATATATATATATATATATATATATATATATATATATATATATATATATATATATATATATATATATATATATATATATATATATATATATATATATATATATATATATATATATATATATATATATATATAATATATATATATATATATATATATATATATATATATATATATATATATATATATATATATATATATATATATATATATATATATATATATATATATATATATATATATATATATATATATATATATATATATATATATGCAACTATAATGCAACATATTATAAATGCAGCAATCCTTATGTAACTCTAGAACTTTAATATGGTATGATATAAGCCTATTGTAGTATGAATTCACATGACGTCTCATTTGTTTCAATTTTCGAGTGTACAGTCAATGTGCCATGGAAGTGGCACAGTTAAATAATAGGCTTGCTTATTAAGAAATAGAAAACATTAAATAATATATATTTAAATGACCTGTTGACGAGATCGTCAGGGGTTCGATTCCCATTTGGGGTTTTGAATGACACTTCTTTGTTAATTTAACATAAAACTGTGTTGAGGTACCCACTTTACATAATATCTTGAATTTTGACGGAAAGTAGAACAGAGTGAGAAGAAACAACTTAGCTTTCCATGGATTCACCGTGAGGGTGCCGGGCCCATCGCGTTGTAGGAAGAGGAGCTCCGAGCAGCGCTTGGCACTTGCGACCCAAGTGTAGGTTTAAAGGGCCCCTTTAAAATGCATTAACGCTCACCTTTGCTGTCCGAGCTCCTCCCACTACCTAACCAAATTATGAATGATTCTACCAAAGTCGCATTCGAAGTGCGTCCTAGAAAAGAATTTGTAATAGTTCTAGACAGGCCGAGATATTTTAGTAAACTATAGAGAGATTTCGCTGATATACTACCTCTCGCTCTTACTTCAACCGCATATAAGCTAGCTCTAAACCTGTTCCTGGTCAGTTCTTTGGTAAGGTAAGAAGAATAAGAAGCGTAAAAAAGCATTCTACAGAACCTACTAAAACATGAAATATGTGACTGTACACGTAACTTACTAATATTTTTGATTTTTTTGTCTGGTAAAACTAAAGCCATGCTTTGAATATTGCCTGTCAGCCCTCTATAGTCTATGCCTTTAAAAGAGATAGAGTGTCTTAACAGTTAGCACATACCAGGAGGTAGTAAAAGCTTCTCTCCAGTCATTAAGTACGGTAGAAAAGTAAAAATAAAAATTATATAAATTAATTAAATGTTTATAAAATATCCAATTGATAACAACTTTTGTTTATAACTTTATTATCTACTTTATATTATTGTTTAAAATATAATAATAACATTTTAGTTTTATATGAATATTTTTTTTTAATTTTTTTTATTAGCTTCACGCTTTATCCCGCACATGGCAGGATAGGCAGAGGGAACTGCAGGAACCATACGAACCTAGTGTTGAGACGCTCCGTTACTTAGTCCCTGCTTACTCCGTCCCCGCTTTCCGCCGTTTTTGAGGCATTGCGTGTTTAGTGGCGGAACTCAACGCCGTATATATGAATATAAGTTTTAAAAATTGGTATTGGAATGGATCTTAAACTCAGAAAAACAAATTGGTACGCCTAAAGGGAGATGAAGGTGAACTAACAAAAAAAACTATTGGCTCAAAATAACGCATAACAGACAAGAGTTGAAAAACTGTAGAAAGGCCATATAATAATGCCTTTAAAGATGTTCACAATCAATTAACTTTTATAATTAATACGCTTAATATTTAAACTATATCCTTTTTTCTTATCACTGATTACAAAGATGTGTAATAGTAATTAAAAATATTAATTCTATAAATTATTATATTAGTTAATAATTATATTAGAGGACCGTCGTGGCTCAGAGGCGCAACGTCTGCCTGTAACGCGACGGTTACTGGGTTCGATTTCCAGTCGGAGAAGATGGATTTTTCTATTTCCATTTTCTTCGCTCTGGCATCTACGGCAATGAGTTCCGCCACTCAACACACATTGCCTCGATAACGGTGGAAAGTGGGGACGGAGTAAGCAGGAACTAAGTAACGGAGTGTCTTAACACTAGGTTCGTATGGTTCCTGCAGTTCCCTCTGCCTGCCCTGCCATGTGCGGGATAAAGCGTGAAGCTAAAAAAAAAATCTATAAATCAAAGTAAACATTAATTACACCGCTCCAGCTACAATGTACCATACAAAAATGAGGCTAAAATACCATGACTATGAATTAAGTCTCATTATCTTCTTAGAATACATCTTAAAAAGTTATTCAGTATCTAGGTGTTATACGTCCGTCGCTTCAGAATAGTCCAAGGAGACAATCACCAATGTTATTATTATAATCGATATAATATTTACTTTGAATAATAATTATTCGTTAATAATAATATAAAATCAATAAAACAATAAAATATAACCAAATAGCTTTTAAAATAAACTTGCAAAAAACCTGTAAACCCTCTAAATGTATTCATAAGCAATAAAACTGTTACATACAAAAGGTCTCCGCTTAACACGGAGAAGGAGAATTTTTATATGAAAAATGTGGTGTAATACAATAATGGCAACTTTCACCGGCGCGGCGCGGTGCTCGATACAATGGATGCCATACAAGTAACTGATGTAATCGAATCTGTCGTCGTGTCAATAGACTTAGAATGCTATTTTCTGCTCAACTGTACCTAAAATATAGAATAATATACTTTGTATTTTATTTTATTAACATCTCGGTGTTCTGTCTTTATCCATTTTCTTTTACAACTGGCTTATCTTGCCATTGTAAACTGAAAATTATTATTTTTATTTAAATTTTTATGAGAAAATTTATATATATGTTACAATTTATATTTTGTTGAAAATACTCACAGATTAAAAAACTTTTCGATCTAATTAATTAAGTATATACGAGGTGTGTTCAAAAAGTATCGCGAATTTTGAATTTTCGCGGGTTACGTATATTCGAATTTCAATTTTTTTGTGGCGTTATGTTGGTACTCATGTCTCTCACTTATGCCGACAACCTCGGCCATTTTGAATGTTCACTTAATTGTTGACAGCTGCTTTGCTTGCACGTGTTTTGGATCGTCTTCGATTTTTACCCATTCAAAAAAATGGATCAAAGAACGTGTATCAAATTTTGTGTGAAAAACGAAATTAAGTGCGCGGATGCATTCCGAATGTTGACTGTGGCATACGGAGAAGCTACCTTGGACCGAAGCAACGTTTATCGGTGGTACAAAATGTTCTCAGAAGGTCGAGAAGATGTGAACGACGAAGAGCGTGCCGGACGCCCGAGCACTTCAACAACAGACGAAAAAATTAATGAAGTGGAGAAAATGGTATTGGCCAATCGTCGAATCACCATTAGAGAAGTTGCTGAAGACCTAGACATATCGATTGGCTCGTGCCATTCGATTTTTATCAATGATTTGGGCATGAGACGGGTCGCCGCGAAATTCGTACCAAAATTGCTCAATTGCGACCAAAAACAGCATCGCATGAACATTGCTAATGAGATGTTGGACTCTGTCCGCGACGACCCAAATTTGCTTCAGAGGGTCATAACTGGTGACGAATCGTGGGTTTATGGTTATGACGTGGAAACCAAAGCTCAATCATCTCAATGGAAGCTGCCGCACGAACCAAGACCGAAAAAAGCGCGCCAAGTTCGGTCGAATGTGAAAGTTTTGCTGACAGTTTTCTTCGATTGCAGGGGCGTGGTGCATCATGAGTTCTTGCCACAGGGTAGAACGGTCAATAAGGTTTATTACCTGCAAGTTATGCGCAATTTGCGCGAAGCAATACGCCAGAAACGCCAGGTTTTGTGGAAGAACAAAAATTGGCTTTTGCACCACGATAACGCCCCTGCTCACACATCGTTGCTTGTGCGCGACTTTTTGGCCAAAAACAACACACTAATGATGCCGCAGCCACCGTATTCCCCAGATCTGGCCCCCTGTGACTTTTTCTTGTTCCCTAAACTGAAGAGGCCCATGAAAGGACGACGTTATGCTACACTTGACGAGATAAAGACGGCATCGAAGGAGGAGCTGAACAAGATAAAAAAAAATGATTTTTTGAAGTGCTTCGAAGATTGGAAAAACCGTTGGCACAAGTGTATAATATCTCATGGGGATTACTTTGAAGGGGACAAAATAAATATTCATGAATAAATAAATAATTTTTGAAAAAACACAAAATTCGCGATACTTTTTGAACACACCTCGTATATATTTAAGAGATTTACCGTTATATTAGGTTCAATGTCTTTGCTAAATGTTAAGCTAAAATCCTTCGAGTTGGATCGAAAAAACCGGTTTTAAAGGAGAGTAACACGAAATGATCACAGATCTGTCAATCCCTGTAGCTACCCATATATATTTATTTATTCCACATGGATTAGGTTAAAAAAGTACTCGAAAAAAAAATTACGATTTTTTTTCAATTGATATATATAATTCGAATTGACTGTAACGTTATCAAAAAAACTATATCGCCAAAGTGTATAGATACAGTTATAGATAGATATTACTAATATTATCACGGAACGCAAGGTTTTTCTTATCAAGTAGGTACAATGCGTAAGTCACGTCAATACCAACCATCTGCCAATATGTGTTTTTTTATTCTTTAGAGAACATAGTGTTAAAATACTCCATCTTCCACGTGTTAAGACACTCCGTTTTCAATTCAATTTTCTATACATTGCGTATCTCAATACAGAACGGTGGAACTTAACGCCACGCTTTGTTTTATTGCTAGAGTTTAACCAATTAAATAAGTCAATTAATTGAAATATTTTTATATTATTAAAAGCTATACGAAGCGAACATGCCACTTGTTATAAAATATATATACACAATCAACTAATCCTATTCATCTTAAACACATCGCGGCGCATGTATGCGACATATAGTGTGACCTCCATTCAATATCGGTTGTTCGCAACGTCATTGGGCTTGAAATGATAATCACCGAAATCTGAACTCGTTCGGCGCCTTGCTGATAACGTGAAGACGGAAGGCATGGCATATTTAACCACTTTACTTGCAGATTTACTTCGCATTATACACATAACTATTTAATATTAAATTTATTTTCCCCTTTAAAATGTTTTAATTTATAATATATTTGTATTTTTATTTTTACGAGGTAGTAAAATAGCACTTTGCCTCCATTTTTAAAACGTCGTGGCAGACATTTTAAATACACTTTAAGTTTCCATATGTAGTCTTTATATACAAATTTGAAACCAGTGGTTTTGTTATCATTATAATAATCTAATATTTGGATGGATATCGTTTCGTAGTACACGCTAGACTTGCACAGGTTGACAACCTCTTGTCAATTGATCTTAGTACTTTCTAGGTCTAGTCCCCGCATATCCTCATTGACTAAATACATTAAGCCATTGAGAAAGGAAATACAATTTATAAGATTACACGACGGGTAACAAAAATAAATCTATTAAACATATATCTCAAGTTCGTGTCATTGTATTTCTGTCATTTCATGACGACTCAAAATAATACCTCTATATATATTTATATAATATATTAAAAAGGCACAGTGTATTTATAATATATTATATTACATAAATGTATATTTTAGTCTATGGATATACTGAATGTTTTTACATTTTTCGACTAGCTGACTGATTACCATTAGCTAGTCGACTTTTTACTAATATACGCACATTATTTTTATTAATATTTCTATGTGGTTCTATATTATTGCTATATATATTTTTTTCATCGCTTTTTACTTCTACATATGTAGATCCTTTTGATCTGGTTGACTGGAAGAGAACTCACTCTAATCAATAAGGTAGATTTTTCAACATTTAAAAGTAAAAAATGTGGTATTCAAGTTATATAGGAAAATCAAATACGCAACTTATACATATTATAAATCACCGCTAATGATGTAATATGTATGTACGTACTAAGTTAAAGTAAAACTAGTTTTCTCACTTTTTTGTTATGTTCATCGTTACACTATTAACATTTACCATTTATTACAATGTTGTTATTTATTTATTTTAATCTCTTTAGTATTGCAATGAAAAATTGTCTGTAGGTACTTTAATGTTTGAACTGTCAAACCTTTCATCTTTTCCATGGCCTCTTGTGCATACAGTGAAGAAAGAACGACCTCGTTCTTTTATGACTGAAATGATCGATATATGTATGTATATACAAAATGTGTTAGGGCACTGTTTTTAAAGAGATATCATATTTTTTTTTAAATCAGACATATTTCGAATCTACGCTCCGTGGATATACATGTTACAACATACAAGCATACTTAAAATTATAAACAAAATTAAAATTTCAAAGCTACGGTCATTTAAGTGTCATAAACGTTGAAACTTAATTTTTTTTTCACGCTTTATACAGAATATAGCACAGCAAAAGAGAAAATGAAAATACGAGAATATTTTATTTAGCGTAAATCGAAACAACCATCGCGTATAAGGAAAGTGTTATACACATTATTTACATTTGAACTGTCACAACAGTGTCAATTTTTGTGTTTTTATTCTCAGAATAAAAAAAACGTAACATATAAAAAAACTTGTGTACACAGGTAGGTAAATACATAGGCAGGTATGTCTAGATTCTAGAAAAATATTAGTATTTATCACAATGTTTTATTTCTATATCAGTGTGGTAAGCCAATAATGCGAGTGTTGTTGATAATATGTATTTGGTACATAAGCTATAAGTTATAAAAAAATTAGCGATACGCTTTTTTTGTAATCATGGATCATTAATTTTTAGTTGATATTGAGGTCCCTTTTAATTTATTCGTGTCAGTTAAATAGACATAAACAGTTCACTTCAAAAATGTTACGTTGAAAGGAGAAAACACAATGGAGAATGGACGGAGACCAGTGACAGTTATTGAATTTATTATGATTACGTGACAAATTTAAGTTCTTGAAGTTCGTTTTTAGGTGGTAGAGTCATGTTTTCAGTGATGACAACCCTTGGGTAGACTCGGCATTTAACACTGGCGTTAAGTAATGGCTTTTTTGTCACTGCGTTTCGCATTAGGTAATGCCGAACTCCGGAGCTCAACCCCAAATCCTTCCCAGAGTATGACAGCGGTACTCAACCCCAAATCCTTCCCAGAGTATGACAGCGGTACTCAACCCCAAATCCTTCCCAGAGTATGACAGCTATACTGAAATAGATTCTACCCCAGAAGGGTACCAGCACCCCCGGTGCTGGATGATGCCTTCCTGAGTCCTTAGACTCTGCCCGTCAAATTGCACAGAACCGCGCAATAGACAAGGCAAACGGAGAGGCGTGCGCTCTACGGCAACCCTTTCCACGCTTAATGTGGATTTTTGTAACATCAGAGGTCTTCATTCCAACTTGAATGCCATCCACACAGCCTGTCTTTATTATCCTGGCTACAAATTAGAGCATAACTTCATGCGTCATGCCGGAATCGCTGTGTTCACAAGGAATGACTTAAGTTTCCGTCGTCTTGCAAATTTTATAGGTCGGGACGTGTCTATTATCTGGCTTCGTATCGATTTAAACGATTGCGTCCGAATCTACGCATGTTTGTACAGGTCCAATTGTGGTAATACAGTAACAAATTGACTCATGGGGCGCTTGCAATCGGCCATTTATGATATGCTCTTGCTTATCCCCTTCGCTGAAATCGTGATACTTGGCGATTTTAATGCCCACAATTCCGATTGGTTTGGGTCACGTACCACTGATCACTCGGGCTGTATTTGACCTTGCTGTGGCTGATGGACTGTCCCAATTGGTTGACTCACCCACGCGTCTTCCAGACGTGGATAGCCATTATGCCTCCTAACTGGACCTTCTGCTGACTTCAAATCCAGAACTGTACCAGGTTGTGGTCGATGCCCCTTTTGGGATCTTCCAATCACTGCCTAGTGCGAAGTGAGGTGCCTATTAAGCGCAACAGTCGCAGAACACCAGCGACTCGTCGCGTCTGGCACTATTCTATTCTATTCTTAGTCGGCAGATTGGGACGGGATGAGTGCTTTTTACTCATCCTATCTTTGGGGGCTGATTTGCTTCTCTGCTTCGGCTGTCGCCGAGGTGGTTTTAGAGGGTATGGAGTTTTATGTTCCTAGCTCTGTGGTGCCGCTTGGTAGCAAGTCACAGCCGTGGTTTGTTATATCTTGCAAACCAGCCGCTACTAAAAAGCGTAAGGCTTATTAAGTGTGGACTGAGGCGCTGGCTACTGCGGATCCGAAGGTAAAAATCTTAAAAGGGAAGTCTATACTTCCTCGGTTATCCGAGCCTCTAGGTACTTTAAGCTACAAATCACCAGAGCCAGGTCCGAGCATGTAGTCAAATTTGGTGAGCAACTTGTGGGCTACCCGTCTGGAACACGTCAGTTCTGGGCGCTCTCTAAAGCAACTTGGTAAATTCAGCCGGCCCTCGTTTCCGCCGTTACACACAGAGAATGACATCCTCGTCCATATGGCCAAAGAGAAAGCCGACCTTCTGGGAACTCTCTTTGCCTCTAACTCGACTCTTGATGACCAAGACAGGATACCGCCGACAATCTCGAGATGTCTGAGTATATTTTGGCTTTCCTATTCAATCGGCGTAGTCCCGAACTCATGGAATAGCGCTCTGATCCACCCGATCCCGAAGAAAGGAGACAGCTCGAACTCGGCAAACTATAGGCCTATCGCTATCACCTCCCTGCTTTACAATGTTATGGAGAGTATAATAAACAGCCAGCTCTTGATTTATCTAGAGGATCACCAGTTGATCAACGACCGTGCTTGGTCGTGTCACCAGTTTTTGAGAACACTTTAAGGCTTTCACGCTTTAAGAGTAAAGCCTCGCCTATTATCAGTATATTGTGGCTCAGCGTTTCGTATGACTGTCAGTATCGCGATCATTTGGATAGCAAGGCCAAGTTGGCCGCGAAGAAACTGAGTGTTATCGGAAGAGCGAGACAGTACTTCACGCCTGCACACCGATTGGCTCTGTATAGAGCCCGGGTTCGGCCTCACATGGAGTATTGTTCAACTTAAACCATTGGATTGCATACAGTATAGAGTCGTTCGTATCGTTGGGGACCTAAATATCTGTGAAAGCCTAGACATTTTGGCGCTGCGTAGACACGTTTCCTCGCTGTGCGTTCTCTACCACTTATACCATGGGGAGTGTTCTGGAGAACTGTTTGATCTGGTGCCTGCCGCTGAATTCTCCAATCGCAAAGTACGACACAAATTAAAGTATCATCCCCACCATCTGAACACGTGGAACTCTTCTAATGTGCGGTTCCGTAGGAACTTCTTTCCACGCACCACACTACTGTGGAATATATTACTACCATGTATAATATATTACTACCAATACGGCAGTATTTCCATATCGATACGACATGGGTACCTTCAAAAAGTGCGTCTACCTACATCTTAAAGGCCGACAACGCTCTTGTAACACTTCTGCTGTTGCACAGGGCCGTGGGCGTCGGTGATCACTTACCATCAGGTGACCGGTTGGGTCACCAGATGGTAAGCTCGTTTGCCTTGTCCTTCCCATAAAAAAAATCTTCTCATAAAAAAACGATAAAAAGTGATAGGGGGCTTTAGTGTACTGATAATGACATATTTGTCAATATTTGTGATAACTCAATAAATAACAAAAATTAATATACTCTAAACTTATATAAAATTTTATGCAATCTAGCGAGCGTGAGTGTATAGATACTAAGATCACAGCCTACATCATCACAGAGTTCATCTTAGCACTTGTTTGTTCAAGCTTACCTTGAACATATTCCGCAGTTTTTGCATCACACTGTGTATTATTTACATAAACAAATTTGTTATTTAAATATATAATAAATATATTTGTATACATATTCTTTACATTGAACCGACATCATTGTTATATATATATATATATATATATATATATATATATATATATATATATATATATATATATATATATATATATATATATATATATATATATATATATATATATTTATTATACATAACTTAGCAAATGAAAATAAAATATGTTTCTCTTTATTATAGACACATACACACTAGTTTAAAGCATACACATAAAAGTTTTATTTTACAACAAAGCCCACGCTGATTTAATCATCAATAATTAAAGTTGAAGCCTTCATTAAGCCTTCAAGTTTTAGTTTTATCTTTTATATAAGATTATAGACATAATATCCGGCGGATGTTGCGGTTCAAGGGATGTAGCTTGTTAGTATTTATTACATTTTTAATAAATAAAAGTTTGTTAAGTCCTAACCTTAAATAGAATTTATTTTTCAGCGGACATACATGACCTAGTGATAATTCATTGCGTTGTTCTTCCCGTGTGCTTTTATTTTGTCCCATTTCCAGATTTAAAAAAACGTTTACAGCTATTGTAGTAAAAATTCGAGTAACGTTGTAAGGCATTCAGATAATCGAAAATCCGAATAATTGAGTCATACATATGAATATAATCAGGCAATTGGGTTTCGAGCATACATATATATTATAGGTTTATTAAGAATAACTAGTATATATAACAAATCAAAGTTTATTTAGAAATTTGGTTATAAATATTTGGCAACTTGCGGGAAAATTTCTAATGTATAAACAAAAAAATCACAGGTGAATACTCAATCCGCCAACAGCAAAGTTTTCTTATTATGATAAACGAATAAACAGTATTTTAAATAATTTTTTTAAATGTTCCTAAAAGGAAAAAAATATTTTAGTAAAGCGTGAAGCTAATAAAAGAATAATAATATTTTTATAGTAATTAATATAATTTTTTTTATAGCTTCACGCTTTATCCCGCCCATTGCAGGGTAGGCAGAGGGAGCTGCAGGAACCATACGAACCTAGTGCTAAGACACTCTGTTGCTTTAGTCCCTGCTTTCTCCGGCTCCGCTTTCCGCCTTCTTTCGAGACATTGCGTGCTGAGTGGCGGAACTCAACGCCGCACTTTGCCAAATTTCCAGAGCGAATCGAACCCATAAACGGTCGCGTTTACAGGCAGACGCTACGCCTCTGCGCCACGACGGTCCTGGTATAATATAAAGTAATATTGTGTTTCTTTTTCGTTGGTTCTCCTTTACAATTGATATTTGAATAGTATATTAATAATTAGGAGTCCTTTATGTTGCTAACTGTATTAAAAGGCGAAATTACGTTTAAATAAAATACCACAGATAAAAAAGAAAATTGTACCGTTATTGATTATCTGTATACGGGTAGTGTTAAGTACATATTAAATTACTTAATTATTATCAATTTGTATAAATTAATTTAAACGGTACAGAACTCACGGTGACTGTCAGGTATGTACAGTTATGAAGTTCTTAATGTTGTATCGTTGTTTGTAGTGATCAGTTAGTGACCTAGTGAAGCATCACTATCTCTATTTAGTGGCAAAATTGGAAAAAAATAAATATTTAAACTTGTAAACTTTGCTTACTATAAAGCAATATTATAAAATAAATGTGATCATATATTAAAAATATCATTACTTCATAAGATTATTATGAACATTGAAATAAAACATAAGATGTTAATTAAAAAAAATCACATAAATACTTATAAGCAAGCCAACATCATAATTAAAGTAAAGTACCGTTGAAAGTAAAAAGAAATAATAAATTAATTAATCTCTTTGATGGATTTTTCTATTTCCATTTTCTTCGCTCTGGCAAACTAAGCAAAGCGCGGCGTTGAGTTCCGCCACTCAACACGCAATGCCTCGAAAAAAGGCGGAAAGCGAGGACGGAGAAAGCAGGGACTAAGCAACGGAGTGTCTTAACACTAGGTTCCCACGGTCCCTGCAGTTCCCTCTGCCTACCCTGCCATGTGCGGGATAAAGCGTGAAGCTAAAAAAAAAAATTATCTCTTTTTCTTCATTGCAAAAATATATTATAGTTTGGTGCATCCAAAAATTACTGTTTAACTACACAAAATGTCAACTAAATAAGAAATGCGACGATTTTCCGTGTATTAAGATCACTCATTCATTACTTATAGTTTTATTTACTTTTGTAGTTTGAAAATTTGTTGTAAAGTAGTTGAGGCTAACGTGGCACAGTAGGACTGCGTAACTGTAAATATGTTGGCTGTGGGTGTAGGTTTAGTTTTTAACCTTCATTCAGGAGAAAAAACTTGATACTTTGTGACTCACGGCGGAAAGGGGAAAACAAAGTGTCTTTTCTTTAGGTTCTCTCCGCCTCTTATATCATAATGTGTGGGATAAAGTGTGCAACTGGATAAGCAGTAATATTAAAATAAAATAAGCTTTGCTATATGCTTAGTATTTATAGAACTAGCTCAAAATAAAAGACGGTGACACGTCTGAGGTTAAATATATATACAGACTTACGTGGTTCGTGTATGAGTGCTAGGTACAATATAATATATATTTCAAGTGCATTGAAATGTTTACACACGCAAATTATATAATACGTCCATTATGCCGTTAATGTCATATAGTTTTTTTTTTCTATAATCCGTATATATTTTTTTTAGGTTTAACTTTCATTCTGCATAGATGCAATACTTTAATTACTGTTGAAAGAGCAAGTTGTAATTGAAAACTTGAAAATGCATAGTTTTCATCTACTATACTATGTATGTGTCATACACCTTGCTCTTGTATTATTGTATCCTATTAAAAGAACCGCATCGAAATCCGTTGTAATTCAAAGACTTTAGCATATATCAGAACAGACACAACAAAGTAGGAAAGGAGAGTGTAGTGTAGGACACTCTGCCTTCGAGTGACATGCCACTCATGTTATGATGTAACCCCGCTCTTCTACCAGACTTCAGAGAAAGTAAATAAAAAGTAGTGACACCACTAAGAAGGCATCAAGCATACAACCACTGCATTACCATCGAAGAGTATTTATATATAATACCTATAATAAGAGTAGGCTAACCGGTTCAGTTACATTCGGTTGAAGAGGCGTCAATATAAAAATATCCTATGTAATCGTAATATATAATTATTAATTATACAATAATATTATTAAAACCGGAAAGCAGGGACGGAGAATGCAGGGTCTAATGAACGGAGTGTTTTAACACTAGATTCCTATAGTTCCTGCAGTTCCCTCTGTCTACCCTGCGATGTGCGGGATAAAGCGTGAAGACATACAAAAAAAATATATTATTGATAATAATATAAATAAAGATAATAATCACTGAATAAATGTTATTTATAATATATTCAATCATTATTGCCATCGTTTTATACTTATATTGCATTAACCAATCTGTTTTAAGATAAAGGTTCTGTGAACTTGCTAAATTAAAGCAGGTTGCTACTATTATAGTGATTTTAACATACTTAGAAATACTAACTATACTAAAATTTTCAATCATATTCTTTCCCGCAAAGTGTCTTCGTTAACTTAGTGTCCAGACACTCCGTTCTTTTTGTTATTTAATACATATACTCAATATAATTTAAAATGTGCACTTTATATTTTTTAATTATAAAATTGGATGTAACTACAGCGGTATAACGTCCCTTTTACGAGTGTATGAAGGTTTTATTCTTTTATGGCTCGTTTTATGTCCATGAGAAACTGAATTGAAAATTATTTAATGATTTAGCACTTGTATACAGGCTTTCTTTTATAGTTTATATGTATATATAAAAACATATTGAATTATTTAATTATAAATATTCTGTCGAATTCTATTTAAAACACACACTATATCTAAATTTAATGTTTAAAAACATTAAATTTAGATATAGTTTATAAAATGTATAAACATATAATCAAGTGAACAATAAATCTATTTTTTAAGCTTCACGCTTTATCCCGCACATGGCAGGGTAGGCAGAGGGAACTGGAGGGACCGTGGGAACCTAGTGTTAAGACACTCCTTTGCTTTTGTCGCTGCTCTCTCCGTCTCCGCTTTCCGCCTTACAATAAATATTTATATTCCATATCTACGCCGTAGTTATAACTATGCTAGTATAGTATATATACATATATCACATGCTTTAGGACAAATTTTGAATATTTCTATACTTACAATATTATTTTACGAGAAAGTATATCATTTATTTAATTATAAGTTATGTGAGGTCATCGTGATGGAATGGAGCTCACAGGTTCGATATTCACTTAGAGCAATTTAATATTTTATTTTATTAAACGGCACTAAAATTACTATGTATTATAAAAGACTAGTTTTACACATTATATATATATATATATATATATATATATATATATATATATATATATATATATATATATATATATATATATATATATATATATATATATATATATATATATATATATTATAAGTTAAATTATAATATAAGATATAACTTGACAAGTACAAAGGTGTTGTTGCAAAACAATAAAACAATTGTAATTATTGACTTCATTTTATTACAGCTATTATATCAACAACCGTGTTCGGCCTACAGTTCGTTAACTATTTAGTTTATACTTTAGTAAAAATAACTAGTTTAAGAAAATATGTCTCTCATAAGTTTTCTCTACAAGTACCCTTATTATATTTTGTACTTTTGTATCTTCTCCTTTCAAGTTTTGATTTCTTTATCATTTTTTTTTAGCTTCACGCTTTATCCCGCACATGGCAGGGTAGGCAGAGGGAACTGCAGGAACTATTAGAACCTAGTGTTAAGACACTCCGTTACTTAGTCCCTGCTTACTCCGTCCCCACTTTCCGCCGTTTTCGAGGCATTGCGTGTTGGGTGGCGGAACTCAACGCCGCGCTTTGCCTTAGTTGCCAGAGCGAAGAAAATGGAAATAGAAAAATCCATCTTCCCCGACTGGGGATCGAACCCAGAAACCGTCGCGTTAGCCGCGTTACAGGCAGACGTTGCGCCTCTGCGCCACGACGGTACTATAATAATTTTAAATAAAAATATCGAATAATATATAACTTGAAGATAATACCACAGATTATATAAATAATATAAATTAAATAAACATACATAAGCACGTTCATCCGCTTGTTTTTCGTTGTGCGTGAGACATGTAATTTAATATTTTAATAAAATATACCTAATATTTTATTAAATTATTTAATTACATTTCAAATAATTAAATAAATTTTAAAATTATTTTATCCAGTTATATTAATTAGTTTAAAAAATATCTATATTGTAAATTTTAATAACTATATTATAAAAAGTAAAATAATGGAATATTGATTTTTAAAAATGGAAGAAGAATTTTATTTAAATATAATAATTTGGGTATTTAATTTTTTTTTAATTAAAAATCTAAAAGTTGTCAATTTGACGTTATAAGCTGCCAGTACCTTCCATATAAATGTCAAACATTGCGAGTTCACTATGACATTCATCTTATGCATATACAGAAAATGTCGATAAAGTATATACTTATTATTAATAAAAAAATTATAAACATTTTCTTAAGAGTTTTACTTTGTTATTTCCAAATACAAGCGATTATGTCCAGTACACGAGTGACCCCTCGAACCGAGCTTACATTTAGCATTATTACTTCAAAATTAGAGCACATTGCAATATATTCTGTATATTTGTACAATTTAGGACTATAATTGCGTGAGTTCTTAAGATAACATCAGAGCAGTTTTCACGGTCGTCGAGAACGCAACGTCACCTACATCTGCCAGGTCAGTGGCCTTTGAAATTGGTTCACTACCAAATGTAACTCACAATGCTTTAAAAGTATTTTTAATTGGATTTGGCTTGTTACAGAGTAACAGTTAGACTTATTCTGTTACTTGATAATATGGTAATATATTCCTCATTTGTATTCTAATTAAAGTGTATGCAAATTGCTATATGAACAAATAAAATATATTTTTTTTTGCCTCACGCTTTATCCCGCATATTGCAGGGTAGGCAGAGGGAACTGCAGTAGCCATATGAACCTATAATAATAAAATAATACTTTTTGGTTTTTCCACTATACATATATAAAGAATGAATGACTGAACTGAAGTTACTTTTTTGCTTATCTTGCTATATAAATCCGACTAATTAAAATAAATAATAATTTTTGTTTGAATTTTATCTTAATTCGCTTATTAAATGAATTTAGAAAAAAACTCAATTTACAAATTTTCTAATTATGATATTATTGAAATAATAAGTAATTTTACATATTATTATTAATATTTTTTGTATAACTTGTTCTATGTTAATAGTTCAGTTTTACATTAACACAATTAGTAGAACACATGAGGCGCCTTAAAAATAGTTTTGAGGAAGATATACTTAACCTAAATTTCTAGCGTAATTTAGTTTCAAGTTTACCAGACCTGTATCAATTAGAATGAACTAATTGATTTGAATAGTTTGGCAGTTCTCGTTGTGATTTGGTGCTCCATAAAAAAGCAGCTTATTCTACATGACGTAAATTTGCGCGGGAAAGTTTATTTACAAAAATATATATTTTTAAGTAACACTATATTTTACTATAATTTATATATATTTTCAATTTATCTGTGAGTTATAAAAGAATATTGGGTATTTTTTTAAATATATACGGTACATGCGTGATTAATTTAAATAATATTACTTTCTGGAAACCTGTATTTATTTTTTATCTATATTAATGTGTTATGCTAACGTCAAACTTCAGGTAATTTTACGATTTAAAATTTAAAAAAGTCTGATTTTCATCCGTTATCAGAAAATGGTGTGGAAGCTGTTTTGACGTCAATAGGTAAATGAGTGTAATAGTACTAAATCTGTAACTAACATTGGACTACGTAAATGCGCATTTATTGTCTAAAATTTAAAGGCCAAAATGCTTTGTTACCGTGTCAAGGTGTACGGGCCACCAAACAGTAAGCTTACGTACATTCCAAGAAGCGAAGGTTATCACTTCTGGTTTTGTTCACACTAAACCTTTACATAAAGTTATTTTTTTTTAATTCTGTTTTAGGATTTTTTTAAGTATAAAATTTTGCTGTAAGTCTTCTAGAATTTGAAACTGATCAGTAAAATTAAACCCTTATAATTATCTTTAATTTTAATATATATATATATATATATATATATATATATATATATATATATATATATATATATATATATATATATATATATATATATATATATATATATATATATATATATATATATATATATATATATATATATATATATATATATATATATATATATATATATATATATATATATATATATATATATATATATATATATATATATATATATATATATATATATATATATATATATATATATATATATATATATATATATATATATATATATATATATATATATATATATATATATATATATATATATATATATATATATATATATATATATATATATATATATATATATATATATATATATATATATATATATATATATATATATATATATATATATATATATATATATATATATATATACACATATATATATATATACACATATATATATATATATATACACATATATATATATATATATACACATATATATATATATATACATATATATATATATATATACACATATATATATATATATACATATATATATATATATATATATATATATATATATATATATATATATATATATATATATATATATATATATATATATATATATATATATATATATATATATATATATATATATATATATATATATATATATATATATATATATATATATATATATATATATATATATATATATATATATATATATATATATATATATATATATAAATATCATTACTTGACGACCGTCGTGGCGCAGAGGCGTAAGCGTCTGCCTGTAAACGCGACGGTTTGTGGGTTCGAATTTCCGCTCGGGGAAGATGGATTTTTCTATTTCTATTTTCTTCGCTCTGGCAACTAGGCAAAGCGCGGCGTTGAGTTCCGCCACTCAACACGCAATGTCTGGCAAAAGGCGGAAAGTAGGGACGGAGAAAGCAAGAACTAAGCAACGGAGTGTCTTAACACACTGTTCAAATGGTTTATGCAGTTCCCTCTGCCTACCCTGCAATATGCGGGATAAAGTGTGAAGCTAGAAAAAAATATATCATTACTCTATTACGAAATAATATAAATTGAACATTCTTAAGAAAAAACATTAGAAATAACGGATAACTACGATAAAGGAATTGCAGGAACCCTAGTGTTAAGATACTCCGTTGCTTAGTACCCGCTTTCCGCCTTCTTCGAGGCATTGCGTGTTGAGTGGCGGAACTCAATGCCGCGCTTTGCCTAGTTTCCAGAGCGAAGAAAGTGGAAATAGAAAAATCCATCTTCCCCGTGTGGGAATCGAACCCACAAACCGTCGCGTTTGCAGGCAGACGCCTACGCCTCTGCGCAACGACGGCCTTCATAATTATATATATAATAATTTAGTTAATTATCCGTATTGCGCATATAATATTCGTTAAATCTGTTAAATAAAATATTTTATATAGTAACAGAATATGGTTCTTTGCACAGGCATTATAATTTTGATTACTGGGAAAAGATTACAGTTTTGAAAATTGGATGAGGATGGATGGATAAGGTACTACTGATATTTAAAAGTCGTGGGTAGTTAATTCTCGTGAATGTCAGATATTGATAACTGAAGAAGTGTATACTATATTTATTTATTACATTGCCAATGACAAGTTCTTCTTCTTCTCTTTATTTATGACGTTTCGAGCGTGCCAGTTGAACACAATTCACTTTGCCAGTGTAACGTTGAATGGCGAACCCGCATAGGAGATTTATTATTATTATTATTATGTCTGAACGTTTTATCCCGCACATGGCAGGGTAGGCAGAAGGAACTGCAGGAGGGAGAGGAACCATAGAAGCCTAGTGTTAAGACACTCCGCTTCTTAGTCCCTGCTTTCTCTGTCCCCGCTCCCCGCCTTTTTCGAGGCATTGCGTGTTGAGTGGTAGAACCCAACGCCGCGCTTTGCAATGAAGAATGTACGGTAAAAAAAAGAAGAGCATCATACAAAAGAGGAATGCATGCACTGACAAGTTAGTGAATGACATTTCCTCCATTTTTGGTCGGAAATGGAGATGTTGATAATGAGTGGTGGAACCCAACGCTAAAGATGATAATATTTATTTGCATATTTATTTCATGCATTATTTATACAATAGCAAATTAGAAAAAATAAAATTGTTATACAAGTGAGTGGTAATGGCAGTTTTATGCACACAAGTGATCTCTTCCAAGCAACTCATGCCATAGAATGGAAATAATTACATAGAGATAATGGCTGGTAAACAAATATATCTTTTGTTATACTTACATAATTACTTTATATTGCCTAATAAATGCCTTTATATAAATAATTGCAAAAGAAAATAGTAAACTATAATATTACTTCTCTTGTGGGACAACGTTTGTAGTCAAACGACCATGATCCACCGAGCTACGATGGATTGGACAAATTCAATAATTTGTAAGATATGTAACTTATTTCTTATATCGATATTATTTTATCCAATGTTTAAATTTTAAATAAATAGAACTCCTACGATCTGATATTAAAACCTAAAAGGACCGACATATTAAATTAAATAATATTATAGCTAATTAAGATTATGATAGTTTATTCATAGAAGTGTTTAATTTTTTTATGACGAAACGACTACGATTAGATATGTACTATATTAGAATCGTTTTAAAACACTATAAAAATTCTATAACTTAATAAAGCCATAATTTAAAACAAAATTATATGTAAAAAATCGGTACAGATGAATCAGACGCCCTTTCAATTACACCGAATTAGTAGATAACGGCTTACGACAAACACTTTCGTAGAATGTTATATATTTCGATAACATCTGTATGTACCTACTCTAAACAATTACTTATTTTTTAATTCTTTGAAAGGGTACCATACTTAAAAAAAATATCAAAGAAATAGCTATATATAATAGTTATATAAAGCAAAAGAATTTGTTTGTTGTAACGTGCAAAATTTAGAAACTATTGTTCTGAATAAAAAAAAATCATAGTTTCTTTAAGGCAATATTACGTACATTACAT
Source organism: Dione vanillae (assembly GCA_037178615.1). Taxonomy (NCBI): domain Eukaryota; kingdom Metazoa; phylum Arthropoda; class Insecta; order Lepidoptera; family Nymphalidae; genus Dione; species Dione vanillae. The sequence continues at coordinate 752,787 of JAZFAU010000205.1, forward strand.
CACTTAGAATATGTCTTGTATTATAATCAGAAAATAGGAGAAATAGATCGATCGAGCAATTTAAATGGAATAACCACGTTAAAATATACTAATACAGGACCGTCGTGGCGCAGAGGCGCAACTGGCGCAACGTTTCTGGGTTCGATCCCCATCGGAGAAGATGGATTTCTCTATTTCCATTTTCTTTGCTCTGGCAACTAGGCAAAGCGCGGCGTTGAGTTCCGCCACTCAACACGCAATGCCTCGAAAAAGGCGGAAAGCGCGGACGGAGAAAGCAGAGACTAAGCAACGGAGTGTCTTAACACTAGGTTCATAAGATTCCTGCAGTTCCCTCTGCCTACCCTGCAATATGCGGGATAAAGCGTGAAGCTATAAAAAATATATACAAAATTATATCTTTAGAATTACATAAGTACAATTTTTATATATAACGTCTAAAGATAAGCTTATTTGAATTAATATAATATAATCGGTGGATATTTGAAGTATACAAGCTTGTCAAGTTTCGACTGCAAATGACAATTTATGAACATGTTTCGATCTTGTTGTCAGATACAGTTTTTTTTTAATTTTTTTATGTTTACAAATTTAGATGATATGATAATAATTACAAAAGTATTAAACTGTGTTTAAACTAAAGTTGATAGAAACAAAAGTAAAATGTCGATTTATATTTTTAGTTAAGTAAGAAGGACAAATTCTTTATGTTAATTGGATTCACATTGTAAATAATTCATTTTTTTCCTATTTTTATTTATTTTATTAACAATAACCATAGTACTCGTAAGTGTTAGTGATAGCAAATTAAACCAGTGCAAGCTTTATGTATATATCTCAATATAGATCCGTTATATCTAAATTTAGATCAATTTAGACAATCCTATATAGATTTAATAAGTTTTTACACGAACAGCGACAATTTGTAAGCATAAATGTCGGTGATTTATCCGCCGTTGTCATGTCGTCTTCATGTTATCATTTAACTGGTATTGTTATGTTAAAGCGTCACGCTTTTATCCTGCACATAGCAGAATAAGCATAGGAAACTGGAAGAACCGTGGGAACTTACTCTTAAGACATTCCGTTCCTTGATTTTTGCCTTTTTCGTGTTGAGTGGCGGAACTTAACTCCGCATTTTGCCTACTTGCTAGAGCGAAGCAAATGGAAATATAAAAAAATCCATCCACCCTCATGGGAATCGAATCCACAAACCGTCACGCTACACCTCTGTGCTACAACGGTCAGTATATTCTAACTGGTTTTTCATAAATTACCTCAATCAAGTTAATCAACCAGTTTTGTAGCGTGTGTGACATTGAACTTGAATAGAAGTATTATATCATATAGTTAACTAGTAGGTATATGTGGAATAAGCATAATTACCTTTTTACCTCGTCCAAGACTGGGCATAGGTCTATCACACCAATAAAGTCACCCTTCGGCTGTTTGCGTCCAATCGCTGCCACTTTACTTATGTCAGTATCTCATTTAGCTAGAGAATGATTGATATTACGTGAAAACTTAAGAGAGGTGGCTGAAAATTTAGCACCTTGCTAAACTATATCTGGGATAGGAAACTTCAATCATCTTTGGTTTCAAACATTTGTACATACCTACGTCTCAATTGCAGCAAGTGTGATAAATATGTAAATTTGTATCAAATAATTCTTATTTCTGAAATATGAGTTTAATAAATGGCCCATTGACACCAATAAGTCGTCTGGCCATACATTTACATCAAGTGGTCAAACATTGGCCTTAATAAGAGGTCTTGAAGTTAATAAACAATATATAAAAGCAAGCGATCATTTTCAATACCTTTTTATTTTACTTATATGTAAATTTAGATGTTGAGAATTTTCGAGTGTTATTAAATTTTTTTTTAGGTTCTTGCTATGAAGACATAAAGCTATCAAACCAGGTAGAAAGTGTAGGCCGATACAGATAAGGGAAAATATTTCAATCTTCTCGAATTAGAATTGAATCTACAAACGTCACGGTTACAGTCAGACACTGCCGCTTCATCACGACGGTTTCTCTGTATTTATTCTTTTAATGTCAGTTTAATAATATTCATTATTAAACTGACAACATTAATTACAAGCTTCTAGGTATTTCGCATTAAGTTAGTAAAAATGGAGTTGCTACGGTGGGAGTCAATAGGTTGTGCAGGATAAGGATAATGTGTAACCTTTCCCACGACATGTCCCGTTTATGTCATAAGGGTATTTGAGCACACGGTCTCCGTACTTAGCCACTCCTGATGTCGTGAGGGCGGCAAATGATCTATAAATAACTTTAATGTATTTTTAAAGTATTTCATCGTATCTTGATAAGCTAATGTAAGGATTTCAAGAGACAGAGGGTTAAATTCTTGCTATTTTTAATTTTTCACAGTATATATATCTAAAAACTATAATGACGTCTGTTATATTTATTTAATTATTGTACCGCGCTCATCGTAGAAGCTAACATTATATATAATTTCGAAATTAAATTAACATTTAAAGAACAAAAGTAACTACCTACTTAGCATTCGTTGTAGGAAGAGGAGCTCCGAGCAGCGCTTGGGACGTGCGACCCAAGTGTAACCTACAAATGGGTAAAGGACTCTTTTAAAATGCATTAACGCTCACCTTCACTGTCCGAGCTCCTCCCACTACCTAACCAAATTCAACCAAATTTTAAATGAGTGCCTTCTTCGACTTATGTTCCATAAATGAGTTAGTAATAGTTCTAGACAGGCCGAGATCTTTTAGCAAACTGTAGAGAGATTTCGCTGTTATACCTCTACGTCCTACTTCAACCGCATATAAATTAAATCTAAATCTTTTGGTAATTTCATTAATAGGTTCGAATTTATTAAGTTAAGTTAAGTTAATTATTGACTAAACAATTACTAATTTTATGTAGTTTCTTTAAGACTAGAATGTTAATTTAAAACATACGCGTCATTCAAATTACTTACATTATTGTATTAGAAATAAACAGACTGCAGTTTTGCTAAAACGAAAACGAGCCAATTAAATATGCAACGCAATTTAAAATAGAATGTAAGTAAATATTTTAGTTTCAACAAACTACGAGTATGTGAAACATTAGCGCGTTGTAGAAATAATGGAGTGAGAACGTGAAGTAGCGATTCACTAACAAATAATTCACACTAATTGCAAGTTTTTTTACATGAATAAATTATTGGAGTAAACTTGTCTTATAAGTTTATATATTTATTTATAAACCACTATTGTATTAAAGGTTATACTGTGGTATACCACAGTGGCGTATAGGCCGTGATCGTGTGAGATCTTCGCTTCATATATACTTATTATCTCCATACGTGGTCTATAGTACCCTGATGGTTTTACGTGATAATCCATTCCTTATCGTTTTTATTGTGTTTCGTTTTTATAATGGCAGAACGCTTTCTTAGTTATAAATCTATCAGAGTAATTTCAACTTGGGAACAGGGTAAAATTTTGTATGTAGTGATGGCAACTGACAAAAAAAGCGCGTCTACCGTATCTTAAAGGCGGGAAACGCACTAGTAACACCTTTCTGATACGCGGGCCGTGGGTGTCGGTGATCATTTACCATCAGGTAAACCAAATGTTCGTTTGATTGTTCCCATAAAAATATTTTATCTTAGGGAAATAAGAAAAAAAATCTATTATCCGTAAGTCCAGCTTAATTATTTAAACAGTTGCTGAAAAGCATATGGGGTTTCTTACTTCGTACAGTCACGGTACAGTCTTGTCAAGTTCCGACAAAATCACGACATCACTAACTAATTACAAATATGAATACTAATATATCCAAAAAACAAGTAGATGAAGTAATTTTATTCATACGTTAGCATATTAGCATATTATCGCATAATCGTGCAATCTGCTTTGAAATTTCAACATTTACACAGGCAGAACAAACGTGGCGTGACTCTGGTGTATACTTACACGCAGTAGGCCACGCATCATTGTTAATTAAGAACCAAAAATAATTATAAACAAGATTTTAATGAGTAAAAATTAAAAAATAGTAATAGTCTTATTTAACGTGTAACTCTTAAATGTCCCTTTAATTTGTAGAAGATTGATATTTTTTAAATCTATGCAAGAAAAATATTTAATAATTATTATATAGATAGATAGATAAAAACTTTATTGCACACAAAGATACACAATAAACAAAAATTATATTAAAAATAATGTTTTATCATTTTTTTATTTATTCGTTTTCATTTGTCATCGTCTGTGTCTGTGCTAATATTAAAAGCTTACGTTACAGTAAAAGTATTGTATCTAATTAATGGTTATCTAATTTGTGTCCCAGCTAGCTAGTTGTAACTGGCAGTGTATCTGTATCACATTCTTTTTTATTTATAAAAATGAGGTACAGTGAATTAAATTGTTCATAGTGAATGTGCAATACAAAAATATTTTAACTAATAACTTATACTTCTCGAGATTGGCGCATTAAAATAATCTAACTTTTTATCTTTACTTAATAAAATTCTTATAAAAAATAATATACAAAACGCCAACTAGCCTTGTCGCCCTACAAAATATTGTTGATCTACGATCCGCTGTTAGAGCAAATTCGCGTCCCAATTACATACAGCGCATAAACAATAACCACTATCTAGAAGTGTCGATACGTCGCATACGTTACACATTTAATTGCAATTAAATTTAAATAACTTATAAGATGACTCATCATAGTTATAAATCATTATATATTATTTGTGGAAGCGTTTAAATTGCGCACACTTAGAGAAGTGAGATTTTGACCTAGAATATTACTTTTGGTATCGTTTTAAAGATCTTGTGAACCTTCACAAGATCTTTAAAACGATTGGTGAAAATATAGCCGATGCTCGAACTTGAACAGCTCAATTGGTAATAATTCCTGGAATACTACATCTAATACAGTATCTACTGATACTCATGAAACGAAGCGCATGTGCGCGCTAAGTCCACTAGTTTTTATAATCATTTAATTTTGACGTCACAGAACCGTTGTTATTCTTAGGGAAATGTTTGGTTTAAAAGTATTTTTATAGACATTTATTTCTTTGTTATCATAAAGTCAAGGAATTTTTGCTAATTGTTATATATGTATGTAATTACAACATTCTATCTCTATTATTTACATATTATACTTATATAATGTCATAGGTACATAAGAAATATGATTTGTTATATATTATTATTATATGATTGTTGGATAACGTAAAGTACTTTTATAAAAATCTTCATACTTACATTTTGTAATAGTTCAAATTTTCGCATTGTTATTGTCAAAAAGTCGTTAAAATAATTTTATGTTAACTAAGTTTTAATTATAAAGTTGACAAACTTAAATACGTGTCTTCCGATTGCATTGACTTAGAAGTTCGATTTATTCTGTGCTTTAAGGGACAATAGAGTTGGGTCTGAGTGATCGTGAGAGGAATAGTCTTGACAGACGGCCAGAAAGAATGTCAATAAGGTTATTTTTTTTAAAAGCATGGAATTAGAAGAGTTTATATATATATATATATATATATATATATATATATATATATATATATATATATATATATATATATATATATATATATATATATATATATATATATATATATATATATATATATATATATTATATATATATATATATATATAATAATAATAATAATATTCTTTATTGTACACCCATAAAGAAAACAACAAAGAAAGTAAACAAACAAAATAAGAGACGTACAAGAGGCGACCTTATCGCTAAAATAGCGATCTCTTCCAGGCAACCTTAAGGCATAGGACATATAGAAAGGACAAGGGTTGGGGATGTGAACAATAAAAATATTAAAAAAAAAAACATACACACATACATACACAAACACATACATATACATACAGATACAAACAAATATACATACATACATACATACATACATACATACATACATACATACATACAAACATACACATAGTATATACTTACAAAATAACATTGGCAGTGATGTAAATATAAATAAACGATGATCAGAGGGCATGGAAATGTCGTCTTAAAAGTCTCCTAAAAGTATAAAATGATTTGGCCCGTCTGATATTACTAGGTAAATCATTCCAATGACGAGAAGCTGTGATTGTAAAGGAGTTAGCATAGAAGGAAGAAGAGTGGGAGGGAATTTTTAGTGTCAAATTTTGGTCTGAGCGGAGATTACAAGGATGAGAGCGTCCTAGAAATTGGAAACGCTCTTTGAGGTAAGGAGGGGTAAATGGATCAAAGAGTATACACAAAAGAAGATGGAGAATATGAGTATTCCTGCGAAGACGGATTGGGAGCCACTTGAGCTTTTTACGAAACTCTGAGACATGGTCATACTTTCTGAGCACGAATATGAACCGAATAGCAAGATTTTGTAACCGCTCAAGTTTGTTTAACTGCTCCTCTTTTAGATCCAGATAACATGAATCAGCGTAATCAAGTATTGGTAGAAGGAGAGATTGTGCTAACGTAATTTTAGTTGGAATAGGTAGAAAATTACGCAATCTAAAAAGATTCCCAACTGATGCAAACATTTTTCTGCTAACTTGGCCGATCTGCAGATCCCAAGATATATTTTGGTCAAAAATAATCCCAAGATTTTTAACTGTCTTTTGAAACGGTATTATTTGACCTTCTAAAGTTAAAGCAGGCAAGGTGCTCACGTCAAGTTTAGAAATAAGCTTTGGACTACCGACAATTATAGCTTGTGTCTTGCTTGGATTTAGTTGCAGTCCAAAAGACCTACTCCATCTGGATATGTTTAATAGGTTATAATTTATAAAATTAATTGCAGCACGCATTTCAGATACTTGTGAACGCCAATAAATTTGTAAGTCATCTGCATAGAGGTGGTAAAGAGAAGAGATATGATGAGAAATATTATTAATAAAAAGAGAAAATAAAAGAGGAGACAACACGCCACCCTGTGGAACACCGGCACTCATATGTGACCAGTCTGAATACGAATCGTTAATTCGTATACGCTGCCGGCGACCATACAGGTAACTACGAAGCCAATCAATTACGTTAGGAGATATGTTAAGAGAAGCTAAAGTGGCAAGCAAGATGTCAAAATCGACGGTACCAAAAGCATTACTAAAATCTAGCAAAACTAATATTGTGAGCTGTTTTCTGTCCATACTTTCTCTAATGTCATATATATATATATATATATATATATATATATATATATATATATATATATATATATATATATATATATATATATATATATATATATATATATATATATATATATATATATATATATATATATATATATATATATATATATATTATTATATAGCAGAATGGACAGAATGTTAGAGACAGAAAATGTATTTAGACACTCGGTTAATTGAATCTATACCTTTGGTTACCACCTAAGCACTTAATTTATATATGACTTGCCAGTTCAGTAAAACCTTATTGCACGCTATCATCTTGCACTAAATACAACTTTAGTAAACCTTTTATAAAATTGTCTATGGGATATAGAAATAGCCCTAAAATAGAAATAGACTGTAGGTATTTATGGCTCTTCTTACTAATTTAAATATTAATTTAACATTAATTGCATTTTTAAATTTATGACTGCTTTCACTAAAGAACTCAGAATTCTTTAATTTTCTAACGTGACTTGTGTTTTTGGCTCTTATATATAATAATAATAGTAAGTGCTTAGCTATTTGAAAAGGGACTGTAAGGTCGACATAAAAACCCCTTTAAAGCTGTTCCAAGTATACAAAATTAAATAAGGGAATATAACAATTACGTCTTTATACTCGAACTAATACTTATATTAAACAGAATAACATCGTTTTTATATGTAAATATCAGCCAAGTGCGAGAAGTAATCGCGCACAAAGGGTTCCGTACCAATTACATGTTTTTAGATATTCCACTGAGGAAAATAGTGCTTATAAAAATTTACAAATTTAAACTTGCAGTTGTATCCATTGGTTATGTATGAAACTGCAAATATATATTTGCAATGATTAAACAATAACGAAATATAAACGCAAATCTGCGTTAAATTTAGAAATGATCAAATTTTAGATTTCATTTCGTCATTTATATACGAGTATACTGTAAGTTCTTATATTACCTCAAATTTTATAAGTCTTACATAGACTTAATAGACCTAATAATATATTAAAAGTCTTGTCAAGTCACATAGTACGACGAATAAAAAACTTAAACTTAACTTAAGTTTTTTTGTAAAACTCTCGACGCGCAAGTACTATTGGCCTATTTTTTTTAGCTTCACGCTTTATCCCGCACATGGCAGGATAGGCAGAGGGAACCGCAGGGACCGTGGGAACCTAGTGACAGTAGACAGTCCGTTGCTTAGTCCCTGATTTTTCCGTCCCCGCTTTCCGCCTTTTTCGAGGCATTGCGTGTTGAGTGGCGAAACTTAACGCCGCGCTTTGCCTAGTTTACCAGAGCGAAGAAAATGGAATTAGAATAATCCATCTTCCCCGACTGGGGATCGAACCCAGAAACCGTCGCGTTACAGGCAGACGTAGCGCCTCTGGGCCACGACGGTCCTCTCATGTTTTTTATGAATTTTATAAATATAAATCGCCTTTTGAGCTGTCACGTGTTTTATTTTTCGTTCATTTTGTCAGTAATAGAGGGGCAATTCAATCTCTCTCTAAGCGTTTATACTTCTGTATACAATAAATAACAATACGACTATTCTAGAATTATTTAAATCTAAATAATTCATTCTATGTAAGCAAATCACACTTTCTACATTAAATAATGTCGAAAAACAATATTATATAAAAAGCATGACTTATTTGCAAACTAAATTCAAACGTAGACAATGACCGCAATTATAGCTGAAATCGTTATTGATTGTAAATTTATAACAATAGACCTAGCAAGTTGAGGACTTATGTGAAATACTGTTAACTTCAATATCTCCTTTATATCTATACAAGTTAAAGGTCAGAATGCTGTGATACTTTATATTAAGCAATATACGTATCCAAGACAACTTCAAGGCCACTGTAAACAGAGACAGGAAGCATGATTATTTTAGAACAATCTGTGTTGCCTAGTTAGGCACCCAAGCGATATGAATACTATTTGAATGTCTATTTTGTCATGCCGCACTCAGAGACGACCATTTGTGTTTAAGTAGCTTTAAAATTAAAATTTGTGGTATACATTAAAAGAAAGAGAAATCTAGAGAAATACAATGTCCTGTATAAGCCATCTTAATGAAGATATGAGTTTAAAAGAAAAATGTAAGGACATTTCGGTTAACTTTCGAGAGCACAGAATACTGCAAAAATGTTATGCACAGAGACAATAGTTCTGACCGTTGTGACGCAAAGAACCATCGTCTGCCTCTAAACGCTACGGTTTCTAGGTTCGATACCCTCTCGGTGAAGATGCATAATTTAATTTAACTAGGCAAGCGCGGCGTTGAGCTCCGCCACTCAACACGAAATGCCGCGAATAGCGGAAAGCCGGGAACGAAATGTCTTAACACTAGGTTCCCAGGATTTCTACGGTTCCTTCAAATTACCCTGCTATGAGTAATAAAGCGTCAAGCTAAAAAAATGACAGTGGAAGACGTGTAATTTCTCTCCAGAGTCCCTCAGACTCCGTTCTTTATGATTACTTCGCAAAGGATAAAGCGTGAGCTTATAAGGAGGAAGTACAAATAACATAGGTAAATATATAGAGAAGATGGATTTTTCTATTTCCATTTTCTTTGCTCTGGCAACCAGGCAAAGCGCGGCGTTGAGTTCCGCCACTCAACACGCAATGCCTCGAAAAAGGCGGAAAGCGGGGACGGAGAAAGCAGGGACTAAGCAAGGGAGTGTCTTAACACTAGGTTCCCACGGTCCTTGCAGTTCCCTCTGCCTACCCCGCCATGTGCGGGATAAAGCGTGAAGGCAAAAAAAAAACAAAAAAATATCTCCTTTTAGTAAAGTTATTAATATTGTGCTGTATCTTACATAAAGTGCAAATCTAAATATGTACGCACCTAGGCACGTCTGGCGTCACCTTACGTTTACAAGTCAAAGTAGCCAAGTCAACAATTAATGACACGAGTACGCTTCAAATTTCACTGGAATTACCATTTTGAATTATTTATTTATTGAAATTTTCTAGTATGAATTTGGTTAATAGTAATCAAGTAACTTGTTTAAATTATTCGGTTTGTGGGTTCGATTCCTACTCAGGGAAGATGGAGTTTTCTATTTCCATTTTCTTCTCTCTGGAAACTAGACAAAGCGCGGCCTTAAGTTTCGCCAATCAACATGTCTGCCTCAAAAAGGTGGGAAGCAGGGACCAAGCAACGGAGCGTCTTAACACTGGGTTCCTATGGTTTCTGGCTCTGGCTATCCTGCCATGTGCGGGATGAAGACAAAAATAAATAAATAAAAATTTGATTGTGTTACTAAGGAACATCTAATACCGGCGATTAGGTTTACCTGAGATACATGAATGTATTATTATTTATGGTTATTTCCACTTGACCCTAGAGTTCGACCCTACCGCAATATATCTGTTGTTAATTACCGTTTCATGTACAGCAGTTGCACACAGCTGTGTTAATCGAAACTAGGACTCAGATGTATTGTATTAAAATTAGCTAGCACTAGACTAAACAAGATTTTAAATAGCCAGATCGAAAACGATCTAAAAAAATTTCCATTTTTTTCGAGACAAAGTATAAATTGCTTACGGAATTAACACTTTAGTCATTTTTAAATGACAATATTTAAAAAAATAATAAGCTTTAAAGTACCGAAACGAGCAATTTAAAATGATATTGGTGTAACCGGTTTCCTACTTTGTGAAGATCAGCTTAAGTCAAATAATTAACAGTCGCCTGTGATGTATAGCGACGTCATAAACTATGGTAATTTCTTAAGAAAATATTTGTTATCTGTATAATTTGGTAATCAGGAAATCAATGCGATGGGGCGTTAGCTTTCATAGCAAAGATATGTCACTTTATTTATTTATTAAAGACATTTTCAAGGTGCTAATCCTATTTAATAATAATTAACGTATAATTTGTTTTTTTAAATAGAAACTGTTAACACTATTATGTACATGTCGGCTTTAGGCCAGAGCTACGCTGTGAGGAGTCCATTTTTCAAAATAAAATAATATATACACTAGGTTCCCACGGTCCCTGCAGTTCCCTCTGCCTACCCTGCCTTGTGCGGGATTAAGCGTGAAGCTAAAAAAAAATATATAGTAATATCAATTGGTTTCGTGCGATGGATATTTTTAATTGATTAACAATTGACACTTATGTTTATTATTCAAAAACTTTATAACAAAAAAGTTTACATTACAAATTAGGTTCATAGGTAACGATAGTAACAATATCCAATATATATTTATAGTAAACAATATTCTGTTATGGTAAACTTTTAATAAGTAAATTAGCGCTCATATATTTGTTATATTCTAAGTGCCTAAGATTTATGACAGGAGGCTCCATTAAAATGGTTAGTGCAAACTCACAGCCTTATCGATAAATGGACTGACTAACTAAAAAATAAATTCTGAAAATGACGGGTTCAACAAAAAATTGTAATTTTGTAATCCATAGAGGCGTTTGTCTGTAAACGCGACGGTGGTTTCGATTCCTACTTGAGAAATGCATTTTATCATTTCCATTTTCTGAGCTCTGGCAAGTAGGCGTATGCGCGGCGTTGAGTTCCGCTGCTTAAGACACATTGTTTCAAAAAAGGGCGGAACCCGAGGAATGAAATGTCTTAATACTAGGTTCCTATGGTTCCTGCGGTTCCCTCTGACTACCCTGCCACTGTGGGATAAAGCCCGAAACTATATTATTATTGTATTGAATACCAATATGTCCGTTTTATTTATATTTAATGATAATATGCATACATATACACACTATTTTGTAAATAACTTTTATGTCAGTGAAATTACTAAGCACATTTTAAATTCTGTAGGCATTAAGTAAAGGCTTACATCATAAAGTTAAACAAGTCGCTATTTTTTCATTTATTATGGAAAATGGATATATTTGTAAATAAGAATGTATGCAGTTACATGAAGCATTTATGCAAATACAATGTATGAATAATTAAAAAAAAAACAATACTGTAAATTCTATAAGTACATCCGGTATGTGAGATAGATGCCTTAAGTAGACGAATAAAAATATCTTTAACTTCTATACAAGAATGCTCACGTGTTCATAGTTAATATATGGCATCATAGATAATGAGGACCGTCGTGGAGGAGAGGTGTACCGTCTGCCTGAAAAAGCGACGGTTTGAGGGTTAGATTCACACTCGGAGAAAATGGATTTTTTTATTTTCATTTTACGGAGAAAGCAGGGACCAAGCAACGGAGTCTCTTAACACTAGGTTCATATGGTTCCTGCAGTTCCCTCTGCCTACCCTACAACATGCGGGGCAAAGCGTGAAGCTATAAAAAAAAATAAAAAGAATAGATAATATTAATTTTTTTATTTACGCATTTCTTATAACAGTCGGGGTTGGCGTCACGTTTTGTGCATTTGGCTGTTAAGTAAATGTATTTTTATCTATTGGCGTCGTCAAGACACAGTGGGAAGGTGTGGTAGTGGGTTCAATATACAAATGCAGAGATCATTAATTTCTCAAGTACAGCTTTGAGTTCCATAAACCAACACGCCACGTTTTAAAGAAGTTGATAACGATATCCTGATAAATATCTTTAACATTATGTCTTTGACGGAACCCTCATTCGTTTAAAATTTTTATGTCTTTTCTATGGGATATAATTGTGCGAATTTTTTTTTATTAACACGGTCATTGCTCTCGGTCATTGCCTCTGTATGATAGGCTAAATGAAGCCGCTAAATTAGTATAGAACATAAACATTTGCTATGCGTATTTTTAGAAATTATTTCTTACATACATGTATATATATATATATATATATATATATATATATATATATATATATATATATATATATATATATATATATATATATATATATATATATATATATATATATATATATATATATATATATATATATATATATATATATATATATATATATATATATATATATATATATATATATATATATATATATATATATATATATACATATATATATATATATATATATATATATATATATATATATATATATATATATATATATATATATATATATATATATATATATATATATATATATATATGACGTCATGATGACTTAACTCACAAATATTCTTATCTTCTTTACAAATATGTTATAAAATTAAATTAACCTAGATTACCTTCATAAATTCTCATATTATATAATATTATTTTGATAGAAAGGGTGCGATGGATTGACATAGCGGTTGAAAGTGACTTGAAGCCTTTACACTTCTTAACACTTACACTTGCGAAGTGAATCTTCGCGTCTTAGGAAGTGTAAGTGTTAAGTTATATCAAGCCTAGATCTGGACCATCATCGATATATAATTAGTAGAACTTGTATCTTGATTTTCAATTTTCAATATAAGCAAATGGAAATTACGGTAACAAAATCATTAGTGTATTTTTTGTCTGTCTGCTTGTTAGCCGGTGTAATGACAAACGTTAACGAGTTATATTGAATCTTATTTATAGCGATATAAAGTCGAAATTCCTTACATTTCTCTATAGTTAAATTGTAGTATTTAGAAATTGAACTCTAATACGCTTGTAATACGATTCTTTTATCTTGTTCGTATTTATAGAAATTTATTAGGTGTCAACTTTTAGGTCTTATTTTGTTAGGTAACGTTGAATGCACTATATACAAAAAAAATGAGTCGATGTTTTTACAGTCATGGTATTCTTAGTATCATGTTGAATGAAGCTAGTGGTTCAGGAAAAAAATTGTAAATAGAGGAATTTCAAAACGTACGGCAGTTGCTATATACGTAAAGTTGTTAATTTTAAATAAAGGTTTGTGATAATTAGAGTACTTGGATCCATCTCGGCGTGGTAGAGAAGCACTCGATTCTACGATGTTAGGGAGTTCAATTTCTAGTGCAAAAAAAAGAGTTAAAATTCTTATATGTAACATAGCTTAGTATCCCCGCTTAAGGTATACCCACGAAGCATCAACTACTACAATAACTAGCGACCCGTTTGTGGCTTTGCTTGCTCTACCTACACTGATATTTAACTAGCAAGATGAACAGTGTCTGGTTACATTATAAAATCTAATTAGTATTGTTCCATAACCTCCATCATTCAGTGATATTCAGTAAAATTGGTCCAACTATTCTGGAGAGCGACACGAAACGACGGACTGTTTCACAAAATTTAAGTGTTTTTCTGTATTTTATATATCTATATATATAAAAATGAATTGCTGTTCGTTAGTCTCGCTAAAACTCGAGAACGGCTGAACGGATTTATCTTATCTTGGTCTTGAATTATTCGTGGAGGTCTAGGGAAGGTTTAAAAGGTGAGAAAAATTCGAATAATTGCCGTGAAAATCCTCAAAACAGCATTTTTCTATTTCCCATACAAACGTTTTCTAAATAAAATAGAGAGTCAATTTGTACCTTATTACCGCTGCATAAAGTTCAAATTCGCGTGCGCGTTGAAGGATCAAATATCGCGTTCTGGAACTCAACAGAAGAAAATTGCATAGTGTCAAAATACATTTGAAAATAGATTTGACAACCAACTAATATGTCAATTCATCCTGTCGCATTTCAGAGCATGGAAAAAAGTATTACGATATTATATCTATCTTTGTGGATACGTGCGCGAGAACTTTCTTTACTTTGGTGATCCTTTGTGATAGTGACATTCCAAGTAATGTGCTTTTTTTGTGGTAGTGACACTTTATTGCTAAATAAGCGGTAAATTTTTTCACTTTGATTAATTACAATTTACGATGCCGAGGAGAAGACGACCTGACTTAGGTCGTCGTAGTCAATCAAATGTGCGAAGAGCTATCTCACGTGCTAACCGCACTGATGACCAGAGACAGACAGATCAAGAAAATAGTCGTATTGCTATGTCAGAATTGCGTTCTTTAGTGAGTGACAATGTAGGAGATAGGCTTAGAATGCAACGAGTTCGTGCACATCAAACACATCAACAGCAAGCTAGACAGAATGAAATTGAGCGAATCCGCAGACGCAGAGCTCCTGTGATTCTTGAACGAGCTGCATTCCACTATGATCCGGCAATTGATTATTGTGCCGACAAATCGGTAACAATTGGGGAAATGAAAACAATTTGTAAATATTGTAAGGCGTTAAAATACACTGGTGAATCTACTGGATTATGTTGTGCTGAAGGCAAAGTAAAATTGCCACAACTGGTCCCACCACCAGATCCTTTACGCTCTTTAGTTTCTGGGATTGGAAATGATTCTAAACACTTCTTGACCAACATTCAGAAATATAACAACTGTTTCCAGATGACATCATTTGGTGCTACACATATTATACAAGACAATTTTATGCCCACTTTCAAGGTATTATATAAGAATATTTTTTTATATTATTCAAGTTTGTACTAAAATATATATATCGAAAATAATTAATGGACACATTTTTAAAAATTACAGATACAAGGACAAATTTATCATTTACTGGGAACTCTGTTACCACTACCTGATGCAGATCATCAATTTTTACAAGTTTATTTTATGGGCAATTCAGATGCGGAAATTAATAATCGTTGTGCTCACAATCCCACAGTGAAGAGAACCATTGTCCAACAATTACAAATGTTTCTTCATCAGAATAACAATTTAGTAAACATGTTCAAAATAGCATTGGATCGGATGCCATCTGATAGCCATAATATTATTATTCGAGCTGACAAAACACCTGCCGGTGAACACACAAGGAGGTTCAATTCACCTACCATTGATGAAGTGGCTGTTGTCATTGTGGGAGAAAATTTACAATCTAGAGATATTGTGCTTCATCGTCGGAATAGTGATTTAAAACGTGTATCTGAAACACACAGGAGTTATGATGCACTACAATATCCTTTGATCTTCTGGCAGGGGGAAGATGGATACCATTTTAATATCAAAATGGTAAATCAAGTAACAGGTAAATGAATTGAACAAGATTAAATAACATTTTTAAATTCAATTCATCTAAGTAACAATGTAAACATTTATAATTTTTGATTGCAGGTGCTGAAACCAACAAAAAAGTTAGTTCTATGAATTTCTATTCATACAGACTCATGATCCGTCAAGGTGAAGTAAATCATATTTTGATGTGTCAACGACTTTTTCATCAGTTTGCAGTTGAAGTCAAAATTGAGACTGAACGATTGACATACATCCGTTTGAACCAACGACGGCTACGGTCAGAGGAATACATCCATCTCCGCGATGCTATAAATGCTGATGGCAATGTGAATAATGTAGGAAGAATGACAATTTTGCCAGCTACTTATATAGGAAGCCCACGCCACATGCATGAATATGCTCAGGATGCTATGTCATATGTTAGGCATTATGGCCGCCCAGACTTATTTGTTACATTCACATGTAACCCAAAATGGTCCGAAATCGAGAAGGAATTACTACATAGCCAAACATCAGTTGATAGACATGACATAACTGCCAGAGTTTTTAAACAAAAATTAAAATCTCTCATGAATTTCTATTAAAATCATATTTTGATGTGTCAACGCCTTTTTCATCAGTTTGCAGTTGCCATGTATGTCAAAATTGAGACTGAACGATTGACATACATCCGTTTGAACCAACGACGGCTACGGTCAGAGGAATACATCCATCTCCGCGATGCTATAAATGCTGATGGCAATGTGAATAATGTAGGAAGAATGATAATTTTGCCTGCTACTTATATCGACACCGTAATGAACCAGGATGACGTAATCAAATATCCCACTGAGTTTTTAAATTCACTGGAATTGCCTGGATTACCACCTCACAATTTGCACTTAAAAGTAGGATCAGTTGTTATCATGCTGCTTAACATTAATCAACCTCGACTATGCAATGGAACAAGACTGGCTGTGAAAAGACTAATGAATAACGTCATTGAGGCGACAATCATAAAAGGAAAATACAAAGGAGAGGATGTCTTGATCCCGCGGATACCGATGATACCAACGGACATACCATTCGATTTTAAACGCTTACAATTTCCAGTACGTCTGGCCTTTGCGATGACCATAAATAAATCGCAAGGACAGTCGTTAGAAGTTTGTGGAATCAACTTGGAGTTTCCCTGTTTCGCGCATGGACAATTATACGTCGCGTGTTCGCGCGTCGGAAAACCGTCTTCTTTGTTTATATATTCACCACAAAGCAAAACAAAAAATATAGTTAATGAGAAAGCTTTAAATTAATTAACAGACTGTATTTTAATAGTGTGTGTCTGTGAATATCAAATTTAAACTCTTTTTTCTAAGTAAGCAACATGATGTATCGAAAACTTCCTGCTTGATTTGATTTGTTTGTTTTAAAATCATTTTATACAAAAGATTTAGTTTTTTATTTATCGATGAGGCAGTACGAAGTCTGCCGGGTCAGCTAGTTATATATATTTTAATATAGTATCATGAATGTAAAGATCTAATCTATATCTATCTAATATAAAGATAAAGATGACTCCTTTATTATAAGCATGTGATAAAAATCGACACTTTAGGTTTATACATATACTTATGTAAAAATGTTATTTTTTTGATAACGCGGATAAACTGTTATGGAATTAATTTGTCGAAATTTTATAAGCATAATTATCACAACAGTAACAAGATATGTTCTTTATTTTACTTTCACTCTTTATCCCGCATACCTATAGAAGAGAAGACGGAGAAAACTTAGTGTCAATATCTTTCACTCCATTAATTAGCTAAATTCAAAGACGTAGCGTTGAATTCCGTCAATCAAATCAATGAAAGTAGAGAGCGAAGTGTCTTAACTAGTGTAATTATAAAATACTCGCTTAGATATAGCTCTAGTTTTAAATAATATTTAATTAAAATTATACAAGAAATGTAAAGAGATATGTTGACATATATGTATATATAGTATGGTAATGAAATTAATATTGATATTATATACCAATTACTACAGACCAAGGTGTTGTAATATTTTATGCGGAGCTTTATGCGGAGTTCAACATGAAACAGTAAAAAAAAGTGAAAAAAAATTAAAAAAAAATTAATTGACTCGCCTCTGAGAGTCTAGAGAAATAAAATAACACTTAATACCGACTTAATCGTTAGACACGGTTCCACTATGGCCTGGCAGATTTTTTTTTCTTTTCATTCTTTTAACTTCACGCTTTATCCCGCACATGGCAGGGTAGGCAGAGGGAACTGCAGGAACTATTGGAACCTAAAGTAAAGACACTCCGTTGCTTAATCCCTGCTTTCTCCGTCTCCGCTTTCCACCTTTTTCGAGGCATTGCGTATTGAGTGGCGAAACTCAACGCCGCGCTTTGCCCAGTTGCCAGAGCGAAGAAAATGAAAATAGAATAATCCATCTTCCCCGACTGGGAACCCACCGAATGGGCCTGGTAGACAATGATTAATATTTCTATTTTTTTAACCTATATGGGCGGAAAGTGGAGACCTTAGTGTTAGGAGACTCCGTTCCCCACTTTCTACATTTTGGGACACCATGTGTATAGCGGTGGAAATCAACGTTGCGTTTTGTCTTATCTGGAAAGTACCTATATACATCTTATCATTATTCTCTACGAATGAGAATCGAATTCATATATGTTGAGTTTAAGGCAAGTCGCTGTGCCGATGGTCTAACTAAATTAGATTTAAATATATTTAAATATTTATAACGTTATTTACGTCTAAGTATATCTTGTTAGGAATTTTAGAAAAAATTAATTTGGAATTCGGAAACGTGTTTTATTATATTCAATAGTTCATCAATTAATTTACTTAAATGTGTCAATTAAAATTATTAATTTATGAACTTATAATACATTTTCTATCTTATTCGCGTGCCCGCATTTTAGTCTATTCTTAACACTTGCCTTATCAGTGCTGTGATAAAATAGAGATATCGTTTTTTTAACAACTAGGTCATAACACTTCAATGCGTCTAAATTACGAAAATTTCAACTGTCCGTAAAATATCAAACTTCATACAATACTAGTTGTTATTCTAGTTGACTAAGGCCCCACTTTACCTATAAATTTAACAAATATCGTAAGAGGACCGTCGTGGCGCAGAGGCGTAGCGTAAACGCGATAGTTTGTGGGTTTGATTGAAGATGGATTTTCATTTTCTTCGCTCTGGCAACTAGGCAAAGCGTGGCGTTGAATTCCGCCACTCAATGCAATACAAATGAAAAAGGCGGATAGCAGGGAACGGAGTGTCTTAACACTAGGTTTCTATGGTTCCTGCGTTCATCCTTCCTACCCTGTCATGTACGGGATAAAGTGAGAAATAAAAAAGTATACTTATAGAATATCATAAAAAAATTAACATGTTAATGTAACATACGAGTTTTGGGTTAACTATAGCAGTTGCCGTTATAACTACCGGCCGTTAAAATGGACATACCTACAACATATATACATACACATACATACATACACATACATACATACATACATGTATACAAATTAAAAGTAATATTAATCTCAATAAGCTTTAGCAAGGTCGTCGCGGAAGCTGGGTAATCCAAGATTGGCGTTTCCTTACGTGCTATTTCGTCTGTCTTTCCATTACCGGTGGGGGGCAAGTGGGTGCTTCCTTCTCTCTTATGATTGATGTTGCCACGTATATGTCGCTTTGCATATATAAATATGCACGATGTATAGTATGTTTTGCTTAAGTTTGGTACGTTTAAATTCTTTGCCATTACAGTCTAGAAGACATTTCTAATATTAATTAATACAGAGGTCGATGAAGAAAGAGAGAAGTTGGTCACTCTGCCTTAATATAGATTTGTGTATATATAAATATTTTTAAATATTTTTTAATGTAATAATTATAAAAAAAGTATATAAAAATGGTAATCGTATTAAATATTTAAATTAATTGTATAAATTTATAAATAAATTATTGAAATAGAATGTAACATGACATCCGTGATAGTGGCAGTCAATCTTTAAGTCGAGAAATAAAAAAATAATTAAAATTTGTATATATTTAACCCTTTATTCAGACGCGGAACTTGACAGTTAAGTGACTTAAAATAGCTGTTTAGACCTATCTGTAAATAAAAATAAATAACTACATTCGAAAATTAGTGGCATACATTTTAAATACTTTATAATTTATTAAATAAAAAAACCAAAGATCACCTAGATGTCCTATATAACGACCTAAAAATAGTATAAAGTATTAAATCTCCATTCACTTGATCTATTAAGATGATCGTGACGGTTGCAGACGGTGCAAATTGACTTTGCAATCCTTATCTGCTACTGTTTATTTTGTTGCTATGATTTACATACATGATGGTATATGCTATGGTGGCGCCGTGGGACGATGAGCGATTATAAACGCGGTGCTTTTGGGTTACATTCCCACACGACGCACAATCAGGGTACAATATGGAAAATACGAGTAGACTTCATTTTACTTGGCATTAAGTTATATCTGAACACTCTATAACACAAACACATATTGATTTATACACTTAATATATTTAAAATGACGAAAATATTCAGTGTGTCATAAAATTTCAACGTAATTTTTTTTAAATGCTTCAAGCTTTAGCTTCACGCTTTATCCCGCAAATAGGCAGAGGGAACTGCAGGGACCGTGGGAACCTAGTGTTAAGACACTCTGTTGCTTAGTCCCTGCTTTCTCCGTCCCCGCTTTCCACCTTTTTCGAGGCATTGCGTGTTGTTTGGCGGAACTTTGTTTGTCAGAGCGAAGAAAATAAAAATAGAAAAATCCATCTTCTCCGACTGGGGATCGAACCCAGTAACCGTCGCGTTACAGGCAGACGTTGCGCCTCTGCGCCACGACGGTCCTCATTTTTTTAAATGACTAAGTAGAAACCTGAAAATTGGCTAAGTAAAAAGAACAATTTATTACCACGAAAACATTTGTTCTCAATCAGAATAAGATCTGGCATCTTAATATCTTTAAAAAATCTCATAGCAAAATGTAAAACTTGTATCTCCATATAATCTCGAACATATTAACACCTTTAATGTATATGTATTTAAGTAGCTACTAGAAAGTTGTTTCCATTCGCAGATAAATAGTTTTACAAGTGATAATTAGAAATAAACAATATGCTTTGAAGATGGGTTGCTTCAATATTTTTTTAGCAAAAATCAATTTAGACTTGTGTTTATTTTGTTACTTAGTTAAAATTTTATTTGTACGATAAATATAATATACTATGATGTTTTATATGTATAGTAATAAATAGTTTGTAAAGGAGACCTCGGTTGACCTTTGAAAAAACAATGTTAACTTAAATACTTGAAGGTCGCGTAAAAAGGTACCCTTCCGAAGGGCATGTATGAAGAGGCTAATGAAAAAATCAATGGCAATACTGGCGCCATAGCGCTTAGTGCTCCGGACTCTCTGACCCATCTAGGGATAAAGCGTAAAGCTATATATGTATGTTTATTATTTATTCTCAAGGTATTCAAAGTATATATGTATATATATGTATATATATATATATATATATATATATATATATATATATATATATATATATATATATATATATATATATATATATATATATATATATATATATATTATATATATATATATATATATATATATATGTATATATATATATATATATATATATATATATATATATATATATATATATATATATATATATATATATATATATATATATATATATATATATATATATATATATATATATATATATCACATTAGTATCTAACAAACGGCAATAGTTTTGCAAGTATATATATATATATATATATATATATATATATATATATATATATATATATATATATATATATATATATATATATATATATATATATATATAATATATATATATATATATATATATATATATATATATATATATATATATATATATATATATATATATATATATATATATATATATATATATATATATATCACATTAGTATCTAACAAACGGCAATAGTTTTTGCAAGTGCAGGTACTAGGTAGCGGAGACCGGTTGTGTGACCTAGGTGAGTGAAATCCAAACGGGAAAGTGGCGTATGTCCCTAGACGGCCTAGTCATTAAAATAATATATATAAAAGATTCTCAATCGGGCAGTTGGATATTTTATCTTCATTTTTGTTACTTTTTCAACTAGGCAAAGCGAGACATTGAGTTCCGCTACTCAGCACCTAATGTCTCGAAAAAGGCGAAAATCGGGGAATATAGTGTTTTAACAGGTACCTGAGGTTCCTTCTACCTACCCTACTATAAGCGGGACAAAGCGCGAAGCCAAATAACTAAAATACAATTTTTTGAAACTCTCAAATAAAAAATATAAACAAGAATTTCTAATAAGTTCGTATAAAAATTTAAGCGTGTGTTACGTTTGAAACTGTCAACGCCCTCTAACCTCTTGTTCATTTGTTTATTACTTTTGGACGATTACCACATAGTGTAGCTTCAAATTCTATATTTTTCCAAAAATACTAGTTCCTATAAATAAAAAATATTTTACTGACATAGAAAAAAACTTAGGTCTTGTGTACAAAAAACAAAATGTTGAGAAGGTTATTCAAATGCGTTTCCTCTGTCATTTCAACTGTAGTTGGGCCATCTTATTACCACACTATTGCCGAGAACTGTTGGTCCCGTTGCAAAAACTTGTCTCGCCGTCTATCCGTGTCCCCTACTCTGATAAAGAACAGTACTACGAGAAATGGCCCACTTATACTAAATATGTTAATAAAAATAGCTTTTATTTTTTTTCTTCTTTTTTTTTATGTCATGGCAAGGTAAGCAGACAAAACTACAGCTGCATGCTTTCTCCGTCCATGCTTTCCACCTTTTTCGAGGCATTGCGTTTTGAATAGCGGAACTCAACCAAATGCTTTGCCTAGTTTCCAGAGCGAAGAAAATGGAAATAGTTAAATCCATTCTCCTCAAGTGGAAATCGAACTCACAACCCGTCGCGATTACAGGTAAGCGCTACGACTCTGCGCCACGACGTTCCTCTAGCTTTTAGAATAGTTAATTATTTGAACCTATATTTATCATATCGGCTGCAAATAGCATATCATAGATATTGTTTAGTATACTGAAGAGAAAACAATCATAGCAGAGCTTCCGAGGAGAGATTTTTTTTTTGGTGTAATTGTATAAATTTAATCAAAAGTTAGTACTAATAATTTATAACTAATGCAAAGATTAGGATCTTATTTTCCATGAGTATAGAATGTATTGATATTATTATAATTTACATTACAGAAAAATGAGAAACAGCAATTTAGGTACTAAATTTGTTATCTATTCTTTTGACAGTGATATATCGTAGAGAAAAATACTAGTTTTTAGATGTCGTGGGCTCAGAGTGTAAACAAACAGTGTATGAAGCTTATTATATGTAAGTAGGTTTACACACTAAGCCTACGATATTTTCTTTTATTTACAAATACTTCTTGTTTAATTTCACAATTTTAAATCGTAGGGTGTAAGTCCGTGAAGACAGGGAAACTTAAAAAAAACTATGGAGTCCGAGTCACAGAGGCTTAAAAAAATAATCAGAGCTCGACATTTTCTTGATATATCGTTTCGCAAAAACATTTCACATACTTAATTTATATATATTAACAATATGGTTATAAATGAATAATATAATGTATGTCGGTCTATTCATCAGTTAACGATTTCCTTTAGTTCACACACGGTTTAAATATTATACAAATAGGTAGGCAGGTACTTGTACTTGTTTGCTGTTTACATTTTGCATTCTTGAAAGATTCGAAGCATTCATGTTTGGCACAAGCAAATTTCTTCAAAGGTATATATATATATATATATATATATATATATATATATATATATATATATATATATATATATATATATATATATATATATATATATATATATATATATATATATATATAAATATATATATATATATATATATATATATATATATATATATATATATATATATATATATATATATATATATATATATATATATATATATATATATATATATATATATATATATATATATATATATATATATATACAAATCAATGATCAATACCTCTATTTTAAACGGAATATACAGACAGCGGGATTAAGCATGAAACAAAAAAGCTAACTAATATGTATTAATCCATTTTTTTATTGGTACTATTTTTTTTTTCATTTGCCTTTACAGACTATACTCATAATACATCGACATTCCTTAAATATACTTAGAGCGCCCAATTATTGTAAAATAAATACTTTTATATAAAAATTACCTTACTTACCCAGGTAAACATTCTACAATTATATACATTAATAAATAAAATTGTAGTATCTGTTTGTAATATTAATATAACCGCTTTTTATTACATCCAGTCGAACATAAATACAGGACATCATCCGAATATCTGTCTGTTTATGAGTTTGTTCTGGCTAATCTCAAAAATGACTGAACCGATTTGGACAAGACTATAACTGGCCAGCTAATGTATTAAAGAGAAAATAAAACGTTTTACTGTAGAAATAGAAACGTTATAATACATATACAAATAATTATTATATAAATATAATTTCCATGCATATTTTACGTATACATAATAGGTACATAATATAATGAACATGTCAACTTTGTTAATAATTTTATGATTTTTAAACTGTTAATCCATACTGAGGATAAAAACATATTTAAAGAACTTATACCACCAAA
>JAZFAU010000206.1:0-57500 GCA_037178615.1 Dione vanillae
TCATGTACAGTACTTGCACACAGCTGTGTTAATCGAAACTAGGACTCAGATGTATTGTATTAAAATTAGCTAGCACTAGACTAAACAAGATTTTAAATAGCGAGATCGAAAACGATCTAAAAAATTTCCATTTTTTTTCGAGACAAAGTATAAATTGCTTACGGAATTAACACTTAGTCATTTTTAAATGACAATATTTAAAAAAATAATAAGCTTTAAAGTACCGAAACGAGCAATTTAAAATGATATTGGTGTAACCGGTTTCCTACTTTGTGAAGATCAGCTTAAGTCAAATAATTAACAGTCGCCTGTGATGTATAGCGACGTCATAAACTATGGTAATTTCCTAAGAAAATATTAGTTATCTGTATAATTTGGTAATGAGGAAATCAATGCGATGGGGCGTTAGCTTCCAAGATATGTTGTATCACTTTATTTATTTATTAAAGACATTTTCAAGGTGCTAATCCTATTTAATAATAATTAACGTATAATTTGTTTTTTTAAATAGAAACTGTTAACACTAGTATGTACATGTCGGCTTTAGGCCAGAGCTACGCTGTGAGGAGTCCATTTTTCATAATAAAATAATATAGTAATATCAATTGGTTTCGTGCGATAGATATTCTCTTTAATTCAATCCTTTTTAATTGATTAACAATTGACACTTATGTTTATTATTCAAAAACTTTATAACAAAGAAGTTTACATTACAAATTAGGTTCATAGGTAACGATAGTAACAATATCCAATATATATTTATAGTAAAAAATATTCAGTTATGGTAAACTTTTAACTTTTTAGCGCCCATATATTTGTTATATTCTAAGTGCCTCAGATTTTTGACAGGTGGCTCCATTAAAATGGTTAGTGCAAACTCTCAGTCTTATCGATAAATGGACTGACTAACAAAAAACTAAATTCTCAAATGAAAATGACGGGTTCAACAAAAAATTGTAATTTTATAATTCATAGGGGCATCTGTCTGTAAACGCGACGGTTTGTGGTTTCGATTCCTACTTGAGAAATGCATTTTATCATTTCCATTTTCTGAGCTGTGGCAAGTAGGCAATGCGCGGCGTTGAGTTCCCCCGCTTCAGACACAATGCTTCAAAAAAAAGGCGGAACGCGGGGAATGAAATTTCTTAATACTAGGTTCCTATGGTTCCTGCGGTTCCCTCTGCCTACCCTGCCATTGCGGGATAAAGCCCGAAACTATATTGTTATTGTATTGAATACCAATATGTCCGTTTTATTTATATTTAATAATAATATGCATACATATACACACTATTTTGTAAATAACTTTTATGTCAGTGAAATTACTAAGCACATTTTAAATTCTGTAGGCGTTAACTAAAGGCTTACATCATAAAGTTAAACAAGTCGCTATTTTTTTCATTTATTATGGAAAATGGATGTATTTATAAACAAGAATGTATGCAGTTACATGAAGCATTTATGCAAATGCAATGTATGAATAATTAAAAAAAAAACAATACTGTAAATTCTATAAGTACATCCGGTATGTGAGATAGATGCCTTAAGTAGACGAATAAAAATATCTTTAACTTCTATACAAGAATGCTCACGTGTTCATAGTTAATATATGGCATCATAGATAATGAGGACCGTCGTGGAGCAGAGGTGTACCGTCTGCCTGACAACGCGACGGTTTGAGGGTTCGATTCCCACTCGGAGAAAATGGATTTTTTTATTTTCATTTTACGGAGAAAGCAGGGACCAAGCAACGGAGTCTCTTAACACTAGGTTCATATGGTTCCTGCAGTTCCCTCTGCCTACCCTACAACATGCGGGGCAAAGCGTGAAGCTATAAAAAAAAATAAAAAGAATAGATAATATTATTTTTTTTATTTACGCATTTCTTATAACAGTCGGGGTTGGCGTCACGTTTTGTGCATTTGGCTGTTAAGTAAATGTATTTTTATCTATTGGCGTCGTCAAGACACAGTGGGAAGGTGTGGTAGTGGGTTCAATATACAATGCAGAGATCATTAATTTCTCAAGTACAGCTTTGAGTTCCATAAACCAACACGCCACGTTTAAAGAAGTTGATAACGATATCCTGATAATATCTTTAACATTATGTCTTTGACGGAACCCTCATTCGTTTAAAATTTTTATGTCTTTTCTATGGGATATAATTGTGCGAATTTTTTTTTATTAACACGGTCATTGCTCTCGGTCATTGCCTCTGTATGATAGGCTAAATGAAGCCGCTAAATTAGTATAGAACATAAACATTTGCTATGCGTATTTTTAGAAATTATTTCTTACATACATGTATAATATATATATATTATATATATATATATATATATATATAATATATATTATATATATTATATATATATATATATATATATATATATATATATATATATATATATATATATATATATATATATATATATATATATATATATATATATATATATATCTATATATATATATATATTATATATATATATATATATATATATATATATATATATATATATATATATATATATATATATGACGTCATGATGACTTAACTCACAAATATTCTTATCTTCTTTACAAATATGTTATAAAATTAAATTAACCTAGATTACCTTCATAAATTCTCATATTATATAATATTATTTTGATAGAAAGGGTGCGATGGATTGACATAGCGGTTGAAAGTGACTTGAAGCCTTTACACTTCTTAACACTTACACTTGCGAAGTGAATCTTCGCGTCTTAGGAAGTGTAAGTGTTAAGTTATATCAAGCCTAGATCTGGACCATCATTGATATATAATTAGTAGAACTTGTATCTTGATTTTCAATTTTCAATATAAGCAAATGGAAATTACGGTAACAAAATCATTAGTGTATTTTTTGTCTGTCTGCTTGTTAGCCGGTGTAATGACAAACTTTAACAAGTTATATTGAATCTTATTTAAACCGATATAAAGTCGAAATTCCTTACATTTCTCTATAGTTAAATTGAAGTAATTAGAAATTGAACTCTAATACGCTTGTAATACGATTCTTTATCTTGTTCGTATTTATAGAAATTTATTAGGTGTCAACTTTTAGGTCTTATTTTGTTAGGTAACGTTGAATGCACTATATACAAAAAAAATGAGTCGATGTTTTTACAGTCATGGTATTCTTAGTATCATGTTGAATGAAGCTAGTGGTTCAGGAAAAAAATTGTAAATAGAGGAATTTCAAAACGTACGGCAGTTGCTATATACGTAAAGTTGTTAATTTTAAATAAAGGTTTGTGATAATTAGAGTACTTGGATCCATCTCGGCGTGGTAGAGAAGCACTCGATTCTACGATGATAGGGAGTTCAATTTCTAGTGCAAAAAATAGAGTTAAAATTCTTATATGTAACATAGCTTAGTATCCCCGCTTAAGATATACCCACGAAGCATCAACTACTACAATAACTAGCGACCCGTTTGTGGCTTTGCTTGCTCTACCTACACTGATATTTAACTAGCAAGATGAACAGTGTCTGGTTACATTATAAAATCTAATTAGTATTGTTCCATAACCTCCATCATTCAGTGATATTCAGTAAAATTGGTCCAACTATTCTGGAGAGCGACACGAAACGACGGACTGTTTCACAAAATTTAAGTGTTTTTCTGTATTTTATATATTATATATATTTTAATATAGTATCATGAATGTAAAGATCTAATCTATATCTATCTAATATAAAGATAAAGATGACTTCTTTATTATAAGCATGTGATAAAAATCGACACTTTAGGTTTATACATATACTTATGTAAAAATGTTATTTTTTTGATAACGCGGATAAACTGTTATGGAATTAATTTGTCGAAATTTTATAAGCATAATTATCACAACAGTAACAAGATATGTTCTTTATTTTACTTTCACGCTTTATCCCGCATACCTATAGAAGAGAAGACGGAGAAAACTTAGTGTCAATATCTTTCACTCCATTAATTAGCTAAATTCAAAGACGTAGCGTTGAATTCCGTCAATCAAATCAATGAAAGTAGAGAACGAAGTGTCTTAACTAGTGTAATTATAAAATACTCGCTTAGATATAGCTCTAGTTTTAAATAATATTTAATTAAAATTATACAAGAAATGTAAAGAGATATGTTGACATATATGTATATATAGTATGGTAATGAAATTAATATTGATATTATATACCAATTACTACAGACCAAGGTGTTGTAATATTTTATGCGGAGCTTTATGCGGAGTTCAACGTGAAACAGTAAAAAAAAGTGAAAAAAAAATTAAAAAAAAATTAATTGACTCGCCTCTGAGAGTCTAGAGAAATAAAATAACACTTAATACCGACTTAATCGTTAGACGCGGTTCCACTATGGCCTGGCAGATTTTTTTTTCTTTTCATTCTTTTAACTTCACGCTTTATCCCGCACATGGCAGGGTAGGCAGAGGGAACTGCAGGAACTATTGGAATCTAAAGTAAAGACACTCCGTTGCTTAATCCTTGCTTTCTCCGTCTCCGCTTTCCGCCTTTTTCGAGGCATTGCGTATTGAGTGGCGAAACTCAACGCCGCGCTTTGCCCAGTTGCCAGAGCGAAGAAAATGAAAATAGAATAATCCATCTTCCCCGACTGGGAACCCACCGAATGGGCCTGGTAGACAATGATTAATATTTCTATTTTTTTAACCTATATGGGCGGAAAGTGGAGACCTTAGTGTTAGGAGACTCCGTTCCCCACTTTCTACATTTTGGGACACCATGTGTATAGCGGTGGAAATCAACGTTGCGTTTTGTCTTATCTGGAAAGTACCTATATACATCTTATCATTATTCTCTACGAATGACAATCGAATTCATATATGTTGAGTTTAAGGCAAGTCGCTGTGCCGATGGTCTAACTAAATTAGATTTAAATATATTTAAATATTTATAACGTTATTTACGTCTAAGTATATCTTGTTAGGAATTTAAGGAAAAATTAATTTGGAATTCGGAAACGTGTTTTATTATATTCAATAGTTCATCAATTAATTTACTTAAATGTGTCAATTAAAATTATTAATTTATGAACTTATAATACATTTTCTATCTTATTCGCGTGCCCGCATTTTAGTCTATTCTTAACACTTGCCTTATCAGTGCTGTGATAAAATAGAGATATCGTTTTTTTAACAACTAGGTCATAACACTTCAATGCGTCTAAATTACGAAAATTTCAAATGTCCGTAAAATATCAAACTTCATACAATACTAGTTGTTATTCTAGTTGACTAAGGCCCCACTTTACCTATAAATTTAACAAATATCGTAAGAGGACCGTCGTGGCGCAGAGGCGTAGCGTAAACGCGATAGTTTGTGGGTTTGATTGAAGATGGATTTTCATTTTCTTCGCTCTGGCAACTAGGCAAAGCGTGGCGTTGAATTCCGCCACTCAATGCAATACAAATGAAAAAGGCGGATAGCAGGGAACGGAGTGTCTTAACACTAGGTTTCTATGGTTCCTGCGTTCATCCTTCCTACCCTGTCATGTACGGGATAAAGTGAGAAATAAAAAAGTATACTTATAGAATATCATAAAAAAATTAACATGTTAATGTAACATACGACTTTTGGGTTAACTATAGCAGTTGCCGTTATAACTACCGGCCGTTAAAATGGACATACCTACAACATATATACATACACATACACACATACACATACATACATACATACATGTATACAAATTAAAAGTAATATTAATCTCAATAAGCTTTAGCAAGGTCGTTGCGGAAGCTGGGTAATCCAAGATTGGCGTTTCCTTACGTGCTATTTCGTCTGTCTTTCCATTACCGGTGGGGGGCAAGTGGGTGCTTCCTTCTCTCTTATGATTGATGTTGCCACGTATATGTCGCTTTGCATATATAAATATGCACGATGTATAGTATGTTTTGCTTAAGTTTGGTACGTTTAAATTATTTGCCATTACAGTCTAGAAGACATTTCTAATATTAATTAATACAGAGTCGACCTCTGTATTAATTAATATTAGAAATTGAAGAAAGAGAGAAGTTGGTCACTCTGCCTTAATATAGATTTGTGTATATATAAATATTTTTAAATATTTTTTAATGTAATAATTATAAAAAAAGTATATAAAAATGGTAATCGTATTAAATATTTAAATTAATTGTATAAATTTATAAATAGATTATTGAAATAGAATGCGACATGACATCCGTGATAGTGGCAGTCAATCCTTAAGTCGAGAAATAAAAAAACATTAAAAATTTGTATATATTTAACCCTTTATTCAGACGCGGAACTTGACAGTTAAGTGACTTAAAATAGCTGTTTAGACCTATCTGTAAATAAAAATAAATAACTACATTCGAAAATTAGTGGCATACATTTTAAATACTTTATAATTTATTAAATAAAAAAACCAAAGATCACCTAGACGTCCTATATAACGACCTAAAAATAGTATAAAGTATTAAATCTCCATTCACTTGATCTATTAAGATAATCGTGACGGTTGCAGACGGTGCAAATTGACTTTGCAATCCTTATCTGCTACTGTTTATTTTGTTACTATGGTATACATACATGATGGTATATGCTATGGTGGCGCCGTGGGTCGATGAGCGATTATAAACGCGATAATTGTGGGTTACATTCCCACACGACGCATAATCAGAAATATGGAAAATACGAGTAGACTTTATTTTACTTGGTATTAAGTTATATCTGAACACTCTATAACACAAACATATATTGTTTTATATTTAATATATTTAAAATGACGAAAATATTCAGTGTGTCATAAAATTGCAACGTAATTTATTTAAATGCTTCACGCTTTAGCTTCACGCTTTATCCTGCACATGGCAGGGTAGGCAGAAGGAACTGCAGGGACCGTGGGAACCTAGTGTTAAGACACTCTGTTGCTTAGTCCCTGCTTTCTCCGTCCCCGCTTTCCACCTTTTTCGAGGCATTGCGTGTTGAGTGGCGGAACTTTGTTGGGCATGTCGGGTTTTTATGGAGCATAGGGAAGCTTAAAAGGATTCTCAAAAACCCTAAGTAAAAAGAACAATTTATTACCAAGAAAACATTTGTTCTCAATCAGAATAAGATCTGGCATCTTAATATGTTTAAAAAATCCTATAGCAAAACGTAAAACTTGTATCTCCATATAATCTCGAACATATTAACACCTTTAATGTAGTATATGTATTTAAGTAGCTACTAGAAAGTTGTTTCCATTCGCAGATAAATAGTTTTACAAGTGATAATTAGAAATAAACAATATGCTTTGAAGATGGGTTGCTTGAATATTTTTTTAGCAAAAATTAATTTAGACTTGTGTTTATTTTGTTACTTAGTTAAAATTTAATATGTACGAGAAATATAATATACTATGATGTTTTATATTTATAGTAATAAATAACTTGTAAAGGAGACCTCGGTCGACCTTTGAAAACACAATGTTAACTAAAATACTTGAAAGTCGCGTAAAAAGGTACCCTCCCGAAGGGCATGTATGAAGAGGCTAATGAAAAAATGAATGGCAAAACTGGCGCCATAGCGCTTAGTGCTCCGGACTCTCTGACCCATCTAGGGATAAAGCGTAAAGCTATATATGTATGTTTATTATTTATTCTCAAGGTCATCATATACATTCTGGATATATGAAGAAAGTGAAGAAGATACTCAAAGAATATATATATATATATATATATATATATATATATATATATATATATATATATATATATATATATATATATATATATATAAATATATATATATATATATATATATATATATATATATATATATAT
Organism: Dione vanillae; assembly: GCA_037178615.1. Taxonomy (NCBI): domain Eukaryota; kingdom Metazoa; phylum Arthropoda; class Insecta; order Lepidoptera; family Nymphalidae; genus Dione; species Dione vanillae. The sequence goes on from JAZFAU010000206.1 coordinate 7,825, forward strand.
ATATAATATATATATATATATATATATATATATATATATATATATATATATATATATATATATATATATATATATATATATATATATATATATATATATATATATATATATATATATATATAATGTATTATTTTTTAATTTATTATGTTTGCAGCAAAATGTAGGTAGATATATCAATATGATAAGTGTGTAAAGAAAGATATATGGTTATAAAAATATGTTCCTCTAATCTTCGTATATGTTACTCATATAATCAGTTAAGTGTATCTAAACAAATATTGTAAAACAGAAGAAATTGTTTGATTTAAGGCAGAATTCAAAAAAATATTTACAGAAATAAAATATTAGCAAGATAAACATATGAATTAATGAAATTTTTGTAATTTAACGTAAACACTTTCAACGATATATATATATATATATATATATATATATATATATATATATATATATATATATATATATATATATATATATATATATATATATATATATATATATATATATATATATATATATATATATATATATACCTATATCTAACAAACGGTAATAGTTTTGCAAGTGCAGGTACTAGGTAGCGGAGACCGGTTGTGTGACCTAGGTGAGTGAAATCCAAACGGGAAAGTGGCGTATGTCCCTAGACGGCCTACTCATTAAAATAATATATATATATATATATATATATATATATATATATATATATATATATATATATATATATATTATATATATATATATATATATATATATATATATATATATATATATATATATATATATATATATATATATATATATATATATATATATATATATATATATATATATATATATATATATATATATATATATATATATATATATATATATATATAAAAGATTCTCACTCGGGCAGTTGGATATTTTATCTTCATTTTTGTTACTTTGGCAACTAGGCAAAGCGAGACATTGAGTTCCGCTACTCAGCACCCAATGCCTCGAAAAAGGCGAAAATCAGGGAACAGAGTGTCTTAACAGTAGGTTTCCATGGTACCTGAGGTTTCTTCTACCTACCCTGCTATAAGCGGGACAAAGCGCGAAGCCAAATAACTAAAATACAATTTTTTTAAACTCTCAAAATAAAATATAAACAAGAATTTCTAACAAGTTCGTATAAAAATTTAAGCGTTTGTTACGTTTGAAACTGTCAACGCACTCTAACCTCTTGTTCATTTGTTTATTACTTTTGGACGATTTCCACATAGTGTAGGTTCAAATTCTATATTTTTCCAAAAGAAGTAAATAATTATTTCTTAATATGAAAAAAAAAAAATAATTAACTGACATAGAAATAAACTTAGGTCTTGTATACAAAAAACAAAATGTTGAAAAGGTTATTCAAATGCATTTCCTCTGTCATTTCAACTGTAGTTGGGCCATCTTATTACCACACAGTTGCCGACATCTGTTGGTCCCGTTGCAAAAACTTGTCTCGCCGTCTATCCGTGTCCCCTACTCTGATAAAGAACAGTTCTACGAGAAATGGACTTATATTAAATATGTTACAAAAATAGCTTTTATTTTTTTTCTTCTTTTTTTATGTCATGGCAAGGTAAGCAGACAAAACTACAGCTGCATGCTTTCTCCGTCCCTGCTTTCCACCTTTTTCGAGGTATTGCGTTTTGAATAGAAGAACTCTACCAAGTACTTTGCCTAGTTTCCAGAGCGAAGAAAATGGAAATAGAAAAATCCATTCTCCTCAAGTGGAAATCGAACCCACAAACCGTCGCGTTTACAGGTAAGCGCTATGTCTCTGCGCCACGATGGTCCTCTAGCTTTTAGAATAGTTAATTAATTGAACCTATATTTATCATATCGGCTGCAAATAGCATATCATAGTTATTGTTTAGTATACTGAAGAGAAAACAATCATAACAGAGTTTCCGAGGAGAGATATTTTTTTGGTGTAATTGTAAAAATTTAATCAAAAGTTAGTACTAATAATTTATAACTAATGCAAAGATTAGGATCTTATTTTCCATGAGTATAGAATGTATTGATATTATTATAATTTACATTACAGAAAAATGAGAAACAGCAATTTAGGCACTAAATTTGTTATCTATTCTTTTGACAGTGATATATCGTAGAGAATAATACTAGTTTTTAGATGTCGTGGGCTCAGAGTGTAAACAAACAGTGTATGAAGCTTATTATATGTAAGTAGGTTTACACACTAAGCCTACGATATTTTCTTTTATTTACAAATACTTCTTGTTTAATTTCACAATTTTAAATCGTAGGGTGTAAGTCCGTGAAGACAGGGAAACTTAAAAAAAAACTATGGAGTCCGAGTCACAGAGGCTTAAAAAAATAATCAGAGCTCGACATTTTCTTGATATATCGTTTCGCAAAAACATTTCACATGCTTAGTTTATATATAGTAACAATATGTTTATAAATGAATAATATAATGTATGTCGGTCTATTCATCAGTTAACGATTTCCTTTAGTTCACACACGGTTTAAATATTATACAAATAGGTAGGCAGGTACTTGTACTTGTTTGCTGTTTACATTTTGCATTCTTGAAAGATTCGAAGCATTCATGTTTGGCACAAGCAAATTTCTTCAAAGGTATATATATATATATATATATATATATATATATATATATATATATATATATATATATATATATATATATATATATATATATATATATATATATATATATATATAATATATATATATATATATATATATATATATATATATATATATATATATATATATATATATATATATATATATATATATATATATATATATATATATATATATATATATATATATATATATATATATATATATATATACAAATCAATGATCAATACCTCTATTTTAAACGGAATATACAGACAGCGGGATTAAGCATGAAACAAAAAAGCTAACTAATATGTATTAATCCATTTTTTTATTGGTACTATTTTTTTTTTCATTTGCCTTTACAGACTATACTCATAATACATCGACATTCCTTAAAATATACTTAGAGCGCCCAATTATTGTAAAATAAATACTTTTATATAAAAATTACCTTACTTACCCAGGTAAACATTCTACAATTATATACATTAATAAATAAAATTGTAGTATCTGTTTGTAATATTAATATAACCGCTTTTTATTACATCCAGTCGAACATAAATACAGGACATCATCCGAATATCTGTCTGTTTATGAGTTTGTTCTGGCTAATCTCAAAAATGACTGAACCGATTTGGACAAGACTATAACTGGCCAGCTAATGTATTAAAGAGAAAATAAAACGTTTTACTGTAGAAATAGAAACGTTATAATACATATACAAATAATTATTATATAAATATAATTTCCATGCATATTTTACGTATACATAATAGGTACATAATATAATGAACATGTCAACTTTGTTAATAATTTTATGATTTTTAAACTGTTAATCCATACTGAGGATAAAAACATATTTAAAGAACTTATACCACCAACTATTAAATCTAATTTACAATTTGAATTCATATATCATATCGAAACGAATGCAACTCAGTTTACGTAAGCGACAAAGCCACGAGCGGGTCGTTAGTACATAGTAAATTAATACATAGATTTGCGATCACTATCTCATACAAAACAACGTTTCATAGATAGAATTAATTGAATCTTGTAATTGAGCGACCTTTGTACGTGATGCTTGATTATGAGTTACTCAGTATTTACATTAAATAATTATACATCATCGGCTTTTATTAACAAAGTGTTAATTATTATTAATAATACGTATGAACAAGGATGAATTAGAAGGATTTTTTAATGATTATTTTATTTAATGACTTTTATAAGATAATTAGTGTAAGGTGTCCCTATATTTCTATCATACTTAAAAGCGTTACAAACTAAATCTTTAATAACTCAATTGTTAATAGTCAATTTGTATCCATAACGTCCAAGATTATCCTCATCATGGTCTTGGACAAATCTTTCGTAGCTTCACGCTTTTATCCCGCACATGGCAGGGTAGGCCAAGGGAAGCGCCAGAGCGAAGAAAATGGAAATAGAAAAATCCGTCTTCCCCAAGTGGGAATCGAACCCAGAAAATGTCGCGACGTCAGACGTTGCGCCTCTGCGCCACCACGGTCCTCATTATTATTTAATGACTTTAATAATTTGTGTTAAGTGTCGTTACCAACTAAATCTTCAAATACTCAGTTGTTAATAATGTGTTTGAACCCTTGACAGCGTCCAAGCAACCTTCAATTGTTATACAATAAACCTAAGTTTGTGCGTTTAAACATATTAACCTCAAGAGTTAGTGTGATAAATAATAATTCCTTTTTACTAATATATATTATGTAAGAAATTTGGTGACCAAAATATTAGCTCTTTTTAATTGTCGGCAAAATGAAAGCGTACATTTAACAAACCATTTACGGTCAATTAAAAACATCGTGTACAATTAATTGATTAACAGTTATCGTACGAACATTCTATGTTCTTTGATCCGCTGACATTAATGTTAATCGATAATATCTAATGCTTAAACTTTCAAACGTTTTCTTTGTAAATAAAGGTTATTAGAACGTCCATAATAATTTATATGTTATAATTAATTGTAAGAGTATTTTAGCATTTTTATAATAATTTTTATTTTCGATTTCTCTCGATTAGCTACAATTTTTATGAGTATCTAGTGAGGTTATAGCATCGTGTTGCAATTGGAATATATATATATATATATATATATATATATATATATATATATATATATATATATATATATATATATATATATATATATATATATATATATATATATATATATATATATATATATATATATATATATATATATATATATATATATATATATATATTTATTTATTAAATGTATATACTTCTTCACTTAATCGTTTAGTACTTTTACAATATATATTAAAAAACCTTTTATTACTATGATTTTTAGTCATACATTGTATTTCGTAAACGTCTGCACAACGAAATCTAAACACGTGTGTGCAGAACAATCTTCGTAGAAATGCATTTTCCTGTTATTTTCCTTTTTCAATTCTTGGTATATACTTATTTTTATAAACCTTGCTGAAATTACTCAGGTTTCGAATAATATTTTGTAAATGAGGATTTCTTAGGGAGATATTTATTTATTCATACCCTCATATCACCCTCTAGTACAGTAATAAGTCAAAAGGTTCCGCAAGTCGTACACACAACACATTATGTCAAATTCCTTTGGATAGTGCGTAGTGATGTGTATTAACACTAAATTCATAAAAAAAGTTACAAATTTTTTGGTGAAGTGTAGAGATACAGTTTTATAGTGTTACACTTTAAAAAATCATTAAAACAGCATTCTCTCTCGCCAAACGACTGTTCTTTGTAACAATCTTTGGGTAACGAAAATTTGTAAAAATTTCCCTACAAATGCTAAGAACGCTATAAGTTGTATAAAGCATATAAGAATTTCAATGTGGCGTGATGAATAGCTTATTGGTTAGAGCGCTTGCACGGTTTGCATGAGGCGCGGGTTCGAATCTCGCTGCATTTGTTTTCTTTAAGTATAAGTTATTTCTGTCCTAATACCTCAAAAATACAATGCATTAAACAATGTAAAATCATCCAACTATTAAATATTAAATTTATAATTATGAAAAATAAAAAAATAACATTTTTAAGATTATTATATTTTTAACAAAAAACAAGCGATTATGTACATTGAAAGTAATACTAGGGGCAATTTGTTTTATAACAGTCTAACAGTAGAAGTGAGCATAATGTTCCCACATTGCAGATGCAAACTATTCTGCATCACAATGGGAGCGGCGCCGCGGCGTACACCGGCCGCCTGAAGAAGAGGGAAGTGCACCGCGCCATCACGCTGCATCCGGTGAAGGATCACCGGCAAATGTATAGGCTGCATACTTACTTTAAGGTAATTACCGTTTTATAAATTATTTTTTCATGAACTCATCTCACTTCATTTGTAATATGGGTGGTATAAATCGATTTTAAACATGTGAAGTATTTAGTAAAGAAGCACAATTTTTTAAACAATCGCTTTATTTTTGATAAATGAACATATACAGTACTTGTCCATCTAACTGTACAGGCTGCATACTTATTTCAAGGTAATTAATGTTTTTTTAATTATTCATTATTTTTAAAATATTTTGATATATTTTATATAAGATAAACATACCACACTAGGTTCGTGTGTTTCCAGCATTTCTCTCTGCCTACCCTGCAATATGCGGGATAAAGCTTGAAGCTAAAAAAATTACATTTCCGCCATTCGCAAACATTCTGACGTGTTATTTTTAAGGTGTTTGGAATTTTGAAAATGCTCTATTTTCAGCTCGAAGTTACATTACACTGTGATATATTACTGAAATTCAATTCAATTCTTTAATTAGGGTGTTACAAATTCATAGTGTTTCGCCGATGATCTCTAATGTTGCTAAGGTGCTTTTTTTACAATAAGTACAAATTTAAATTTTTCAAACATTTTCAATTTCTGATTTCTTCAGTAATAACTCGATTAACCGGACTAATTGTTGCTGTAAGGCATCCGGTTAATTGGTAATCCAGATAATTGAAAGTAAAGTGTGAATAAAATGAGGTAATCAGGCTTTGAGCATAAATATACGTGCATAATATTGTACGTTTATGAAAAATAACTAAATAATTTAATATTTATTTAGAGTTTTGGTTGAATTGATATGTTTGCACCTAAAAGTTTTCTAAGTACATTCAATTCAATTGACCTGTAGTAATTATGGCAAGCCCTTAATTACTACAGATCAATTGAATTGAATTAATAATCAACTTTGTACTATAGTTCAAAGTAATAAAACATTGTGTATTATTAATGTTAATATTTTTTCAGTCCAATATTGTAACATTCAATTTTTATTTTCAGTAGTTATATATATATATGATGTCACATTCTGAGTCACAAAAGCTTTCAACTTCAGGATATTATAGAGTTCAAATAAAGACGTGAAGTCATTTTTCTTAGTTCATCATTCTAATGATGAACGATTTTAAATATGTAAAGTAATTTGTACTAAATAATTTACAATTATAAAAACAATTGCCTTATTTCTTATAAATGAATACATATAGTACTTGACCATCTAACTTAGAAACTGAATTTTGCTATAACGGCATTTAGTAAGTAAGTAGACTGCCAGACGCTACTCTCCCTGCAGTCCTCTATTGCCTCGCATGTTGTTATACATCTTGTCCGATAGTTCTCATGCTTGAAACTAAGGTAAAAAAGGTGAAGTCTAAAATAATGACAGGAGAAAAGTATTCATTATGTAATGACCCGAAAAAGTGGAAAGTGGAGAACGGAGTTAGGAGTAGGTTCCCATGGTTCCTGCAGTTTTCTCTGCCTACTCTGCTGTGAGTTGGATAAATTATGAAGCTTAAAACATAATTACATCTATAGATCGTTTTTTAAATATGTGTATAATGCTATCATTGCACTTTGTTGATATAAACTTTACGTAACAATGTGATTCCTTCATTATTTTTACTATATGAAAATCAACTTATAATGTTAGTAAGGGCTTAATTATATTACTTATACAAGTTAATATTAAGTGGTTACTGAACAAGCATGAGATAATCCTCGACACGATTAACGTTGTTAGTTGTTCGTAATTGCATCTCATTAAATAGGACGTTCTATTCGATCTTTAACTTGTACTGGTAGGGTTGGTTATATATATATATATATATATATATATATATATATATATATATATATATATATATATATATATATATATATATATATATATATATATATATATATATATATATATATATATATATATATATATATATATATATATATATATATATATATATATATATATATATATATATATATATATATATATATATATATATATATATATATATATAGGTGAAGGTTGCGATCATTGGACCGGCTTTTTGATTGGACCACTTATTTTTTTCAAAAACTATACATGTCACAACAAGTTTGATACATTGCTAGGCAACAGTACCGATCCCCATACCTACCCACCAAACCTCTGTGCGATCGCAAAGCGAGGTAAGCAGTGGGGTGTGTACTTGTGTTAGTGGTGACCGTGATGTAATAACCGAGTCATCAACAAACTTGTGTAAGTCACATTGTTTTAATTAATGTTTAATGATTGTGTTAGATCTGAATAGCAAATTTATCTGCGCTTACAAATACGACTAAGCTTTTTACTTAATTTTGCGCGTTTTTTAATAATTGCTTTCGTTCTGTTTATATGCCTAGTTGCCATCAATGGACCTGAATGGTGACGCTATCATTGGACCGGTCCAATCAAAGAAACTAATATCAATGTTAATAAATAATGAGTTTTATATTGTAAATTGAATATTTTAGTACCGCATTTAGATAAATACCTACCTTTTAGTTACAATGGGATTATATTTATATATTCTTTCCCTATGCCGACAGCATAGGGAAATCTATTAATATTCTTTATATTAAATATTATTATTAAATTAGGAAACTGTTAAATTAGGACTTACAACTCACTATAGAATCTTTAAAAAATTGGATTATATGACGGAAGTCGAATGTATGGAGTTATAAAAGCCACATTTAAAAGACGTTTAGATGGGAAAAATAAAAAAAACTGTCAAAGAAATTCAAATAGTGGAATCAAAAGTAGATCTTCCAGAGGCTTTGGAAACGGTATTTAGCAATCACATTGTTGAAATGGAGAATTTTTTTTTGCTATTACTCCTAAAGAGGTCAGAGAGCTTGCCTTCGAATTAGCTGAGAAAAATAAACTTAAACATTTAATAAAACCAAAGAAGTTCCTGGAAAAATAGTAATATGCATACATGAAACGCAATCCAGATATAAGTTTTCGTCAACTCTCTTAGTTGACATTTCGTCAACATATGTATATGAGCAGTACAACAAAAAAGTAATTCTTATTTAGTGCTTTATTTGAGTCGCCTTCATTGGACCATTTATACAGATGTTTCAAAGTCCAATGATAGCAACTTAGTGGTCCATTCAAGGTGACGGTGGTCCAAAGAAAGCAACTCGTCATTGAAAAGTTATATTAGTATAGCTCTAAAGCCTCTCAACTTTCATTGCCAATAATTTATATATCAATAATTTACATAAAAAAGCATCAAATTCCATTAATTGTCTTAATTTGTAGGTGATATTTTATGAGATATGATGTCACAAAGTTAAGTAGTCCAATGATAGCAACCTTCCCCTCTATATATATATATATATATATATATATATATATATATATATATATATATATATATATATATATATATATATATATATATATATATATATATATATATATATATATATATATATATATATATATATATATATATATATATATATATATATATATATATATATATATATATATATATATATATATATATATATATATATATATATATATATATATATATATATATATATTATTTTGCTTTAAAGTATTAGAAATGGAAATATTGTTGGATTCTTAAAATACGCCAAACAAAAGACTGGCGTCATCTCTGTGAATACAATTCTTCTTTTGAAATATCTTTATTTAGAAATAACTTACCGTTATAAGGAATAGTTAACAATATACTTGATTTCTTCTTAATATATAATGCATATAAAAGACATAGTAAAGACATCATGTGAGTGTAAACACGATGGCTTTAAGTTCGATTTCTACTCAGGTGAATGAATTTTCCTTATTCAAAGCGTGGTTTAGCTCCACCTTAACACTCAATGACTCGTTCAAGGCGAAATGTAAAGAAAAAATTATCTTAACACTAGGTTTTCTCTACCTATGTACTCTAACATCCTCAAAGACTCTGTACTCTTTGCCATATGTGTCAAAATAAAGGTCCATCAGGAGCTTACATTTCAATTGTGTAAGGATTTTTGTGGATTTTTAGACAAGCCTGGCCTTCCAAAATACATTTTTTCACCAAAAATTATATACCTAAATATATACACACATATATATATATATATATATATATATATATATATATATATATATATATATATATATAATATATATATATATATATATATATATATATATATATATATATATATATATATATATATATATATATATATATATATATATATATATATATATATATATATATATATATATATATATATATATATATATATATATATATATATATATATATATATATATATATATATATATATATATATATATATATATATATATATATATATATATATATATATATATATATATTTATATATATATATATATATATATATATATATATATATATATATATATATTTATATATATATATATATATATATATATATATATATATATATATATATATATATATATATATATATATATATATATATATATATATATATATATATATATATATATATATATATATATATATATATATATATATATATATATATATATATATATATATATATATATATATATATATATATATATATATATATATATATATATATATATATATATATATATATATATATATATATATATATATATATATATATATATATATACGAGGTGTGTTCAAAAAGTATCGCGAATTTTGTGTTTTTTCAAAAATTATTTATTTATTCATGAATATCTATTTTGTCCCCTTCAAAGTAATCCCCATGAGATATTATACACTTGTGCCAACGGTTTTTCCAATCTTCGAAGCACTTCAAAAAATCATTTTTTTTTATCTTGTTCAGCTCCTCCTTCGATGCCGTCTTTATCTCGTCAAGTGTAGCATAACGTCGTCCTTTCATGGGCCTCTTCAGTTTAGGGAACAAGAAAAAGTCACAGGGGGCCAGATCTGGGGAATACGGTGGCTGCGGCATCATTAGTGTGTTGTTTTTGGCCAAAAAGTCGCGCACAAGCAACGATGTGTGAGCAGGGGCGTTATCGTGGTGCAAAAGCCAATTTTTGTTCTTCCACAAAACCGGGCGTTTCTGGCGGATTGCTTCGCGCAAATTGCGCATAACTTGCAGGTAATAAACCTTATTGACCGTTCTACCCTGTGGCAAGAACTCATGATGCACCACGCCGCTGCAATCGAAGAAAACTGTCAGCAAAACTTTCACATTCGACCGAACTTGGCGCGCTTTTTTCGGTCTTGGTTCGTGCGGCAGCTTCCATTGAGATGATTGAGCTTTGGTTTCCACGTCATAACCATAAACCCACGATTCGTCACCAGTTATGACCCTCTGGAGCAAATTTGGGTCGTCGCGGACAGAGTCCAACATCTCATTAGCAATGTTCATGCGATGCTGTTTTTGGTCGCAATTGAGCAATTTTGGTACGAATTTCGCGGCGACCCGTCTCATGCCCAAATCATTGATAAAAATCGAATGGCACGAGCCAATCGATATGTCTAGGTCCTCAGCAACTTCTCTAATGGTGATTCGACGATTGGCCAATACCATTTTCTCCACTTCATTAATTTTTTCGTCTGTTGTTGAAGTGCTCGGGCGTCCGGCACGCTCTTCGTCGTTCACATCTTCTCGGCCTTCTGAGAACATTTTGTACCACCGATAAACGTTGCTTCGGTCCAAGGTAGCTTCTCCGTATGCCACAGTCAACATTCGGAATGCATCCGCGCACTTAATTTCGTTTTTCACACAAAATTTGATACACGTTCTTTGATCCATTTTTTTGAATGGGTAAAAATCGAAGACGATCCAAAACACGTGCAAGCAAAGCAGCTGTCAACAATTAAGTGAACATTCAAAATGGCCGAGGTTGTCGGCATAAGTGAGAGACATGAGTACCAACATAACGCCACAAAAAAATTGAAATTCGAATATACGTAACCCGCGAAAATTCAAAATTCGCGATACTTTTTGAACACACCTCGTATATATATATATATATATATATATATATATATATATATATATATATATATATATATATATATATATATATATATATATATATATATATATATATATATATATATATATATATATATATATATATATATATATATATATATGTATATACAATAAAAGCCTTGTTTTTTATTTTGGTAGATATTTAAAAAAAATCAATATTTTATATCGTCTCAAATTATGGGCGTTAGCAACAACCGAACTGTTAACCAAATATAGTAAAACAAAACCTCTTTGTTGCAAATAAAGCCATAGTTCCGGCGCGGCTCGGCGTTTGATCGTTTACGAGGACGTCGTTAATATTTAATGTCTGTGCCTTTTGTATATCGTATATAAAGATGTTAAAGCTATGGGTTAATAAATGGGATATTTTTAATTTTCTCCTATATGCCATAGTTATAATGACCGTGTACTCAGAAACCGCGATTAAAATTTCTCTAGTAAACATAAAATTTAATGTTAATTAAATGCTAATTGTTGTACCTAAGTTGTTGACGAAGTTGTTTAACCAATTAATTTTCAGTATGATATCAAATTTTTTAATCAGATTTAATTATTTTTTTAGCTTCCCGCTTTATTACGTACATGGCAGGGTAGGCAGAGGGAACTGCAGGAACCGTGGGAACCTAGTGTTAAGACACTCCGTTGCTTAATCCCTGCTTTTCCGTCCTCGCTTTCCGCCTTTTTCGTGGCATTGCGTGTTGAGTGGCGGAACTCAACGCCGCGCTTTGCCTAGTTGCCAGAGCAAAGAAAATGGAAATAGAAATATTCATCTTCCACGAGTGCGAATCGAACCCACAAACCGTCGCGTTACAGGTAGACTTTGCACCTCTGCGCCACGTCGGTCCTTAAGTTGTTGTTCAAAATTTTTTCTTAGATAATGTTTTTGTTTTTGAAATCATCATATAAGTTTTATTAATGAAAACTCTAGAACAGGAAGATTAGTAAGAATCGATCAATACAGATAATGCAGTGCATTGAACGCATTATGCACGTACAGACTGGTGCGATAGATACGAGTATACTCGTACTTTATCTTGATAACAATATTATTAATTGTTTATATACTTTTTAATAATATATTACTATGTATATATTTTTAATAACATGTATATATTTTAAATTCATTTATTTAATGTCCTGCAGAGCTACTCGCTAGAGTTTTTGTTTCTTAATTTTGACGTGTCGAGAGTGTCAGTTGCACACAATATATTGCGCCAATGTGGTGAGTCTCATTTCGAACGTATTTCTATATGGAGTTTAGTTTTATGGAATTTTAAAAAAATGTACAAAACAAAATTAAAATAATCAAGTAAAAATACATCACAACATATTTTTACCTTTGCTCTGTGTCTAGCACATAGCAGCCTATACGGAATTAACTATTAGATTGAGTGTTTTCATTGAGTGTTTTCTGTTGAGTGACACTTGAAGACAAAGCGCGGAGTTTTGTTCTGCACTTAACGCCGCACTTTGTCTTGTGACATTAGATTAAAAAAAGTGAAAGTAAACTCATCCTCCTCGAGTGGGAATCGAACTCACAACCAATCGTGTCGTCAGTCACACATTGCCGCTGGGACATAACGGACTTTCTCATATAATAATAATAATAATAATAATAAAAAATATATTTTTTTTATAGTTAGCGATGTGTGTACGAGGTTGTATACACACGTAAAATAGTATCGGACGTGTGATCAAATATCCTTATGTCAATACCCTTTTAGCTACTTCAGGCATTTAAAGGACGATTCTATCTGATTGAATTGCTTTATTATTATTTTAAACAAAATTATCAATTTGTATTTATAATTCAATTCAATTTTAAATTGAAATTGATTTTTATTGTTGTTTTTGTTGTTGTTATATTTGTGTAGAAAAAATATATCGCTACTTCTGGCTCTGAAGACAGTTTAGTTAAAAAAGTAAGCAAAAATAATGATATTCTATGCAAAAGTTCCCAAACAATATAATAATATAATGGTTGCAACTGCAATAGTTTAAGAAATGATACTTTAAGGAAAACATCAAATTTTGAACGCAAATTGTGGAAGCATTCTCATCATTAAGCCCTGAGTTTCATCAAATGAAGGCGTTCTTTGTGAGATTGTGATTGTTCTTTATAATAATCTTTCGGTAGCAGAATAAAAAGTGATTGAAATTATTAAGCATTGGTATTTTGACGCGGCGTGATGTTGTCTTTAAAATATTTTTTCCATCCTTAGTGTGAATTAACATTTTAAAATCACAAAAATAGAATCATTTCCGCCAGGAAATGTATAAGTACCAACTTATGCCAATAACTAATTCAGATTTGCCAAATAATAAATAAATTAATAATTAATTATATTTGAATTATATTGCAATTTAAACTAAATAAATCGCAACGTTGAATTCCGCCACTCAACCTGCAATGCCTCAAAAAGGCGGAAAACAGGGACCGAAGTGTCTTATCACTAAGTTTCCAAATTTACTGCCTACCCTGCTAACTGCGGGGTAAAGCGTGAAGCCATTAAAAAAAATAAAATATTTTTCAATATTTCTCATCTTTGATTTCAGAATCTTCACATTCAAGATTTAAGAGAGCAGTCGTTAGATTTGCACAGGGAAATAGCGTCGTCGGTCCGCGCGCTGGGAGTGGATAGCGAACAAGTGGAAGATTACATGCTGGCTGATGGGGTGCCTTTGTTTCCTGATAAGATAGGAGAGCCGGGGTACTTAGGGGATAATAGTATACTAGGTACTATACGATATAAATATATATTGCATGCAAGGTTTTACGAAGAGTTTAATAATTTTGACTTACAAAGATGTATTAGCATATTTTTGAAAATGTCAACGTATTAAGCCATTGTGGTAACCACATGGTTGTTTTTCTGATGTAGTTAGGAATGTAGTTAAAAAAAAATAAAAATATATATATTTTTTATAAGTCTTAAAGAGAAATTATATGAAAAAGTCAAATATAGATATAGACTTTTCGTCAAATCCAAATAATGTTTTAAATTTTTTTTAGTGTTAATCCTCACTAATTGCTTAAATAATTTTTCTTCAAGTTTTCTCATGTCACTATTTATAAATTCCAGGTGCTCCAATATACTTCAATAGATATAAAGCTGACACTTTCGATGATATCGTGCCTTTTGATTTTATAAGTAAATCTATCTATTCCATTAATCATTCCAATCCGAAGAGAAGATTAGAGACACCCTTGAAGGAGGCTTTAGATGATGTAATAAGAGAGGTAAGTGTGTCTTATAGTTAAGTTTAAAAGCTAGGATTAATTTGTAGTATGTACTCGATATTAATAAGATTACATCAAATGAAGTATATTCGAAATTAGTTCGTGCTTTGTATTGTGTATTGAGTATCAGAACCAAACCTGCCCTTTGTCTTAAGAACACGGGAATGAAAAGTCCATCTTCTCCGAGTGGGAATCGAGACCACAAACCGTTGTGTTTATAGTCAGACGCTGCTGCGTCACGACGGTCTTTTTTGTCAACTAAAAATGTATTGCAGAGGGTTTTTATTATTTATAATATATATTTTGTAATATTTTATTTTTACTATTATAGTATTTTAATATTTAATTATTATTTTTAATAAAATAAATAATTAATTTAATTATAAATTAATTAAACTTTGTTATAATTTAAATTTTCAGGTAATGGAAATAATAAACGCTCCGTCGCGACAACGTGGTCGTGTTATAGACTTTAACGAATTGTTGTACGGATACATCCGGCTGCAGCCGCTGCATGGCGTCGACATCGTGCTCGACCTGCTACTGAAGTACCGACGTTACTAGAGGAAGAAAGATGACTGCTGCAGTTAAGAAGACACGCGTACTTACAACAATCTTTTACTGGTCAGTATGTTAGATGAATTTTCTTTACTCACATGTTCAGTTCTCTGGTCTATAAAAGATATTTTAGAAAAATCTAACGGCTAAGTAGGAACGCTATATTTGTATATTTTTTTAATAATAATAACCTTCGTAAATGAATAATTAGAAAAATCTAACGAATAATGAGTACCCAGGATAGGATAGGATAGGTAGCTGATTTAATGTAAAATTACTATTATTATTCTAATTTTGCTTTCAATTTCAGGTATAGAAATACGAGAGATACCAATGGGGGAACCCCCACCAGCGGAAGAACCGGAAATATTGGAACAACTCGATGCTAATGGAAAAACTTACAACGATTATGAAGACTTCGATGATCCAAATCAGCAAAGTCCGAATAGCTTTTTAGATAAATTAAATGTCAAGGAAGCATTTGAAAGTGGTATACATAAGCTACAGGATAATCTACCGAAAGTACTGAAATGGAGTGACGACGATTACGAATATCCAATTTACGATAGACGGATACACTTTATTCTGCCATTATTGGGAAGATTCGAAATATTCAATCGTTTCATGAAGAACTATGAAGATGTTGTATTGAAAAGCGACGAGGCTGTCACTTTGATCGTCGTCCTTTATATGGATGGAAAGAGCCCCTTGGACTATACCAATTCGGAGACGTTAGTTAATTTTTACAAAGAAAAATATGGAAAGGATTTAAAAATAGTATACATGGGTTCCACAACGTTCTCAAGAGGTGCCGCGCTAACTGAAGGCTTGAAAAAATGTGCCAGTGATGATTTAGTGTTTTTCATTGATGTGGACATGATGTTCAACCATATAACTCTCATGAGGATTAGAATTAATACTATTAAATATTACCAAGTTTACTTTCCTATAGTGTTCAGTGAGTTTAACCCAGAAGTGGTGTATGGTGACGATTATAACAAATTCAAAGACGAAATTCTCGTGATGGACAGTAATCTAGGAAAATTTGCGAACAGTGTTAATAGTAACGTGAGTGATAAGGAACTAGTTAACTTAAAGTACAGTAAAGAAATAAACGACGATTATGGTTACTTTAGACAGTTCGGTTTTGGTATTCTTAGCATATACAAATGTGATTTTGAGAGAGTTGGTGGTTTCGATTTAAGTATTAAAGGGTGGGGGTTAGAGGACGTACAACTGTTCGAGACGTTGATAAAGTCCAACTTAACAGTGTTCAGGATAACTGATGAGACATTAGTGCATAAGTTCCATTCAGTGGACTGTGATAAGAATTTGGAGAAAAGCCAGTTTTTAATGTGTTTAGGTTCCAAAGCTTCTACGTACGGGAGCGAAAAGCACATGACGTACTATATGCTGAATCATCCGGAGCTGCTGTGGCCCGAAGACAAAGGTGCTAGCTAGTACAGGGTTCAATTTAGTCTCTTAACAAATTTATGACAATTGTTTTGTACGAACTATTAGGATTGTAAATTAAATATTATTATAAAGTATTGGTTCCTTTTACCTGTTTAGTTTTTGGAGAATTGTATTCATGTTTGTGCAATTTTCTTTATGTTCCACACCGATAACGAGATTGTCTTTATTTTAGCCAAATTATATATATTTTATTTTCTACATATTTAATTATCTTTCTTTCGACCTAATTATTTTTTATTTTCTATTCATTAGTAATGCTCGAAGGTATCTGTCGTAACGTCGTATTTTCTCGTTATCGATGTGCGACGTTTTTGTATGAAACTACTTCTAATGCCTCATATATGTTAGTTACTGCATTTAAATGTGAAATTATTCTTAGACGATTCTAGTGATTTATTAACACGCTGTGCTCTTATTACGGAAGGCTTTTGGACATCAGGAATGAAGAATGAAAAGAGAAGAACTTTTTACAGATGACTTAACAATTGTATTATGTTATATTAGAAATTAATTGAAGTTCTTTGTTTTAGATGAAGTGGACATTTTTGTACAGATATGTTTCTTTTGCTTCTTTGATGATATTCTAGTTTAATACCATCTGTTGTCGACTTACTAGTTTATTAATCATCAAAAATTTCATCCATATTTACTGATATTTTTTTATTTAAAATTCCATTTAGTTCTAAGTTTAACATTAGTTTTTTTTTCCATGTTCTTCAGTAAAATAAGCGGTCAAGTGTCGAGCATAGATCAAGTATGGAATAAAAATAAATAAACAAATAAGATACAGTATTTTTGGACCCATTTATAAGAAAAATTGATTATTAATATATATCGTATTAATTAAATGTTCCTAGAAGATATTTTTATAGCAACTTATACATGAAATTAAATGTTTTTAGGTATCTACTACAACTTGCGAAGTATAAAGTTGATCAAGAGGTATATTACTAAAGTTTTTTTTTTGCGTTAACTAAGGCTTATATTTAAATTTTCAAAAGCGAGCATCCTCTGTATTTGAATATTTATATATATACTATTACACAAAAATAACTCTTTGAAAATATTTTAATACTGAAAATAAATATAGTAAATAGAAAAAAGTGGAGATAGGAACTATTTCTCTAATTTTCTTTTCCTACAAATACAGAGCCTATATAGATACTTCTCCTTCAGGTCTTCGTCATACTTCTTCTTCTAGGACATTCTATCGGTAAAAAAAAGTTAATCATGACCTACCTTAATACTCATCGCTTCTGTACCTAATTACTACAGAATACTGTGACGATGAAATTATTAAAAATATATAATTTATTTAAAGAGTATAAAATTGAATATAAAAGCAAAATCTTTCGACGCTCTCTTTGGTTATTAAATGTAACTACATTATACATACAAAATACAAAAATTATTAAATTAAAGAAATTTACTAAAAGTATTAAATAAATATAAACTTGGTGATAAATGTAAATTATTATAAGGAAAAATGCAAAAAAAAGATGAAGTTATTTTTGTACCTTTAATTTTGCAATAAAAGCAAAAAAAATGAAAATAAAATTATAAACGAACGTAATTGTCATAATAGATATTAAATTTGTTGTACTTACGTGGATATGATCTTGTTACTGTTAAGATTCACCTTGTTTTAAGACAAGGTATCTAATAAATCTATTAAAAAATTATTGGTTTCGATTTTAGACTATTATATTAATAGAAACTTTAAAATTTTGTACATCTCTTTAACTTCGTGCTATTTTTTTATATAAAAAAATATTAATTTGTTAGAAAATTTGGGCAAGTAAGGCTTCAAACTTCTATGAAATTACTTCTACTTGCCAAAGCTACGTATAAAAGCTAGCTTTATCGTAAAAACAAGGCATATCCACGAAAGCTCTTGCTGTAAATACATTTGTGCTCATTAAGTGCCAATATTTTAGTGCTAAGTAGATAATTGTTTATGGAGAAAATTGTGTTGATATTATTGTTTTCTTTTTATCAAATAAAGAAGTTGTGATATGAATGACGATGAGTGAATTTGTATGGAATAAAATTTATTTTTTTCCCATACATTTTGTTTTACTTTTGACTGAGTAGTTTACTATTTATTTTGTGCTGACAGTTTGGATTTTGAACTGGTTATGTTATAAGTACTTTAGGCAAATGTTGTAGAGCTATACTTTATGCTTAGATACTTTATACTTTATTACTGCTTTATTGAAAACAAAAAAAAGAAATATGAAGTACCTATCTTTACTTTCAATATGTCAATATGTCCTAAATACGTACAGGTGGCGACTATTTCACCAAATTGCACAAGTACAAGTTAAATATTTTTATAATTTTTAAGGTGTTAGATCACACTGACAATAGAAAAGCTCAATTCTTTAATTAAAAATAAAGTCAACTATGCAATAGAAGAGACTCAATTTATGGGAAAATTCCGGTAAACGCGGTAGAGTGAGGAAATGAAAATAACTTATACATATTATTTACTCGAGAGGAGATTTAACCTACACCTTTTGTGTTAATTACGAAAATGCGTTGTACTATAATATAATAAAAGATTTGATAATTAATAAAAAAATATAATAAAAGATTTGATAATTTAATAAGCATTCAGTATGTAAAGCTCTTCGAATTCTATTTGAACAATATAAAAGTTAGTTTCGCGACAGATCATCTAAAGCAATAGAAATATTAAAAACTTCTAAGACAATGTAAAATAAACATATTTTCTCGCAAAAAATCCAAGCATTGCTTCACATTTATAAATTGGCACGTCTCTGAGATGCCATCTTAAAGACAATTAACGTACTTTCACAGCCATTGTTGTCACACTATTTTGTAAGTCGTGCTGAGAGTGCATGTATGTTATCGAAATATTGTCATCAGGGTGACTGTCGTCTACCTGTTTAATGTTCCATATATCTTTGTTAATAACATACTGCTTTTAGTAATGAGATTTTATATTAAGAAATATTATGTTGGTTTTATTTTTTTTATTACACTAATCCACACTATGGGTAAAAAAAATACTTAAAGAAGAGAAATAAAATTTTTAATGCAACGGAATTTGAACCGGCACCTCTAGCACGGCTTACTGAAGGTTTGGGTTTAAGTTCCACTGTGGACATTATATTATATATATTCTTTAAGTTTGTTTAATATTATATTGTTTATTCACTTAAATCTACAAACAAACGTTCTCTAAGGAAAACTTTAACTGTACCTTGTCTTTAAGTTAGTTAGTGACTGTAGGATACAGCAAAGGAGTGTTTTAACACCAGGTTTTTAGGTTTTAACACCAGGTTCCCCCATAAATTCTCCGTTCTTTCTGATTTTATATTTTCATTTCTCCTCTCTAAACGAAATGCTTAAAAGCCTCGTATTTATTTATACCTAAAGTCAAATGAATAACAAAATAGAAAAAGTTTAAGAATGTTTAATCATGTTTTATTGTTTGTTTACTTATCTAAATAACGAAAATATACATTTTTCTAACATTACTTCGTAATTAATCAAAATCTGAGAGGACCAGTGGGACAGTGTCTGACAAGTGAGAACGCTCAGCAACTCTCACTCAGGGAAACAAAAAAATATTCTATAATTATTAATAGTTAATCTGTGGTTAAAAATAATAACGATTTCTAATAACTATTAGATACAAAGCCGCCGCAAAAGTAAAAATATGAAAATGATTATTTCAATCAGCATTATATTATTATGTAAGAGAGTACGACTTGCGAAGCGATTAGCCGCGGGATTGCGTTTCATAATGATCAAATGATGTACGGCTTAAGTGGGTCGTGATGAGGCCTGTAAGTGCGTGGTCTATGCAAAAATTACTTTTCCATCTATAATCTGTAATATTTAGATGTGAAGATTAAGTCTACATGTATTTTGTAATCTAGATCTTAATTGTACCGAGTTATTATATAACAGTAGTACATACAGTGTATTGTATTGTGTATAATGTATTGAGATGAAGGGAGCCGCAGGAACCGTGGGGACCTAGCGTTGATACATTCCGTTCCCTGCTTTCTTTTTTCTTTCGAGGCATTGAATGGAGAAACGCTGCACTTATCTACATACCAAAGCGAATCAAACCTCGCCTCGATTTGGCATCCAATCGGGTGTCAAACAGGGCTGTGCCATGTCGGCTTGGTTGTTCAATTTGTATTTGGATAGCTGTCTCCAAGGACTGAGAGAAAGTTACATGGGTGTAAAAGTGGGTGACTTGAAGGTAAATTGCTTGTTGTACGCAGATGATGCAGTGCTTATTGCATCATCAGAAAGCGAGTTGCAGGCATTAGTCACCATTCTGAAAGACGAGTGTGAAAATAATTGTCTAAGCCTGAATGCAAGTAAGACAAAGGTTCTGGTATTTGAAAGAGACGAGGAAAGGACAGAATGCAAGATTTTAGTGAATGGAAAATTACTAGAACAAGTGAACGAAGTAGTATACTTGGGAAGTATGTTAAGTAGAGATGGTAGATACGAAATGGATGTTGAAAGACGTATTGCTGCCGGTAACAGAATGAACGCTGTACCTTAGCTTAGTTTGGCCGTACACAATGCAGTTCTGGTTCCGATGCTGTTATGATGGCAGTGAAACGTGGGTATTACAGAAGAAGAATGAAAGAAAGATGAATGCTGTGGAGATGCGATCTCTTCGAAGGATATGCGGAGTCAGTTTAGCTGACCGAATCCGCAACGAAGAGGTACATAGGATGGTAGGTACCAGTGAGGATGTCACGGTAAGAATGAAGAAGAACGTGCTCAGGTGGTTTGGGCACGTCAAAAGAATGAGTGACGAAAGAATGGTAAAAAAGATATACGATGGAAAAGTGAGTGGTAAGAAAGGTAAGGGGAGACCTCGGTTGACTTTCGAAAACACAGTATCGAAGATACTGGAGGAAGGTCACGTAAAAAGCATGAGGACTCCCCGGAGAGCATGCATGAAGAGGTTAATGACAGTGGACGAGGCGAAAGAGGTATGCAGGGACCGCAGCGTTTGGCGCTCCGTTCTCTCTGACTACCCCGCTAGGGATAGAGCGTGAAGTTATGTATGTATGTATGTATGTGTAATATTTTTTCTTAGTTTCACGCTTTATCCAGAATCATAAAACCTAGTGTTAAGACACTCCCTTCCCTGTATTTAAATATTTATTAAAGTATACTCGCAGTACAATTCGCAGTACGCATGGCCACAATGTAATCTTTAACGTGTACGGTTTGTTCAATCATCGAAAAAAGTACATTAGCAACACAGCTAGGGTTATAGTTGAGAGATTCTCCTTTATTTGAGTAATTTCTCCTTGAGCCTTTTATAAGGAAAGGGCCTAACTTAAATGATAACAATATTTTTATCTATTTGAGTATTTTTTTTTTAATTCTTGTGAATTATTTTACCTGGGAATATAAGGAGGTCTACTTAAAAGCAAATAAATTAATTATAGTTATCGCTTTTACTGTATATAACATATTAGATGAAATAAATATTTCAAAACAGTGTGAATAATCATTTACTTTAAGTTTCCAAAAGACAAAAATAAATATTTTCATCATATATACCTAACAATAACTTAAAGCGGTGACGGAGAAAGCAGGGGACTAAGCAACGGAGTGTCTTAACTCTAGGTTCTACATTTCCTGCCAGTCCCTCTGCGTATCCTGCCATGTGCGGGATAAAGCGTGAAGCTAAAAAAGAAATAACAATAACTTATGCCACTTTCCTTGCTGACTTATATATGCAAAGAAATGATTCCCATATAATATATTTCCTATTTAATTATAGTAATTCTATATGTTCTTGATACTTCAAAGCATATTACTAGTGAGTAGCGCTAGCTTGATGTAATTTATGTAATTTATATTATTTATATGTATTTTAGTCATTTGTTTACATTATTAATTTTCAAACGTCTCCAAGAAGCCTGCACTCCGCTATATAATTTTTTTAGCCTATTATGTCCTGTTATGTGTAATTTTGCCTGTAGCATTAGCAAATTATTGAAAAATCCAAATCTCCCTGAGGAAATGTATGAAGATGTTAATGCCAGTTGTAGAGAAAATAGAGGTATACAGGGACGATATGTTTGATATCCCCTTCTCTCTATCATATATAGATGTCTCTATATATTTACATTCATTAAACGTTTTAAAAAATTATTATAAAGACACTTTCGTACGTGTAAGCATTTTACTATTTTAAATATATTATTTTTTGTAAAATTATTTTGTATATTTAAAAATGTATATAATTATTATTAAGGCTGACAACATTCTTTATACGACCAGCGGCACGTACGAGAGTGGACAATGTAGAAAGGTTGTGTTACATTTTTGGATACGAGTATACGTAATTGTAATTATTCTCGACTGAAGAACTTGCTTTTGATAAGAAACAACTTAGCGTTCTATAGACTCACCGTGCGGGTGCCGGGCCTATCGTGTTGTAGGAAGAGGAGGTCCGTGCAGCGCTTGGGAGTTGCGGCTCAAGTGTAGCTTCAAAAGGCCCTATTTCAGGTTTAAAGGGTGGATAAATGAAAATAATCTACATGTAGATTATATTTGTCTCAAATTATTATATAGATTTATCTTTCAATTGAGGATTGAGTTCAAAACATATTTACAATAAGAAGTTTTTGAAACACGCACTAAAATACCAGATAAAAACAACAAAACACTAAGTTATACGAGTCTTTCGATTTTTAAAACGTTGGTTACGACACAACCTAAACAGAAGAACGTCATTAAGTTTAATTAAAATTTATATGTGAATAGTTTTCTATTGTTGTGTCTTTAAATATACCATGAGAGTGAAATTTCTATAAATTATCATGGGAGATGTTAAAGCTTAGAGATTGTATCTCTTCGCATTCTTTTGGTGAATAGGGTACCTAGGGTAACCTGGGTAGTGTAGCCTATTTAGGGAAAATGTTAAAAAAATTGCCAAGATTATGGTCATTTAAATATAGTTGTTTAAGCCTATGACTATGTTTGTATGTGTATCCTAACATAAAAACATAGCCTATGACTATGTGTAATTGATTATATGTTTCTTCATGTTATATTATACCTACAACTTTCTTTAATCTACCTACTAGTAAAGCGATTAAATTTAAAGTAATGTGTTAAAATATAACACTATGTTTTATCCTTATAGAAATATTATGTGTTAAAACAGAATATATTTAATCATAAAACTAAAATATACTCAATCATAAAATTTGAGTAAGCAAAATTGAAATCAGGCAAACTCAGGCCACAATTACTAGCACTCTCTTCACGTTTCCCATCTATCTATTCTGACAGTAAAGGAAATTCGTATTCAATGAAAATAGATTACTCTTATGATAACAAACTATTTTAATGGACTGGGATTCACAAGAAAATTTTCAAGGAAAAGACTATTACTGTTTTCACACATTTCAAAGGGGTAATTAATATCGTAATAGTATGAAACAACATTTATAATAACATAAATCCTACTAAAATCAAGATGTTACAGGATAAGGAAGAAAAATTATGCACTTTTTTCTTGGCTCTTTCATTCAGGGTAGAAGAAAGAAGGGCGAGAAAGGAATAGAGTAAAGATATATCAGTTTGTGATCAATTTTTTTTCTACATAATGACACGTTTAAAAAACAATAAAACATATTTTAAAATGTTGTCCACCTTTCTTTCTGTTCAGGCTAATCTCCAAATCATTTGAACAGATTTTAATAAATATATTACCTATATATTAATTTCGTCGAATATATTACATATATATTAATTTCGTGGAGTTCGATTCCCATGAGGGGAAGATGGATTTTTCTATTTTTCATTTTCTTCGCTCTGGCACCTAGGCAAAGCGCGGCGTTGAGTTCCGCCTCTCAACACGCTATGCCTCGATAAAGGAGGACAGCGGGGATGGAGAAAGCAGGAACTAAGCAACGGAGGTTCATATAGTTCCTGCAGTTCCCTCTGCCTGCTCTGCAATATGCGGGATAAAGCGTGAAGCTAAAAAAAATCGTGCAATATAACTCAGTTAACAAAAATATATCTCACCCACCATTTAAGATAAGAGCTATGTTTGGACAATCTAGATTAACGAAAATGGGACGCAGAATCTCCACGGTCTACCACGACGTGTGTCGACTTTCGATTTACAATGTAGGTACTTGGATATTCGGCTTTGAGCCAAATCTTTCTTCTTTAAAGAAAGCTGATTTTAGATAAAAACGAGTGGCCTTTCGAGAGACGTTTTTTCTTTTATAATTGACACTTGAAACACTTGTGATCGCTTTCTAGATATGAGTGTATTTATTTACAAGGGAAGTTAAACTAATAAATAAATGTAGTTAATATAGAAAAACATTTTTTCGTAAATTAAAATTTGATATTATATATAAATTTCATATTTTGAAAGTATATTAAGTTTATTAAAATTACACGTTTTTTTTAGTGTCGATTTATAAGGGCCTAGTAACACACCGAACACTTTATGTTATAATTGTAGACTTAAATTCAAATATTTATAATATTTATAGAAAACTTATAAAAATTTGAACGCTCCGGGATCGGAACCTGTGCTTCTTGCAAACCGTCCAAGCGTCAACAAGACCACTAAGCCATGTGTTCTTAAACTTAAATTTTTATATGCTTCACACAATATATTTCGTTGTTAGCATCACTGTAGGGAGATTTTACAAATTTCAACTACCCAAAAGTATCACAAAGAACAATCGTTTGGCGAGAGAGTATGCTATTTTATTAAATAATTTTCTGATTTCCATGCTGTTATCCACAGAGGATAGGATAGAAACGTATTAAAAGCGTATAAGATATTTTAGTAAAATATTCTATTTGCTTATTTCCATTTTTAAGTATATTTTTCAAACATAATAAATTCATGAATATGTGTCTCAAGTAAAAACAGGTTAGTCTTCGATAACAAAGACCATAAGAGCGATAAATATATGTCGAAGCTGTTGCATGTAAGCAACGGTCCACGTTGGAAGAGTGCTTACTTTGAAATACTGTAATTAGGCGATTTATATCATTTACTGGAATTACTAAGATTTGTGTCCGCTACACATACCTATATGTAGCAATACACATAGTATATCTTTAATGTTTTTCTTTAAAATGAATATTAATCACCTTCTGTTTCAAACAAGCGTCATAACTGAGTTTGCATAGGTTAATAACCTTTTATATGTTATTTTCGTTATTCACTAATGTCATAGAGAATGCACCTGATTTGTTACTTGACCACAGAAGAAATGGAAGAAATAAGTAATTCTTAATATTTTTATAATAAACTATAACAATTCCAGATCGAAGAAAATGGAAACGAAGAAATCCATCCTGTCCTAATGGGAATCGAACCAACAAACTGTCGCGTTAACAGGCACACTCTGCTTCTCTGCGCCACGACGGCCTTATTTAACATATTAAGTAAAATGCTTAAAAATTTATTTATTCACACTTCACCAAATTGGCTATTTATGTACAATAGTTTTGGACATGCTCTCTCAAGTATAAGCGAGAGATCTGTCAAGATAAACAAAATAAATATTTATTGTTTTAAGAAAGTTCCGAATTAGACAAGCGCCTGTGTCTACAATAATCCTC
Organism: Dione vanillae; assembly: GCA_037178615.1. Lineage (NCBI taxonomy): Eukaryota > Metazoa > Arthropoda > Insecta > Lepidoptera > Nymphalidae > Dione > Dione vanillae. Next base: position 34,743 of record JAZFAU010000206.1, read on the forward strand.
TTAATTTGATGCGCATATTTATTAATTGTTGCTTATATGTTTCGACTTTCATCTATTTACATTTTTATGTTCCACTAATGGCATATTCTAACAACTGTAATGTGGCACACGCCACAAGCTCTAGATTTCATGTAAATTATTAGATCTTGATGATAATGAATAAAAGTTGTTAAAACATCTAAATTTGTAAGGTTTTTTGGAATTGCTCCTTTAAATGTATAAGAAAAAATAAAAGGATATATTACGGTGTCAAAATGTATTTATTATTTTTTTGTAAAAAAAAAAACAAAATCTTATAACAAATTAAGCTAACTTATCGATAAACTTTTTACAGAACTTGAGTCGTTCCCAGCTGTGAGCCACTTCGTGCAGTAAGCTGAGCGACTGACAGAATTGTCACACGTAGATGTCAGTTTTGTCAGTCGTCAGTTATTTACGACTGGCTGACAGCTGGGTAACCCGTGTGCGTGCACAGTCGCAGGCGTTGGCCAGGATGGATGGGCCGGGAGACGCCACCTACATTGTACGTGGCGATCTGCCCATTGGTTAAAATATTCGAACTCCCGGAGATGTTACGAGACAGCCCGAATAACGAACATTCGTTCGGGTTTGGATTTAGTAGGGGGCTCCATAGCTGCTGGAAGGAGCACGGGCGGGTGCGCCGTACGAGGATGAGGGACCAGATGGGTAGCCACCGCTGCTTCCGCCGGATTGTTCGTATTGGGCTACCTGGATAGCTTGACGTACTCCCTCAAGGTTAATGCCAACAACGCGGCCACCGCTTGGGACTCCGTAGGATGATGATGGGACACCATAGGATGATGAAGGAACACCGTAGGATGATGAAGGAGCGCTGGCTCCGAATCCTGAGCCTGATGACGAAGAAGCTTCTTCTTTAAGGAGGATTTGACGGACTTGTTCAAGGAGTTGGGGGTCTACGTTTTGACCCTCGGAGGTCTGGTATCCAGATGAGACGGCACGGTAACTGCCACCGCCGCTAAGACCACTGAATCCACTCGAAATTCCACCAGATGGACGGTTGTAATTGTAACCAGATGGAGGTTCTGCGCTTGCGCAGGCCACCAAGGCCAGGGCTATGCACTGTGAAAGAAACATAAATATTAGAATAGAACGTAAAAGTTATTAATTACTTTAAATTGAAATTATTTTTATATAATGTCTTTGGAGAAAAACTGAAGAATGGTTAGAGTCATTGGATGACTATGATTTCATATAAAGAAAAAAATGTTTCCTAATGTTTTTTAAACGGCATATTACATATATATGTTTACATGTATATGTTTTTTTCTCTATCTAACAACATATTTTAGGACTACATAGCAAGCTACTATTTCTTACGTCACCACAAACAGGATCTTCGTGGAGGTATTTGATTTATGACAATACTAATTTTCACGGTGGCTCGCTAACTCGTCTTGAGTACTTTACTGCCTTTTACTTTCCACGCTTGATTATGCATTTAATAGATATAATAAACCAATACGTGTGGGCCGTAAGTAGACGTGAATTCATAATATTACAAAATTTTGGCGTGTTTTTTTATCATTGAATTAAAGTAAATTTCTTATCTATGGTACATCTTATCTATGGTATTTTTATATTTTCATATTAATTATCTGTTATTTTATTGTTATGTATTATCTGTATTTTATAAAAAATAAAATAAAATTTAAATATGCCATTACAGAATTTATTTATTTACAAATGCATCTTCAGAGTATAACCAAAGATAAAATATAAAATTAAATAAATTGAATAAAAAAAGTAATGTGTACATCACTATATAACTATAATAGTGTTGTTAGCAATCGAAATTGTTCGTTTCCGTGTTTTCTAAGTTAATTGGAGGTGAAATTTTTCTGTCACGTATACAAAGTATTTGGGGTCAAGATGGTTTCTATGTTCATAACGTCTTAATCATGTGACTTTCTATTTATAATACTGCATCGATTTATTATTGTATTATATTGACAGCATTTTTTTTAAATTAGCGGCCATTGTGGCTTAGTGGTACAACGTATAATCGCGACAGTTGTGGGTTTCATTCCGATAAAAAAAAGTATTAAACATTCAGTTCCTTAGTCAAAGGCGCTACTTCACGGGTTATTCTAAAATATAAATATGTATTTCCTATTAATTTTTTAATGTAATTGTAAATTAAGTATCGTTTTTAAATACTTAAAATAAATAATAATTAACCAATACTCAACAAGTGGATAGTTAAATTTAATTGTGAAAATGTTACCACGAAATATCAATAAATAAATAAAAAGTTAGAAAATGCACAGATTATATCTATTACTAACATTTGCCTACGCATTACAGAGTAATAAAAAGTTATAGAGCTTTTGCAACTAACGATGTTTATTAGAAAAAGCTTCGAGCTAAATAATAGAAGTGTACAGTGAAAGTGCAGTGTCATAGGTCGGAGACGCGACGGTGCTACGCTTTACGTCAGCGGTCGATGGTTTTATAATTATATATATATTTTTTTGTAAAAGAACATAATATTATACTATGTTGTAGGTATAAGATGTATCTAGAATTGTTTCTGATATTATAGAGGTGCTATTTTATATAATTCTTCATGTCTTTAGGATTATCAAATTAATTGAAAGGGACTATCGTGCAGGATTGGTTCACTGACAAGGCAAAATAATGTTATTTAAATAATTATAAATTAATTATTATTACTTATTTTTAAATTTAGGGGGAAAACGGAGAAAAGAGTGTCTAAGCATAAGCATTGTTAAACGTTATGAAATCGTAAACGTTCAAGTAATTTATATTTTTAAAGTAACTTATTCCCTGTATTATGTATAGTTATTTCTATATTTAGTTCGTTTACAGCTTATATGGTCAAAAGTCACGCTTGAACTTTCATGACATTCGTGACATCACCATAATAGGGATGGGAAAAGTGCAATGTTTTCGTTTTGTCACTTAGTTGTACTTATTTTGTTTTACAATTTAAAAAAAAATCGTATTTTATTCATTTGGATATCGATTTTCTTCCATATCACACTGTATTCGAGTATATATGTTGCTCGATAGGTTTCGAATCGAAATCACAAAATTAAACAACTTTCCTAACAATTTCTATGAAGAACGTTAAATTCTAACAACGTTACATCGGATTAAAATTATCTATCGAATTATTTGTACACAGAACACATTTGATTTGACAATACAACGTGTTTAGAATGGACTCTGTCATTACGAAATGTATTGATGATGACGCGATACTCGGGTGATGGCCCTTCCATGATATCATGGTGTGTTACATAATTTACAATAACGTAAGGACGTGGGAAATGAGCTCGTTAAAACAACTGTACCCGTTAATTGTTAAAAAAATTGAGATTATTTTTTGCTTGGTGGGTTATAGGTCTCGTGGGTTATAGGTATATTTTGTATAAATAGTGAAAGAATTCTCTTTTTTTTCTCTTAAATAAAATAAGGTTTTTTTTATTTTTGATAAATAGTAAAGCAAATGTAATTTGTTTTTTAAATTAAACTAAATATTAATTTTATTTCCATGATTCGCAACTTAACGTCCATAATTAATTTTTTTTTCATTTCAATCTATATAATATCTTTTATTAAGATTTAGTAGCAAATACGATTTATATGTAAATGACTTTCCTTATAATAATTTCAAAGCGTTTACATATTGAACAAAAGATTACATTCACTTTGTGTTTACATTTACTGTAGTCTAATAAATTTAGTATGAATTTATATATATATGAAGTAATATCTACTCAAAATTCGTAAAAATAATATAATAATACGCTTATTTAATGGACCAAACTCGAATTTTTATTAATATTATATATAAAAAATGCACACTACCTAGCTCGATAACAACGTCTAGCATAAACTGACTGGAGAGTGCGGGTTCGAAGACATGATATGTTCAAATTTTATTGCATTACTAAACATTTGAATATGCTTTTAATAATCTTAAAATATCCATTTCAGTCCATTTTTTTAATTAATATTGTTTTATGTGTAATATGTATTTATAATTTTATATCAAAACGTCTAAACACTTGTAATTACAGAGAAAGTTTAATAGTTATGTAAAGGAAGTATTCTTTTCTCGTAATGTAGCAATATGTTACGGTAGCCGCCCGACCTGCGACCTGACCGTTGCATCAGTAGCCGTTTAAGTGTGTATTTGAAAGATAAATAATTGAATAAAAATAATTTTATGAAAATAAATTAATTATTTTGTTATTTTTTTTTTTTCTAAATAATATTTAGCGTTTAGTGGAAAAATTAGAGTGCGTTTACAAAAAACGCTGCCTCATCATGATTATTACAAAATTTTAAATATTCAATTTGATAACAAAATAAAATATTGTAATATTTGTTAACGTTCTTTGTAGGCTTTTTTTTATCAGGAAACAACCTATTCATCAGTAAACGGAATCCTGCACTAATACCTAATTTAATAAATAATATTGAAAAACTGATATCGATTAAAATCATGACTAAAATCGAATCGAAAAATATAAAATAAATATAGGAAACGACAAGTTGATGAGAGCTGGTGCAACATAAACATGCAAATCGATTTATCTCCGCAAAGAAAACATGCAAATGTATATACCGATTGCAACAACCAGACAAAAAGTTTCAAGTAATTACTTTACGTCTCTGTGAACTTCCTTTTACGAGAATTCAGGGCAAATTAGACTTTAATGCTTGGTGTTAAGGATCATGAACTGAAGTAAAATATTTCACGTTTAACTTTTGAATGAGACAAATACAATTGTATGAAGCGTAAATTCAAATGTATCCGTTAGTATCTTTCCCACGGTTCGATGATCTAAAAGATTCGCCTTTGTGTAATTGAATAGAAAATTGTGTAGATTTCACAAGATTTTTATCTACAACAGCCTTTTAAGGCTTTTAGGCTTGTACATGTGAATAATGGGAATAATATTTCATAACTAACAATGACTACTATAGAAAAGTAATCTGATGGTTAAGGTTTTAAATCGATTCCTGAGTTTCCGAATAAAACCCAGCCTCAACCCTAGATATCCTTATGAACCCCTTTGGTTAACTCTTCTTCCCACCCTTCGAACGAAAAGATAATAGAGCACTGATAAATTTCACTGAAAAGGATAATCATTATATTTATAAAATGTTATCGAAATCATAATTTTAAAATATTTTTAAGAACCAAAACAAAAATACACTTGAATTATCCTTCCAACGAAACATATCAAATGTTCACATTTAAATCACAAAAGCACGAACAATTTAAACACAAAATTTTGTTAAGTTGATTATAGAAAACTTCACTGTTAGACACACGCGTCACACACTGAACTTACCGCTACGAAGGCTTTCATGTTGTGTGGTAGATCTGAGGTTCCGTACGAACTATGATGCAGGGACCATGTCTCAGACCGATATATAGTAAACTTTGTACGCGGTGGGGCGGCGAAAGGAAGATTGTGTAAGGGAGATGCTACCTCTCTATAGGAGATTCGTCTAATTGGAGGGCGTCATGCGAGATTTTTTACTTTTTCGGGGGTCCTCTCTTTTATTAAGATCTTTATTGAAAGTTAAATTGGATCTAAAGTTAACTTATAGCTTAGGATTACTGTGATGGGTTAATTTTTTTACCTTTGCCATATCCCGCTATTAGGGGGTTAAATCCCACAGGGTAGGTTAAGATACTATACGTCTCCACCAACAACTTTCGAATCAACTCAATGTTGCACTTTGTCTCGTTAATTCGTCTCTCCTCTAGTAGGTATCCACGATTCTTTTTTTACTTAATACATAAAAGAATGTGATCTTTTTTTTATAGCTTCACGCTTTATCCCACATGGCAGGGTAGGCAGAGGGAACTGCAGGAACCGCAGGAAATCTGTTTAGTTCCTGCTTTCTCCGTCCCAGTTTTTGTTTTTTCTTTAAAAATTATCCTATTTATTTTTAAATTTGAACAAATTGAGTAGTGTAAGGTGGATGCTTAATTTCTAGGTTTCTGTATCTTTAAAGGAACAAAGAAACTCTTGTAGGATCACTGTCTACTGTACTTTTATCTATGTGTCAGTACGCCAATAACTCTTTCCCAAGAAGAATCAAGTTCAGAATGAAATACACTTCTCAATCATCACAAACAAAAAAATCTTAATGAATAAAACTTATTTTTATCTCTTTATTGTATATATGGTGTAATGAAAACTTATGAGGCGCTTTCCGTTGACTTAGAATTATGAAATTTGGAAAGAATTTTACTGAAGAACGTATGTTACTTTACAAATAAAGGAAACTATTTAAATAACTTATAAGCTTTATAGAAATTAAATTAAATTAGTAAGAAAGCTATTACTAACTCATATCTGTAATTTATTCCATGTATGAACAGTTAAGTTTATTATAAAGAAATGTCATTGTTTTGTTCCCTTACTTTTAAACACTTTACTTGTTTACTTGAAGTCTCAACACTCCCTTAGTCGAAATAATCAGTGGAATTCGCTGATTATTTAGATTAATAGAAGGTGCAAGCCGTTTTGATGTACCTAAATGTTTCTTTCATGAAAATAACTGTCTTGTTTTACAACATTTACAACTACAATATTTAAAGCTTATCCTATCCTTAAGAAATCGTTTAAAGAAAAATAAGTATAAAAATAACTTTAATATTTTTTATTAAACCGTTATTTATTTTTATTCCAGCGGCGTTAGAAAATGGAGACTGAGCACAAAACATAAAAAAAATAGTAAACGAAAATAAATTAATTAGTTAAATTATTAAATATTATTAATATATATAATTAATAATAACATAATATATATTAATATTATTTAATAATATATATTAATATTATAATATTAATATATATTATTAAATAATGCAAATATATGCGACACTACATATTCAATTTGTGTAAAGATCGGTGTAGAATTTTTTAGTAAAACTTTCACAGTGTTAATGCCAACAATACTTCTAAAATGTTAATTAAAATGTGTAGAGAAACTAAACGATCATAAAAGTATAGAGAAATGCCTAATTTTTATAAACGTTCGACCGCTGTTTGTAACTTTTTTAATTGTATGTTATTTACTCGTATAAGTATTAACCTGTTCTGTTGGGCTGTGAAATATGTGGTCACCTTTTACCAATTTTTTTTTAAATTTTGAGGTATCATCACTTAGTGTTATTAGGACCGATTATGGATGAGGCTATTACTCAGTAATTAAGAAGTAGAGTTAAGGTAGGTGGTAGGTAGTTACCTACAGATATATGAAATCTCCATGAAAAATATCATAACAAAATTTAGTATTTGTGATATAGCAAATAGAATCTATTGCTTGCTATTTAACGTATGGAAATAATACGAAATATGAAAGAGATTGTTGACATGCCTATCTTTTTATAACTTTCTATCTAAAGAGTATATTTAAGTATAATCATTTTGAAAGAAATAATGCTTTTTATTAAATATGTTACCCAATGTGCAACATATAAATATATTAAAGTATTGGTTCACTAAATTTTACTTTTTTTATGTTAATTATTAATATAGTAAAATGAAAGAATGTTATAGTAGGCACTATAACATTCTTTGTCTTCCAGTTTTAGTTTCATAAAAATCAGTTCATCTATTACGGAGACATGGAGACAGCTTTTACTATCTCCATGTCTTAGACAAAAGTTCAAAAATAATTTAGTTTTCTTATTTTAAATAATTATAAGCACTTGAAAAAAAATAGTTATTCTAAATTATCACAAACATTTTCTATATTGATTGTGTTAGTTCCCGTAATAACGTCCGGTTATAAAACTCTATTGCCGGGATGTCCACTTAATATCAGTTGGTCCTTCGGCTCGTTTGTTACCTTCTAATATAAAAAAATACATAGATCTAGTCTAAACCATATATATCGCTATAAATATATTTATACGTTTTACATCACATATTGTAAATCTGACAATTAATATTTAACTATCAGATTGCTATAGATTACTGTATGATTACGTCAATCCGTCAGTTAACAGTAAATGAAGAAATTTTTATATGAACATTGATTGAAATTTGAATTAAGTAATATTACTGATTTCAAGTTATTAATTTTAATTAGTATTTATATATAATATTTAGTTAATGAAATAAAGAAATATAAGTCAGTTTTGTAAAATATTGTTTTTTTTAAGATTTTTTATTTCAGACCAAGGACCAAGAATAAAAAAGTATTAACTAGCCACTCACTAATTAACGACTCACACTGTAAATATAAGAAGGACCGTCGTGGCGCAGAGGCGCAACGTCTGCCTGTAACGCGGCGGTTACTGGGTTCGATTCCCAGTCGGGGAGGGTGGATTTTTCTATTTCCATTTTCTTCGCTCTGGCATCTAAGGCAAAGCGGGGCGTTGAGTTCCGCCACTCAACACGCAATGCCTCGAAAACGGCGGAAAGTGGGGACGGAGTAAGCAGGGACTTAGTAACGGAGTGTCTTAACACTAGGTTCGTATGGTTCCTGCAGTTCCCTCTGCCTACCCTGCCATGTGCGGGATAAAAGCGTGAAGCTAATAATAAAATAAAAAAATCACAAAATATCTGTCATCGCGTGTGCTGCGATACAATATTGACTTTGACAAATGAATAATAAAAGTAAGCGGGTCACTAGTCTATGTTATATAGACACTGTAAGTGTTTAGACCCTTGAGGATCCATAACTTGATAAAATTAGGAAAATTTTACTTATTTGCTTTCCTTCCTTTTTATATAGACGAAGTGCGGCGTTGAGTTCCACTAATCTTCGCGGAATGACGAAATTCGAAATGTCTTGACACTAGCTCTATCCTGTTATATGAGATTAAGCGTGAAGAATATTCAAAGTTTTAAATATTATAAATTCTTAACATTTTCGCGTACCGAGGTAACTTCAAGATGTGTTCACATGTAAATATGTATGATTGTAATACAAATCTGTATTGAGGAAATATGTGTTTATGATGATCTCTCATTGTAGGTACTATTGAGCAATGATTCCTTTGATTTGTTGTGTATGTATATATATATATATATATATATATATATATATATATATATATATATATATATATATATATATATATATATATATATATATATATATATATATATATATATATACATATATATATATATATATATATATATATATATATATATATATATATATATATATATATATATATATATATATATATATATATATATATATATATATATATATATATATATATATATTATATATATATATATATATATATATATATATATATATATATATATATATATATATATATATATATATATATATATATATATATATATATATATATATATATATATATATATATATATATATATATATATATATATATATATATATATATATATATATATATATATATATATATATATATATATATATATATATATATATATATATATATATATATATATATATATATATATATATATATATATATATATATATATATATATATATATATATATATATATATATATATATATATATATATATATACGCTTTATACCGCACATGGCAGTGTTAGATAGAGGGAACAGCAAAGAAGCTAGTGTTAAGTGTGAAAAATATTTAAAATAGAAACACCCATCTTCCCCGAGTGAGAATGGAACCTTCAAATAACTAATTAGTACAATTTCTTAATAATGACACCGAAATGTAACATTTTATTCACAAAATTATTTTTAAATTGAATAATTTGAGATATATCGGGAACCACTCCCCATATTTCGTCTACTAAACAATCGTGTAAGACAAGTCTTATATATATTGGAACTCAACAATTTATACTAATGATAGTCAACGTTTAATATTAATGTACATACATATATTTACACGTTAAGGGATAAATACATGACATAACTATGGATAATATAGGCTTATTGTATACAAATGTAAACATCTCATTACATTTTACGATTGAAGAAAGCGACAACTTGATAAAAAGATAACGCGCTTAAGTCAGAAGTCGTGCTTAAATTACCAAAGAGATATAAAACATTAAATTTTCGGTAAAAGTAAAAAAAAAGTGGTTTTCGGATAAAAGAATATAGAGAAAAAGTTTATTGGAAATGAGTTTAGAGGGTAATAAAAAATTGTATTATAATTAGATGAAATTCAAGTCAAGACAACATTTTGGTTCTTATTTGTCTTGCTTGGGACCTGCTGTGTAAGTTTTGGGTGCGGTGTGTAAAATTTAATACATATAATAAACTGTGGCAGAACATTTTGCGTTTTCATTTATTTAGGTACACGTCATTTGCTGTCCTTTAAAGCTATATTTTTTATTTTTTTTTATATAGCTTCACGCTTTATCCCGCATATTGCAGGGTAGGCAGAGGGAACTGCAGGGGCCTTATGAACCTAGTGTTAAGACACTCCGTTGCTTAGTCCCTGCTTTCTCTGTTCTTGCCGCCTTTTTCGAGGCATTGCGTGTTGAGTGGCGGAACTCAACGCCGCGCTTTGCCTAGTTGCCAGAACGAAAAAAATGGAAATAGAAAAATCCATCTTCCCCGAGTGGGAATCGAACCCTCAAACCGTCGCGTTTACAGGCAGACGCTTACGTCTCTGCGCCACGACGGTATATATTTTTCATAATTTTTAATATCTTTTTCGTATTTAAATTTATGCTAGAGGAATGTTCAAACAACGAAATTAACATTTTTAAATATCTTAACTAAACAGTTCAGTAAAAAGTCTGAAAAAGACAAAAAAGAACGTAATCTCTTTAAACTATTTGCCCTTCGCTTATCCTAGAAAATGATTCATTCGCTTTATAACCCTGAATCTGAGATGATCCTATATCTTCTCACTTAATAAAAGTTTTCTCACGCGACACTTGTCATTGTATTAAATATACATATTGTTAGTCATGTAACAATTTGTTGCGTTAACTAAATTCAGTATTTACATAATTTTATGTAACCTAAAGTGATCAAATTTTGTTTAGAATGACACAATCATAATTATTTGTACAACGTTTTGTCTAAATGTAATTGTGTAGTTGTAAGGAGTACCATCTTGTTAAGTGCCCACTTGAACAGCAAATTTTGGTACTTCTTAGATCAACAAGTTATGTGGATTTAAATTCTCATAGAGTTAGAGTTTTATTTAAAGAAAAGTATTGAAAAATAACATGTCGATCATATGTTTTGGGTGTATTCGGACAGGGATTTTGCGTTTGAGTGTTTACAGCTTGTATGGTTATTAATGTCATTTAATAATACAATTATTAAATGCCATAAATCACTTAATAACCATACGAGCCGTTACTTGCACGCAACAGTCATGATTACAAAGTCTTTTTCTCTCTCAATCCTCTTTTAGGAACCTCTGACCCTGGTGGTCCATCTCTGCCCATTATAGGCGCGTCATTAGCGTTCATCAATTTGGTCTTGTGACTGTGTCTCATAATTGAGCAGGTGTGTGAATATTGTCTGCGTGGGTGAGTTATGTGCTGCCTAGGCGGTCAGCTTTGTCCGGTGAGACCTACGGCAAAATGTCGTAGGCCCGGCTTAGGTGATCAGCGACCAGGAAGGCGTGGGCGTCCAAGCGCAAACTTCCAAGAGACCTTCCTCTCTTGGAAGTTTGCGCTTGGACAAATTCGACGGCTTGGCGTGCTACAGTGCAATGTCCCGTATGTGCGTGTGTACTAAGGCACACCTCTCCCATTCCAGGGAGCATGGATTATTTGTTAAAGCTCGATGTTCTGGACCACTTGCAGTGACAAGATCTGGTGAGTGAGAATCAAGTGGGGCGGCGTACCTGAAGTATGCCTTCATATTGTTGTTGGCCAGCTTGATAACTAGAAACTAGCTTCGAGGAGGACGTAGCATCTTCAGTTTTCAGTCTTTTATGATGCACAGTTAGTTGGCGTTCGTCGTCCATGGAAGTTGGGTGCCTTCAAGGACCAGCGATAGAGAGAGCTGTCGGTGGCTACCAATCGGGACAGACTGAGTTAAAGCCACGATGAGCTTTAACTTCCAATCCGCCGTCCAGTCCGGCCAAGTTTGACATACTTTTATTGCTTATATAATCTTTATTGTCTAAGATAACTCCCTTTATTTCAAGATATTTTTAACTATACATATATTTATCAGAAAAAACTAGAAAATTATAGAATTTCTCTCTCTTCCACTATACTAAATGAAGGACAATCGTAAATGAAAAAAAAAAATAAGCATTCAACAGCTACACTAACTGTACGTATATAGTGATAATTAGATGAAGACTTTCATTTTACTGTACTCTAATGTCTATTAAATACAATGTGTAAATGTATGGATGTATATGTGTAATACATAATGCTAACTTATGTCTAGAAAATGTAATTGCCCCGAAATATTTAAGCACTCAAACCATATTTCACAATAGAAGCATATTACAGTTATACGGTACAAGGTATGCGCGTTTGTATTATTAAAATATTCAATTATTGAATACCAAAGTGAATTATTAATCGTTATTTAATATGAAAGATAATACTAATCTAAGGTCAATATGAAAAATACAATTGTGTTACTTTGAATTGGGTACCGTGTTGACTTATAGAATTCTTCGATTATTTTTTTTATATGTTCACGCTTTATTCCGCACATGACAGAGTAGGCAGAGGGAACCCTAGTAACCATGGGAATCTAGTAATAAATATATAACCTAGTAATAATATATTTTTATTGATTTGTCATATTTTTACCTATTTTTTTTATTTTTTTTTAGCTTCACGCTTTATCCCGCACATGGCAAGGTAGGCAAAGGGAACTGCAGGGACCCACGAACCTAGTGTTAAGACACTCTGTTGCTTAGTCCCTGCTTTCTCCGTCCCCACTTTCCGGCTTTTCCGAGGCATTGCGTGTTGAGTGGCGGAACTCAACGCCGCGCTTTGCCTAGTTTTGCCAGAGCGAAGAAAATGGAAATAGAAAAATCCATCTTCTCCGACTGGGGATCGAACCCAGAAACCGTCGCGTTACAGGCAGACGTTGTGCCTCTGCGCCACGACGGTCCTTTTTTTTTAATTTTAATATATTAAAATTGAAATGGAGGTACAATATAAATATATTTGTTATCAAAAACTTAATATCAAGAACCAATCAACTCGCCTTTTGCTTACAACTTAAACCAAACATACATTTAACACATTTTGAAATGTCAGAAATAATGTATAAGCTCTTCAATTTTTTCTACATCGGCCTTACAAAAAACTAATGGCACGAGAGGTTACTTTTCATTATATCTATACGGTCGTATTACGTTATTGAATTTGAAAAGTTAAATAAAATGTAAGGCCGTCTTCTTCGCAGCGGGACAGCGTTTGATTGTAAACGGAACTATTGTGGGTTCAAAATCTTACAGGGGAATAAATTATTTCGAATCGCGGCTTTGATCTCGACCACTCAAGCACTTAATATATCGAGATTAAAGTGAAGTAAAGAGTTTTATAAAGCGACGGTTTCTAAGTTCGATTCCCACTCGGGGCATGAATTTTTTTCATTTTCATTTTCTTCGTTCTGCCACCTACGCAAGCGTGGCGTTGTATTTCGCCATTTAACACATGACATGATGGAATGTCTTAACATAAGGTTCCCACAGTTCTTGTGGTATCCTCTGCAATCCCTACTATGAGCGGGATAAAGTATGAAGCTAAAAAAGAGATATAGTGTACTAAGGAAAAATACTAATATTATTATATTAGTCTTAGTATAAATGTCTCTAAGCCTTATATTAAGGAAAATAAGTTTAGTAATTACGTAGCACAAGTTTTATATTTAAAGTTTGCAAAATTCAGTTTTCTTTAATAATGTCTTTCATAACTAAGTATTTTTCGACCGTCGTGGCGCAGAGGCGCAACGTCTGCCTGTAACGCGACGGTTTCTGGGTTCGATCCCAGTCGGAGAAGATGAATTTTTCTATTTCCATTTTCTTCGCTCTGGCAAACTAGGCAAAGCGCGGCGTTGAGTTACGCCACACAAGTGGGGACGGAGGAAGCAGGGACTAAGCAACGGAGTGTCTTAACACTAGGTTCATAAGGTCCCTGCAAACTCCCTCCCTCCCTCTGCCTATCCTGCCATGTGCGGAATAAAGGGTGAAGCTAAAAAAAATATATATTATATATGTATCTGCTTGAACTTAGTGTATTAAATGGTGAAACGAAAATAGCTACTTAAGTTAAAATTAATAATATTTGAGTTTTAATTACTTCTTATACTTTAGTTAAGCTATTTTTTACCCACTTGCTGTATCCCATATACGGCAGAAGGAGCTTAGTGTTCTCCGTTCTTCGTTGATGAAATCATTGTATTTTTTGTCTCCACCACACTCCGCAAAGAGTGTTCACTGATGATCAGGTGACCTGAACGCTTCTTTACCTTATCTTTCTGATAAAAAATAAAAATAAGTCAATAGTTTTTTAATGACATAAACAAATTGAAGAGATGTTTTTAACAATTTTTCTTAAAGTAACATTGCCTTATTCTTATACCCTAACTTTAGCTACTATGGTTTAACAAAAGGGGAGCCAGTTACAAATATAATTATAACTCGAAATGAATGAAATATATATATATAATTAAGTTTAGTAATTTTAAAAATATACGTGTACGATCATATAAACATATATACAAAAAATGAAAAATAATAAATTCGTGTTACACAAGTAATTTTCCATACTTTTAGAGGTCCGTAGTGGAAAATAAGTCGAGTTTGTATAAGAAGAAAGCTTGTACTCATAAATGTGGAGTTTATAAATCGTAAAACGCTCGTGCCATATTATTTTCGTTTATATTGTAACAAACCATTGAGCGGCATTGAGTTCCGCCACTCAACATGCAATGCCTAGATAAAATCGGTAAGCGGGGACGGAGAAAACAGGGACTTACAAACGGAGTGTCTTAACACTAGGTTCATATGGTTCCTGCAATTCCCCTCTGTCCTACCCCAGCAGTTTGCGAGATAAAGCGTGAAGCTAAATTATAACAAAAACATAGATTTATATACTAAGAAGTCGTATGACATTGCAGTCTTAAGTATTTTTGTCTGTTCAAAGACATTGGCGATATCAGTTTTGTTGTAGTACCATACGTGATACGAGTAAATGTATAGTTATATATATATTCCTATGAGTGGATTGTGAACAGTTCTCTAGGACGCAACGTAGTTTGGATCCACAACTGCAGTGATAACTGCTTTGTCATGCATAATAACTAAGCTCTTCAGACCATATACAAGAAATATGGTCACAGTATATTAAAATATTTTTTAAACATTAAGTAATCGTTATTATATAGGTACAATTATTCATATAAGGTAGTGATGTAAAAATCCGTCAAGGGTGTGTAATGCCAGCGCATCGTTATACGGTACTACGGTACGGTGTACTAATGTCTGTTGGTCAAAAAAATATTAACTACTACCATAATAAATATGTTATGGTCTAATACATAAAAAAATAATTGCGTCACGTCTTTTGCTTAGCGAGTTATCTAGAAATTATGAAGCGTCAAGCATTTGAGACATGACATCACTATCTTTGACAAAGTGTTCTGGAAGATAAACTGAAGTCTCCCTAAGGTAAGAGAGTTTACCTAGTGATAAGTTAAGTAGAGAGGGATATCGATATAGGGTAATTTTTGTTTTCACCATTTTTCATAATTTATTTTTCTTATAGTCCAAAACTTATGTATTTTGATACTAATTCTCACTGTGACATCCTCGCTAGTACCTGTTTTCAAAAATATATGCACAGCATTCACATTTATTTTATTTTTGTAGTGCAAAATTTAGCGGCTAATGTGGAAACATTAATATCTTCCATTTATTGTTATAAAATTATCCAGTGGTGAATGAGGTATTTACTAGCTTTAAAACGAAAACTAACAATATTCGCAGTTCAATTAGTTAAAAGTTATTTCTTTATGAAGATAAGTCTTACATATTTCATAATAATTTTATCTTGATGTACGATCATAAGGAAACTCTTAACAGACGGACTTACTTAAGTTATTTTATTTTTAAGGTACGGAACTCTATAAGTCTAAGCTTGCTTACTTACTTAACTTACCTTAACTTAGCGATTAGCTTTTACTTTCATAACTTTTTGATTCATAGTATATTTTATTTACAAACTACTTGCTGTGGCGTTGAAGGCGTTAAATAATATTTTTACTAATGTTGCGTAAACAGTAATAGTTTTACCTCGTATGCAATGGACACTGGTGAAGTATGTGTTGCGTGGGAAAGGTCAGAGGTTTAGGAGTCATTTACTTATCATCTTACTTTTGTAAAGCACATTTAAATTTTATGAAATTTTATTACTTATGGCAATTGCCAAGTCAGTATAGAGGTAAAAATAGTACCTACATTGTATCATGTTCATACAGTACTATATTTTGTGGATGTTAAATTAAAAGTATGATCTGTTACGATAATTAAATCAATTGTTATATGATTTATATGTTTTTTAGTAACAATTTGCTGTTAAGATGTATAAGACATTTTTAATTTAAGCTAGAATATCATATTCTAAACAGAGGCCTTTGTGTTAACAGGTCCGACTTTTAAGAAGATAATCGTAAACACGATTTCCATGCAGGTTAATGATTATATTTTAATATATTTTCCTTATCTTCGATATGATAAAAGTGGACGTTGAGTTACGCTACACTTTAAAATTCAAGCAGAAAGAAAACAATAATGTATCATCGGTTCCCTCTGCCTACATAAATAAACATTTTTGTAATGTCAACTTAACAATGGACTAAGCAAGTTAATCTGACAAATTAGTAAGTTATACAGTGTGTATCTTGTAACAGTACTAGCACGTTATTAGAATATTCATTACTTATAGCGGTTTTCGGTCGCTTTGCATTCAAATATCGCTTAGTCACATAGCTCCTTGCGAAAGTGACCTTAGGATGGTTTCTGATGGCCACTGGAGCTGTAAATTTGGTACACCAACATAGTGCTGCTATTTTTTCTATACAAATTTTAAATGAGATGTTTGACTGTTCAGTTAATTCTGATTAATGGACGTTTGTTTTTTAATTAGTTTTTTAAATGTACTTACGACAATGTGAATTTTGCTTAAATAGAGTTTTGAAGCAATGGTAGGTGAAGTAAAAAGGCTTACAGTAAGTTATTTGAATTTAATGATGATTTAATGATGTGTTCCTTTTACAGTAACAGTAACTATGATTTTATTGAATATCACAAAAAAAAATACTAGTTAAAATCTAGTCACACATTTAAAACTCGTTTTCCACCGTGAAACAGTAATAGGTAAATGCTATCGAATTTCCAATTTAGATTTTCCAAAAATACTATTGACTGAGCGAGTGCAGTTGTAGTCTTGATCTAGTAGTTTAAGAAAAGAAAAAGGTAGTGTTGTTAGCACATTTAAGAAGAAACGTTTCAAGGGGATAATGAACAAACTACGTAGGAAGACCGACATAGTGGACAAGTCTAATCAAAAAAGCTTTGATTCGAAGTCCTTAATAATCCATTTTTTAATTACGTAACACGACGGGGACGAATAAAGCAGGGACCAAGCAACGGAGTGTCTTAACACTAGGTTCATAAGGTCCCTGTAGTTCCCTCTGCCTACCTTGCAATATGCGAGATAAAGCGTGAAGCTAGAAAAAAAAAAACTTCAATATTAATATTTTTTATTTTCACTAAAACGCTTAATGTAAAGAGTTGTATGTTACAACATTTTATTGTTTAATTATGATAACTCGTTATTTTTAAATACAAAACGAATGTATGAATTAATTATATCTGACAATAATTAACTTTTAATATTTATGAGTAAGCGTCGCTAGAGATTGTTTGACGTAATCATCTGAGATGTGTTATTTTGTTGTAAACTAGCATATGTCCACAACATTCTTAGAGGAAACTTACTGTTTCTTGCCTCCATACTTTTTTTAGCAACACGCTTTAATCTTAAGCTTAGCTTAAGCTTATCTTAAGCTTTTATCTTAGCTTTAAGCTTTAGCTGAGAGGGAACCTAGAGTAAAAACACTCCATTCCCCATTTTCCGCCTTTTGAGTCGTTACGTGTTAAGTGACGGGTCTCAACGCCGCGCACCCAACTCTATGCCTAGTTGCCACAATGAAGAAAATGAAAAAAACACAATCAATCTTCCCAAAGTGGGAATTGAACCCACAAACTGGGTCACGTCTATAGGTAAACTGCGCCTCTGCACTTATGTAATAGAAACGAAGCGTTTGGTTTTTGTCTAAGGAATCAGGTATTATATTTATCTTGAGATGTTTCAGATCCTGGATTGTCATATAATGAAAAATGCTTATCAAAAGTTGAGCTGATCTAAAAGTTGAACTTTTGCTAAAGAGACGTTTTACGTCATTTTATTTCATTAGATGATTTGTGCTGGATGACAGCCCCTTGTTATATGAATAGAAAATACTATAGAAGATTTGCTTTTAAATTATGCAATATAAAATAATATTATAAAATTCTTTGGTCTTTATTCTGATTTTGTAAATATTTTACATTTATCTGTACATTTACTGTAGTTCAAAGCACTATTACTTGAGAAAACCAATTTGTCTGTATACCTCGCTACATGCGGATATAGCGGTGAGCTATAATAAAGTAATGAGTATGTATGATAGATAAAATTAAGTGACTAATTGTGATGTAATAGTCAATTCTAAAATTATTATAAAAATAACCTATTTAGAGGATTATTATGAAAATTTTACTAATTTCACGCCCAAGCCAAATATAAAGACGAAGATCTTACAAGTTTTTCATTTACCTTATATATAGTAACTATGAAATTCAGGCATTCACTGTTAAACTGTTGACATAGATTGCTATTTTTCAAACTAAAATTAAAAATATTCCTTCTATGGCCAAATTGGCAGAAAGCTAATATACAACAGACGTGCCAGAGAGATTTAGAGTCAGAGAGAGGAGTTACGAAAAGAGCAAATCGATGGTAATTCATACGCTTTACGTACTAAAAGTGAGCGGACGTAATAACTTTAGCCTTGTATTTAAACGTGTGATGGACCGAGGACGATTTCATTGATATGCAAATCTATCGGAATTATCTATTTATATGGTACATTATTATTTTGAAACATTCGCATAATTATTAAGAAAATGATATTCAAATGAATCTGTAGAGCCAATTAATGTTTTCTTTTAAATGACAATACCCCTTGGGAATGAAGTGCTACTCCAGACTGTTCTAAAGATATCATCCTTTTGGAGGAAAATTAAAATGATTAAATTACCAATTAGAAAAAGCAAGGAAAATCTCTACTGAGTGTCTTGCATTGGTTCTTCTCAGGTCATTCATTTTAGTGAACAGGTGATAATATCTTTGACGTTCAAAAATTTAAGTTGTATCTTTTTATTCAGAGTTAAATTGTTTGTTTCAACTTACTATAACTTTGACTGTAGTTATAACTTTGTTAACTTAAACTTTGACACAAGATATAATTTTGCTACCTTTGACTTCGACTATAGATATAATTTGAACAACCAAACTTAAGAATTAAAAAACAAATGAAAATCAAAACAAAACAACATTTTTTTTAAGTCATCCACTTAATTTATAAAGTTGACAATACTTTTGCAATTTTTTTTTAAATATTTAATTATAATGCAATTAGCGATGGTTTATAACTACATAAGTATTTTCCTCTCGCCGCATTTAAATGTCAATATATACATATTTTTCACTTTTTTGTTCTATCGCTTTTAATCATAATAAGCTTATTTTATTTATAAATCAATTGGATAACTAAAAAGAATATATATTTTATTCTAAAATGAAATTTCAATGAAAAAATACTTAAACGAGTGGTTTAAGCTCATTTAACTGTAAACAAACTGAGCTGATATTTATTATACAAAAGTTCTTTTACGTATTTTATCGACATTTAAAGACAAATTTTATTAATAAATATCTTAATAATTACACATAAATACAAACAGGCACACACACACATACACACACACACGCAAACGCACGCAAACGCGTGTAAGTCATTTATTACGTAAGTAAGTAATAGTAAGTATTATAAATTATCCCAGGCCTTAGGTTAAGAGCGAGACATTGCAACACAAGTATAACTATTATTATCTGGAAATGTCCCACAGAATAAATATTAGTATGATATGAAATAATATAATATAAAATATTTTCTTGTCAACAAACAGTTTATCAAACATTGTTTTTTGGGTATATGCCATAGGTTTACCTTGAAGATGGACAAGGAAAGAAACCCAGGGTGAGAATAATCCTGGAACTGTCCCCCCTCCCCAGAGTGTTGAGAGAGAATTCACTATATATAATTATAATAGATCAATCAAGCTATAGGGATAAAGAAATAGTTCCTTAGAACATATATAAGAATTCAGAGTTAGGAACATTCTAAAGGTACTCTAGCTATCAGCTAAGTAAATAATTTAATAAAGAATTAGCACATGATAAACAATTATTCAACAAAATGGTTTTGTTTTGATGGAACGCAAATCAAATAAATATTTTAATTATTTTTATTTAAATAGATCACACAAAACTAAAAAATTTGCAACGAGAATAATATTCCAATAACGTTATCAGTTGTAATAAGTATACCTTTAAGAATTTCAACACAGTAAGAACAACGCACTGTTTAGCGATCGGAATCGTGAACTCTTGGATGCTTTCCACAAGGTGCTGGTTCAAATACCAGCGTCCAAATGTATACATTTCTAATTTTTTTTTTCTTTTTTTTTAGCTTCACGCTTTATCCCACATATTGCAGGGTAGGCAGAGGGAACCGCAGGAACCATATGAACCTAGTGTTAAGACACTCCGTTGCTTAGTCCCTGCTTTCTCCGTCGCCACTTTCCGCCTTTTTCGAGGCATTGCTTGTTGAGTGGCGAAACTCAATGCCGCACTTTGTCTTGTTTCCAGAGCGAAGAAAACGGAAATAGAAAAATCCATCTTCCCCGAGTGGGAATCGAACCCATAAACCGTCGCGTTTACAGGCAGACGCTTATGCCTCTGCGCCATGACGGTCCTCAAAAAAATTCTAAATTTATATTTATATAATATTTTTTACCTTTAAGTGCGGATCAGCTAAATTTAACACAGTGCCTAGAAGCAAGTTTTCATCTTTCTGTCAAATTTGACAAAATATGTTGGCGATGAAAGTAAATTATTTTGCCGAATGATCGAACTATTGTCTGAACTTTTTCAGACTGGTATGAAACTTTATAGTGTACGATACGACATTCAAACGTTGTGAAGTAAAGTTGAGACGTTAAACTATAAGATTTTCTTGATAATTTCTTTGTCACTTCGACACTTCTCTTTTATAAACGGTGGTCTAGATATGTTGTGCTCTAGACACGTATGCATTCTTTTATATATTACACAATATTGAAAAATATTTTGGCAGAAATTAATAGTGATCGAACAATTGCCTCAATAATGATACATACGTCCACAGCGTCCTCAATAATGATCTAAATCAATTGCAGATAGTCCCTTTCCCTTTCAGTATGGCTCATGGTCGAAACATCTATCTACGGTCTACACCATTTAACCTTTGATGAGATCTGGTCGCTTACTGATTCGAATATAAATATATATTCAATTAAAGCGATTACTTATATGAAATAAGTTCGGTTTTTTCTATTTCCATTTTCTTCGCTTTGAAAAACTAGGCAAAGCGCGGCGTCGAGTTTCGCCACTCAACACGCAACGCCTCGAAAAAGGCGAAAAGCGGGGATGGAGAAAGCAGAGACTGAGCTACGAAGTACGAAGAGCTACTAGGTTCCGTGGTTCCTGCAGTTCCCTCTGTCTACCCTGTCATGTGTTAAAAATCAGTTTTTCTTATGTTTCTTGTATTTTAGCTCTGTACTGGATGTAGAAGGGTAGGCAAAAGAAATATGTTCCTACCTCCTTTCCTATTTTCGAGACCCTGTATGTTGAGAAGCGGAAATGAGCGTCGCCCTTTGTCTTCTTATACATTAAATTCATCGGTTGTGGGTTCGGTTCCCCTTAGTAGGAAATCTTATTCCATTGGTTCATGACGCCGTATACATAGCTTTGAACTCCAAGCAATGCCTAGGAAAAGCGATATAAGTGAACGTAAACATCATTTATTTCAAAATAACTACTAATATCAAGAATTTGTCCTCTAATTTAACTCTTTGAAGAATCTCTTACGCCACATATTGGTAACGTTCTATTATAATTAAAGATACCAAATAATAAGAAACTTTAAATTCGAGGTTAATTCAAGGTTATAAAACTTTTAAAGCCTTATTAACTGATATATTAAATTTGACATGACGTCATATCGTGACCAACTTTAATCTATATATTAGATATTTATAATGAACTTTGAACTAGGGAACTTCTTTACCACTCACTTCGCTTGCCGCGACATAACAATGTACAAAAAAACTTCCATCATCCGTTAGTAGGCAGTTCAGATACATATGAGACAACATTGATATCTTCATTTATTTATTTATCATTTCCTTTACTCACATTAAACATGACTTTATTACAATACGTATATAATACAATATATTATATCATTACTTATTACATCAGACACGTAATTTTTTTTAATGTAGGTATTTCGCGTATAGCAGGATATGCTTAGCAGGTACCCACTCCGGCTACCATTTTCTACC
>JAZFAU010000206.1:62500-240000 GCA_037178615.1 Dione vanillae
CAATGACTTTCTACGTTGATACAGGTATGTGATATATTGGTTGTTCCATTTCAAGTTTTCACAAAATATAGTCTTTAATAATGCTTTATAGAAGATTTTTGTGTTTTTCAACATTTCTAAGAATTCGTATCTGAAATTTAGTTAAAAAAATAATTTATGGGATTAGAAGACAGTTTGTTTTGTCGTTGTCTTGCCTTTGTTAATACGTACAGTTTCAAATAAGCATTCCTGGCCTTAAATTTCTATGTAGAAATCTGAATGTATATATTTTGATAAAAACCAATTTCCCTATTTATTTTCACATATTTCTTTTGGGATATTTTCTTATTTTATATGTCAATGAAAAATGCCTCAATATCAACTATATATGCTTCTTGTATTTAAAGCACTGACTGTAAAAAGGCGGAACTCAACGCTGAACTAACTATTTTCAGAAACAAAATTATAGTAGACCATCACTCTAATCAAACATAACCCAAATACCAAGACAGTATTTTTAAATTATATAAAAAAATAATTGAAGCTGTTTTACATAATAAATAACATAACTCCTAGCATTACTCAATGACCCAATTGACCCAGCGCACTTACATTATCAAATGGCGAAGTAAAGACAATACGCGATTGTTATATAACTTTCCCACTGTTACACACGATCAGATTACATTGATGACTGTTAATTGCATTGATGGTACTATTAGCATATAACTTTTATATTAGCTTTACGTTTTTAAAAACGGAATAAACAGAAAAAAGCTAGAGTTAACTCTCCGCTCACCGCTTTAGATCCCTTTAAGGGATTTCTCCTTTATAAGATCCTACGAATTAAACGAACATTTTTATTCTCTCATTCTTGCAGCAGGTAGAAAGAAGGTTTTAAGGAAAGTATATTTTGTGCCTCTTGTAAGAGGGAGTAGGTGCCTTTTCAACGCCTCAACTTTAAGATTACTATTATTACGCATTACATAAAAATATATCGATATTAATCTCCAAATGATTCAACCCAAGCTTATCATCGTATCGTAGTACAATTGCATCAAGATTAACTTTGTCTTATGAAACGACCGTTATTACTTATTGTCGAGATCACGGTTTCTTCATTACTTTTGCTATATGATTAATCGTTGAGAGTGAACTATTATTATTCTAGTTTTAGTAGAGTTCTCTTTTGAATTATAAAGTAAAAGTTTCACTATTCTTTATTAGATCATCAGATTTTTGACAGACAGATACAATTTAATGATACCATATTATACTACGTACAACTGTCATCAATAGGTTTCGTCACAATAAAATGATTACAAGTGGGCCAAATTTATTTGTTTACAAACTTATATTAATATGAGCTAATTAATTTTTTTTTATTATTATTAACTAAGAATATTTTGTAAGTATAAATTTATATTTATAATTTATTTCCATCGCTTGCTTACTTAAATTACTTGTTCTCCTCAATGTCTGTCAAAACGGTTGAAAATTGGCCAGAAAGTAATGTAAAAGTCATAAAATATGATGTTATGATGTTAACAAAGCGCAGGACCGTCGTGGCGCAGAGGCGTAGCGTCTACCTGTTATCGCGACGGTTTGTGAGTTCGGTTCCCCTTCGGGGTAAATTTTTTCGTTTACATTTTCTTCATACTGTCAAATATCCAATAAATATCCAAATCGCGGCGTGTTCCGCCACTGAACTTGCAATGTCAAGACATTGCGTATTGAATGGCGAGGAACGGAGTGTCTTAACACTAAGTTACTATGTACTAAAGTAAGGCGTGGAGGCTAGAAGAAAATGAGATAAGAAACAGACAAGATTAATCAGTCAAATGTGAGTTTGACTCAAGCACCATGGGCTTTATAAGAATTAGAGAAGTAGATTTTTTTTGTAAATAGAATAAATTAAGGCTAACGATTTTCGAACATCTTTCTTTATTTTCAGTTATAACTTGATGATAATTTTCATGATTTTTACAATACCTGCTTTTCTTACAATTTGTAATAATCACAAAAATGATTTTAAACCCTGTTATTTTTCAATTATTTAAATATTTTAATGTGTAATATTACATATTACTTTGGTAAGAAGATGAGGTCGTCCTTAATGACGAGTAACTTTAGATGCAGTGCTTTTCTCTGTTATGCAATGGAAGGAAACTGTTAGTCACTTTTAACCTATGTTCGATAGATCTTTGTACTTCATAGTATGTTAATATGTGAATATACGTATATATATATATATATATATATATATATATATATATATATATATATATATATATATATATATATATATATATATATATATATATATATATATATATATATATATATATATATATATATATATATATATATATATATATATATATATATATATATATATATATATATATATATAAATATATATATATATATATATATATATATATATATATATATATATATATATATATATATATATATATATATATATATATATATATATATATATATATATATATATATATATAATATATATATATATATATATATATATATATATATATATATATATATATATTATATATATATATATATATATATATATATATATATAATATATATATATATATATATATATATATATATATATATATATATATATATATATATATATGTTAATATGTGAATATACGTATATATATGTGAATGACGACGTTTGTTTAGCTGTAATTAAGGATTTATGAAATAATAAGTTGATTCGGTTAAATATCTTAAATTTATTTTTGATAGTTTAAAGTTGTCGTAGTTTTTGACTTTTATACGTAAATAGAACTTAATAAGCAAATGTTTAAAATATAAAACTATACTGATTACATAAAAAATTAAAAAGTGAAAAAATAACCCAATAGTTAAAAATTTTAAAATCATAATCGGTATACACGAACTATTTTAGAGTTAAGACTGTAAGCCATTTAAAT
This sequence comes from Dione vanillae, assembly GCA_037178615.1. Taxonomy (NCBI): domain Eukaryota; kingdom Metazoa; phylum Arthropoda; class Insecta; order Lepidoptera; family Nymphalidae; genus Dione; species Dione vanillae. The sequence goes on from JAZFAU010000206.1 coordinate 65,455, forward strand.
TTTGTAGGACTCCTTAAAAAGATTTATTATTACTTTTTACTACCTGTGTACAGCCAATAAACGAAGGTTTTCCAAACTGCGCGACGCAGCACTGTACCGAGGGACGCGTTGTCGCCTCCATGAGGGCGCATTTTCATTGGTCGATAGGGCCCGAATTCGGGGTGCGGGAGATTTCTGTAACGCATGCCATAGGGCCCGCAAAGTGATTATCGTTTTCACTGGTCGTCAGGGCCCGCATACGGGGTGCGGGTGATTCCTATAATGCATGCGATAAGGTCGTTATCCTGAATGTGGTTATCACCCGCACACGTTTAATCGACCGAGTTATCGACCAGTGGATTTCATTGGTTGTTAGATCGCATGCGGGTACTCCCCGCATTCGGGCTAACTACCGACTTATCGACCAATGAAAATGCGCCCTGAGAGTGTCGAATGAACGTCGCTTGTTTTTAATCATCGCGACGTGAACAACTGGCTGTTGGGCAGTTCATTCGAGCTACTCTCTTGCATCAACGCGTGTTTATATAGTTTAATCTACTTTAGACATTGAGGACCGTCGTAGCGCAGAGGCGTAAGCGTTTGCCTGTAATCGCGACGGTTTGTGGGTTCGGTTCCCACCCGGGGAAAATGGATTTTTCTATTTCCATTTTCTTCGTTCTGGAAACTAGGCAAAGCGCGGCGTTGAGTTCCGCCACTCAACACGTAATGCCTACTCTGCAATATCCGGGATAAAGCGTGAAGCTAATAATATCTCTACTTTAATTAATATCGCGTAATGTATAATGTAAAGCGTATACATATATATAGCGTACACTTGATATATTAAGAAATAGAAATAGTCGTATATAAAGTTTGTGCTCATATAATTTGAACATGAATATTTGTTTAAATTTGTGTTGAATAAAAAGCTATCTCATCTAGCAAGACTGTAACTAATTCATTTTACAAAATTTTTCCATTTACTTATTTGATAATAAACTAATAATCGTAACCAGAAAAGGAGTACATTTATTTTTATTTGTACTTCTTCTTCTTCTCTTTTTTATGGCGTTCCGAGCGTGCCAGTTGATTTAGTTTCACATGATTCAATATATATAGATTTTTCACTCAAATCATAAAAATCAAATCAATTTCACCATAAAAAAAATATGGATTATACTTAAAGAAAACATAAAAAACGTAAAAATTTGAACGCAGCTGGACTCGAACCCACGCCCTCTTGCGAACCTCAGTGTGGATTAACACTTAAAAAATCATAAAAATATATATAGATTATACTATGTAGTCTCAGTAAGAAGTAGGCAGTAGGTACACATCGTGCAATGTGCTCTAGTCGTCGAACCGATAAACCATCGTTATAACAAATGCCTAACCTTTGCTGCATACTTTCCAATGACCCGTTACGACTGTGTAGTGATGTTAGTTATAATCTATCGAATAATCGTTGTTTATATCGATATTATATTGAATTTGTCACGCCGCAGCGGCACAGCATGAACAATTTAACAAGATTGTGGGGTCGATTTCCGGTCTGATTGTAAGTCTTGCAACAAGATAAAGTGCAGCGTTGAGTTCCGCCATTCAACATGCTATGACTTGAAAAGGCGGAAAGCGTTTATCGGTGAGTCTTAACATTAGGTTCTCTCTTATTTACGTGATATAGGAATAAAGCCAAAAAATTATATTAAGAAGTAGACAGAACTTAATTTTTTAAGTAGATAAATTTTTATTCATGAGGAAGGGCAACGTTCGCTTCTATATTTTGACACGTAATACCTGAAAATGTAGAAAATTACAAAAAAAGCGGAATGATATATTAGTGTCAATATATAAACATATGCCTCATATTATGTGAATAGCATATATCTCATATACGAAGCATATTTAAATAAGGACATTACGATTGTTGCGTCCAGTTGTATTAATTTCACGAATTACACATAATTTACTTCATCACTAACATTTTTACTTCAAGAAATTTAACGCCGATTTACATCCGAGAACCGTTGCTATTTAAATTTTCCAGTTAGCTTTTGATATTGAACTATATTTTAATACGCTTTTTTTATCAAGAAATGACATATATACACAAATGGTCTTTTTACAGGAAAGGCATTTACGTAAATAATATGAGAATGTTTTAATTCAGTAACCTTTAAACTAAAATCAAAATGATACTATAATTTTTTTCTTATTACTCACATTAAAATATTATTATGAAGAAGGAGTGACAGGAAAATATTGACTTCTGGCTTCTGTGCTGGTTTTAGCACTATCCTTTAAAAAATCATAATCCCCTAATTTCTTGAACTGTAAGTCAAACCTCACGTAAAATTAACCCCATACGTTGTGATATATCCAATTACTAAGAGAAATATCTGTGATATTGCATTAATGTATATTTTAACCTATAGACATCAATTTTCATCATATAAATTTCTGAAGCGGGTAAAAAGAGAAAAGAGAATCTTTTGTTTCTCAGATCCCGGAAATGTTTAAATATATAATGAATATATAAAAATCTTACGAGCAAAAGTACTTAAAGCATTAAGCTTAACAATGCTAATAAGAAAGTAAAATAAAATTATATATAACTATGAAAACAACATCAAAGTGGACCCGTTAATACACGGTGACGGTGGCGTGTGTCTTACAAATCAATATATTACACGTTAGACATATCGTGTTTGAGATTCAAATGGCATAGGAGACGGTTGAAAACACACTTTCCAGTTTCACCGCATAATCCTTTTATTGTTTGTACCTTGTCATGTTATAAGCCGAAGCGATTTTGTGGAGTATATCCCCGCTTTCCACCTTTTTCGAGGCATTGCGTGTTGAGTGGCGGAACTCAACGCCGCGCTTTTGCCGCGCTTTTTATTTATTTATTATATATATATATATATATATATATATATATATATATATATATATATATATATATATATATATATATATATATATATATATATATATATATATATATATATATATATATATATATATATATATATATATATATATATATATATATATATATATATATATATATATATATATATATATATATATATATATATATATATATATATATATATATATATATATATATATATATATATATATATATATATATATAATAACGTAACTTTATTAAATATGCTAACAAAATAATAAGTAGTAAGTAGTTAGATAATAAAAAGTAGTAGGTAGTAAGTAGTTATCAAACACATACCTGAGGCGTTATATAATTTAAATATCTCCATTATATCGGGTAGGCGTAGAAAATAAAACTTGTTTAAACATTTACTTCTTAAATTTTTAAAAGTAATATAATATTTACAACACAGGAAATCCTAAACGCCTTTAATTTGGGTCAAGCTGCCATATTTGCGTAATTCACACGGAAGCGAGATGAGTGTGACTGACATAATGATTTGCGCATTACAAATAAACAGACAGGTGCATTCCATAACTATCTCCTTATATATAAGTACTGACAATTGTTTATTTTTGTTAGATAAACGACGTCCTTTTTAAAAATTGCCTGCATATGCACTATTATATTTAAAAATATTAATTGAATAAATAACTGTTAGCAAGGGGTTACTGTCTTGACGTCAGGTGGCAACCGGTCGTAAAACTACAAGCCAATTCACCCACTCCTCATCATGAAAGACAAAGTTCAGAAAAAGGCGAGACAAAATGCTAGGGCGTCCCCCTTAAGCGACGTGGAAATGGAATGCGACAAAAATGCTAGGGCGTACCCCCGAAGCGACGAAAAAGTCGTGGGTGCACACCAATATAAACCAAAAATGCGAATAGCTACTTGGAATGTGGGATCCATGACTGGACGCAGCGCAGAATTGAGTGAAGTATTACTTAGACGCAAGGTCAATGTTTGTTGCATTCAGGAAACCAAGTGGAAGGGGTCTAAAGCTCGAAATATCGGAAATGGATATAAGCTCATATATCATGGGTCAAGTAGTAAACAAAATGGCGTAGGTATAGCCATCGATAGTAACCTACAAGAACGCACTATAGAAGTCAAACGTGTTAGTGACCGTATCATTGCTATTAAATTAGCAATGGAAAACCAGCAATGCATCAACGTAGTATCCGCGTATGCACCACAGATAGGATGTAGTGACGCGGAGAAACAAACATTTTGGGATAATCTTAACGACCTAATGCAATCTTACCCGCTTGATGAAACAAAATATATTGCAGGAGATCTAAATGGACACGTTGGAATGATCTCACCTTGTCATCAGAGAGTACACGGCGGTCAAGGATATGGAACTCAAAATGTTCAAGGCGTTGACATCTTGGATTTCGCAACTTCCCATGACTTGGCAGTAATTAACACCTATTTCTCAAAGCCCGACAGACACAAAAAAACCTACAAAAGTGGTAGTGCTAACACTCAAATCGATTACATCCTAGCAAATCGTTCTAAGCTAAGTACATTTAAAGATTGCAAGGTTATACCCGGAGAGCCCCTCACATCACAACACCGGTTACTTGTGGCTGACTTTATCATCCCAAAACCTATCAAAGTTCTTAAAGAAAAGACACCTAAAATTCGTTGGCATAAATTACCACTCACAGAAGGAGATCAGCTGATCGAAAATGTTAAGCAAAACCTCGAAAACATATTACAACTAAACCATATCACAGCAGAAACAATGTGGAACCGCTTCCAAGACCAATGTTTGAGTAAGGCTTCTGAATTATTGGGAATCTCCAGAGGACCGCTTGCGAACAACAAAAAAGCTGAGTGGTGGCAGTCAAAAGTGGAAGAAAAAGTGAGAAATAAGAAAAACTGTTTTAAGATCTGGCAAAAAAGCGGCAGCGATGATGATCACGAAACCTATCGCAATGTAAAAAAAGAAGCAAAAAGGGAAGTTGCACGTGCTATGGCGGCCAGTGGTGAAGACTTTTATATCAAACTGGAAAATGCCAAAGATGATAGGGAACTATTTAGACTCACAAGATATAGATATGCGAACAGCTTGGATATACGAACAACAAAATATATCAAAAGCAAAGATGGTCACTTGCTCACTTCTAACTCCGACATAAAGGCGAGATGGCGGGAGCACTATTCCCATCTTCTCAACGAGAGCTCCCAATTTGGGGTACCAACTGTAGAAAATGCCGTTGAAGGACCTATTCAGGAAATTTCCACCGAAGAAGTCAAAAATGCTGTTAAAATGATGGCAAATAACAAAGCGAATGGTCCTGATGAGATTCCCGTGGAGTTATGGAAAAAGTTAGGGGAAATCGGTGTCCAGTACCTTAAAACTCTTTTCAATAGAATTTTATGTGATGGAATACCTAGTGAATGGAGAAAAAGTTACCTAATCCCATTCTTTAAAAACAAGGGTGACGTCAGACTCTGTGACAACTATCGCGCCATAAAACTCATATCACATACTTTTAAGATATGGGAAAGAGTCATAAACACCAGACTGTTGAAAATTACTAAGGTTACTGAAAACCAATGTGGTTTTGTAAAAGGAAGATCAACAACAGACGCTCTACATACTCTAAGGATTTTATTGGAAAAGTATAAAATATTAAAAAAAGACTTACATCTCGCTTTTATAGATTTGGAGAAGGCATTCGATCGAGTACCACGAGAACTAATATGGCAATCACTTCGATCGCAAAATGTCCCAGAATACTACGTTAAAGTGGTTAAGGATATGTATAACAAAGTCTCCACAAAAGTACGTACTCCAGCGGGTCTGAGTGATGAATTCCACGTAGGCGTAGGTGTACACCAAGGCTCAGCTTTAAGTCCTTTACTTTTTAATCTCGTGCTAAATTACCTCACAGCAAATATACAAAAAAATCCACCCTGGGACCTCCTCTACGCGGATGATATCGTCCTCATTAGACATAGCCGCGAAGACTTGGTAGTTTCTCTGGAAACCTGGAGATCCACCCTGGAGAATGCCGGATTAAAGATCAGCCGCCAAAAAACCGAATACATGCGTTGCTACTTCTCAGGACCAAACCAATGTCAACCAGTTGTGCTTCAAGGCTACCATCTGAAGGAAGTAGCAAATTTTAAGTATCTGGGCTCTATTATCACAAATGACGGTACGATCGATGCTGATATAACCCACCGAATTAATACAGGGTGGATGAAGTGGCGGGAACTGTCAGGTGTCTTATGCGATAGTAGAATGCCGATAAGCGTTAAAGGAAAGGCATACAAAACCGCGGTTCGCTGCGCTCTTATTCACAGGGCTGAATGCTGGCCTATGAAGAAAACTCATACCATGAAAATGCACACGACGGAGATGAGAATGCTGAGATGGGCAGGAGGAGTCACTCTTGCAGACAGAGTGAAAAACAAATATATCCGTGGCAGTTTTAAGATCCGCCCAATCGAAGAAAAGCTCTCCGAAGCGCGTTTGAGGTGGTACGGCCACGTAATGAGGAGACCTGAAGACCACATGACAAGACAAGTCCTGAGCTTAGATACCGGACCTAAGAAGCGGGGGAGACCCTCTTTAACTTGGATGTCTGTTATAAACAAGGATCTAAAGGAAGCCCAACTTAATGCCTCGACCATCCAAGATAGACCAACCTGGCGAAGAATGACGAGGAGAGCCGACCCCAAGTGAAATGGGATAAGGCTAGGCAGAGAGAGAGAATTGAATAAATAACTGTACAATTTTATGTTTACTGATGACAATTTAGGACTTGTACTTTGCATGTTTGGTCTTGACACAAAGGCGCATTTTTCAGGAGCATGGAGAGGCACAACGAGCTCGCATGTAGAATACTTTATATGAATAAAAAAATTAAAATCGTCGTGGCGCAGAGGCGTAGCGTTTGCCTGTAAGCGCGACGGTTTGTGGCTTCGATTTCCATGAGGAGTAGATGGATTTTTCTATTTCCATTTTCTTCGCTCTGGAAACTAGGCCAAATGCGGCGTTGAGTTCCACCATTCACCACGCAATGCCTCGAAAACGGCGAAAAGTGGTGACGGAGAAAGCAGGGACTAAGCATCGGAGTGTCTTAACACTAGGTTCATATGATTCCTGCAGTTCTCTCTGCCTACCCTGCCATGTGCAAGATAAAGCGTGAAGTTAAAAAAAAAAAACAAAAATTGAATAAAAACGATGACAAAAAAGACGATATGTCGCTCGTATATATGTATATTGACTTCTCACAACGCAAAGGGGAATGTCACATATAGAATGTATAAAAAAGTTAAGAAGCAAGACCTTCAACTAGACGTCCAAAAATTACAAATTGTATATAGAGATAATTAGTTAGTTGAATAGTTGTAATCTCCCACAAGGTATAAAATTGACTTACTCGACTTGACTTAAGGTCCTAAGTCCCCTAGATGGGGCAGAGGGCATCCACAGTGCGTTGCCATCCCGTCCGGTCTTGAGCATCGCGTTTTACTTCGCTCGAAGGTATAAAATTATTAAGGGTAAAATAAAGATCTAATCTTCTACTATCATTACGCATAATACCATCCATAGAGCTACAGAGACAACAGAAATCAATAGCTTTAAATTAAATGACTGTACAAAATGCAAAGACGGCAGCAACATCAGATATGAAAGTTTGCACTCTTAACCTATCTATAATACCTATAATCTAAAGCCATTGATTCTATCCAAAAATAAGCCTAATTTAATAATAAATTCATAAGTTGTAGTGTGAGAAACTCGATGAGAACGTACATCTTAGCCGTAAGAATGTTTGACGGTATCCCATAGGCCTGGGTACCGCAAATACCGCTTTATTTATATTTTAATATATTTTTTTGAAGTATTTGGCTAGACGGTCATAATATACTAACATAATATATAAATACTAACAACCATAATTGAATTCAAGGTGATAGAAATACCCTTGACACCAAGACTTGCATACTTACATAGGCATGTTCAATTTTATAACTACATTTAAATCTATATGTTCTTTTGGTATTACTTGTAACAGTTTCTGTATATAATAGAATATATGTCTATAATAGAATGAATAAAACTTTTTTTAACAAGTTTAGAAAAGTCCTAAATGCAAAGTTATTTTTGACCATATTTATTAATATGAATGACCAAATATATATACAAAAAAATATTTATTATACTTTCACGTTATTTGAATTATATAATTATGTATAGATAAATAATTTTGTGCGCAAGAAATAATTTTTTAACATTGAAATCTTGGATGAAGGGCAACTTCTCTTGCAGTATTCATAATTCACTGCCAACAACATTTATATACTAAATATATGTATGTATGTGTATCTATAACCTCGGTCTGCTTATAGAGGACCGGTAGGCTAAGTAAAAATTAGCAAAATATTTCAAATTTTTATAGTTATTATTTTTTTTAGCCAGTGTATGTATATGATATTTAAATTATTAATATACATTTTTTAATTTTTTTTTTATTATATTTTCACGCTTTGTCCCGCACTTGTCAGGGTAAGCAGAGTGAACTGCAGGGACCATAGGAACGTAGTGTTAAGACACTCCATTGCTTAGTCCTTGCTTTCTTCTTCCCTACTTTATGGGTTCGATTCTCACTAGGACTAGATGGATTTATCTATTTCCATTTTCTTCACTTTGGAAAGCCAAGCGCGGTGTTGGGTTCCACCACTCAACACGCAATGACTCAAAAAAGGCGAATGGTAGGGATTAATATATATTCTGTATCGCAATTCTACGTCATACTTTGTCCAGACCAAAGTGGGATAGTACTATATTCTCGACATGAAGATCGTTAATAGTTAGCCTTTTAACGGCATTTTTGCATATTTCTTTTGTTTACTATAGTGAACCTGTATCCTTTTTAATTTCTTCCCTTGACCTGGTGCAGTTAATTATGTATTCTAAACTTAAATGTGGCACTAAGAAGTTATTGGAATAACTTATTTAATGTAACTCAAATGTAATATGGTTTAGTAACTCAAACTTATTTTAACGTACATATTTGAAAATTTCACGTTGAAATAACTTTGCTAAAATAAGGACAAAAATAAATCATATTCCGTAACTATTGAATGTCATACATTTTTTTATTTCTGGGTATTAAAAAAAACTAAAAGTAGAATATTCTATCTGTTATACAATTAATAAAATATGACAGTATATTTACATTTTTATAATACTTAATTTATTATCTATATATAATATTACTATAGGTAATTATAATAACAGGATTAGCTATATTATCCATATAAGCCATTATAAAAATTAAAATTTTCCCAGTCTTCTTCAGGAGTAATACCAACCAACCGTTTAGATTCTTCCCATAATCTGCTAGTGAGAGAGGTATCGTTGGCAAGCCACGTACTGTAAAACTCTCCACAATCACGAAAGTGCTTTCCACTAGACCCCTCAACACGAGGATCCCCAGCCAGAAAAACAGGCATCGTTGCAACTCTATGTATAGGTCGGCCAAATATTGATAGAAGCGAGTTAAACAATGTTCTCCATGTGGTACTATTGTAGTTTCTGAAAAATTCCGTCTTGGCCAAGCCTGGATCCATACTATATACGTTCACTCCACTACCTTTTAATTCTTTTATCCATTTCAACTGTAAATAACACGTCCGCTAATTTTGCGTTGCAGTAATATCCAAAATCGGAATATCTTCCAACATCATTCATATGATCTATGTCAATTTCTCCCAAAATAAGTGCCAGGGATGACATATTTATGACTCTACTTGGCGCTGAAGCTTTTAATAATGGGAAAAGCAAGAATGTAAGTAAAAAAGCTCCAAAATAATTAACTTGCATCATAACGTGTAAGTTGTCAGGTGTCAGACGATCTTCTTGTCCAATAGTGCCAATATTATTTATCAAAATATCAAGCCTTGGTTCGAACGTATTGATCTCATTAACAAAACTCCGAATCGACTTAAGAGATTCAAAATCCATCGTCTTTGTGACAACATCGCTGTTTCCTGAGCTTTTTATTATCTCGTTTTGTGCTTTTAATAACCTTTCAGGGTTTCTACTCGCTATGATGACTTTTGCTCCGCGTTTTGACAAATTCTTCACTACCTCGAGTCCAATACCTGATGTGGCACCGGTGACAAGTGCCACTTTACCGTCCAATCGTACATCATTTTCACAATTTGTAAAATCGTCTAAGATTCACATAGTAAAATTAACTAAATATCAGTGCGGTTGGACTGACAGCAATTTTTAAACTAAATTACCTTCAAGTATAATACCAAGGTAATAATACAAAGAAGGTCAATGATACGCTTTATGTGTTTGGATGAATGAATTTTAGATTTTTTTTAGGTTACTATACTCGTTTATATGTGTAATTATGGCTGAGTAAAAAATAGTTAATTATATAGAAATTGTATTTTTTTTTAGTTTGACATTGTATCGTATTTTGTTAAATATTCGGGAAAATTATTTCGAATAAAAGAAGCCTTTCCAATATTATTAATATTTTATGTAATATTTACAATAATAGTTTAATATTATTTTACTTGTTAATAGCAATATTTTATTTTACTTCACCATATGTTACAAGCAAATAAGGCATGAAATAAAATAATTAACATTTCCAACTTTTTAATAAAAAAACCTGTTTTAATATATTTGTAATTCCAATAAAGGAAGAAAAATGTGAGGATTCTATACAAACAAAATATTAACAATGCCAAAAGTCAAATATGCCTTGTTTCCCTTGGTTACCACTACGTTCTAAAGCAATGATCGTTTATCGTATATGCGAATCGGAGCATATTATGTTACAACAGCAACTATATTGCAAAAGTAGTTTAAAAACTAGATTTCATAATGTTCCCAAATAATATTTAATTGATGTTTCATTTTAAAGTATTTGAATGAAATATCTGCTAAATGAAGACAAAAAATTATGTTTCAAAACATTTCCTTAACACCTACGGATGGAGAGCGGAGAAGTGTGAGTGTCTTAACACTACGTTCGTATTGTTCCTGCAGTTCCCTCTGCCTACCTTGCCTTGGAGAGATAAAGCGTAGAGCTAAAAAAAAATTTCTTAGCATCTACTGTTATGAGTTTCAATTAGATTAGTGCCATTCTTTTAGGCAGGCTTTTAGTATATTATTTAATAAACATTAAATATAATTTGCGGAACGTAATGGCGCAGAGGCGTAGCGTCTGCATGTGAACTCGACGGTTTGTGGGTTCGATTCCCATGAGGGGAATAAGGATTTTTTCATTTTGCATTTTTAACGCTCTGGATAACTAGGAGAAAGCGCGGCATTGAGCTTCGCCACTCATTACACAATGCCCCGGCAAGGCGGAAAACGGGGAATGAAGTGTTTTGATACTAGGTTTCCACTTCTGTCCACCCTGCTAAAGCGTCATAAGGCGTGAAGATATATTGCATACGTCTTATTCACGAAAACAGTGGTTGTTTATTATATGATTGTTTTATAAGTTAAGAGGACCGTCGTGGCGCAGAGGCGCAACGTCTGCCTGTAACGCGACGGTTACTGGGTTCGATCCCCAGTCGGAGAAGATGGATTTTTTCTATTTCCATTTTCTTCGCTCTGGCATCTAAGGCAAAGCGCGGCGTTGAATTCCGCAACTCAACACGCAATGCCTCGAAAACGGCGGAAAGTGGGGACGGAGTAAGCAGGGACTAAGTAACGGAGTGTCTTAACACTAGGTTCCCACAGTTCTTGCAGTTCCCTCTGCCTACCCTGCCATGTGCGGGATAAAGCGTGAAGCTAAAAAAAAAAAAATAAGTTAAGAGCAAAGTTTCTTAAGTAGGTACCGTCACCGCGCATTCGTAATAAAAGGTAAAAGTTATATATTTTTTTCATCAAATAATTTCATAATTACAATATAATATATAAAGCTTCTAATCTAATATTAAAAAAACATCACAAATATATTTTTCTTATTTTGAAAGATTAGGTACTTTTTTCACGCTTTATTATATATTTTTTTATATAACAATACTGAAAGCTTATTAGACTAAGATAAAAGCTCAAGCAGCATATAAAAGTTACAGAAACAATTATTTTTTGTTTCTTTTTTTTTAGCTTCACGCTTTATCCCGCACATGGCAGGGTGACAGAGGGAACTGCAGGAACCTTGGGAACCTAGTGTTAAGAATCTTCGTTACTTAGTCCCTGTTTTTCCGTCCCTGCTTTCCGCCATTTTCGAAGCATTGCGTGTTGAGTGGCGGGGCTCAACGCCGCGCTTTGCCTAGTTGCCAGAGTGAAAAAAATGAAAATAGAAAAATCCATCTTCCCCGACAGGGAATCGAACTCAGCAACCGCCGCGTCACAGGCAGACGTTGCGCCTCTGCGCCACGACTCAATTATAATTATTACTTTATTTATATAATACTGTTTTTATGTTCACAGTACAGTTCTGAACTGTTAAACTGTTAAATTATTGACATGAGAGAAGTTTAATATTTATGCATTATGTGTATAAATATATAATCTAGAAATATTTTTTTTATAATTATAAGGTAATAATAATAATGAGGAATATTTTTTTTAGAAAAATAGGGGCATCAAATACATAATAAATAATTAAAGGCGTTTATAAATGTAGGAATTTGAATAAATTTCACATTGCCCTACAGATTCAATTAATTAATAAAAGTATTTTAAACAAAGAATTTTTTTTAGCTTCACGCTTTATCCCGCACAAGGCGGGGCAGGCAGAGGGAACTGCAGGGATCGTGGGAACCTAGTGTTAAGATACTCCGTTGCTTAGTCCCTGCTTTCTCCGTCCCCGCCTCCGCCGTCCTGCGTCTCCGAGAAATTTCTTAATTAGTATTAAATCATTTTGTTATTAGAATTTTGAGGCGACATAGATAATAAAAAAATAGGCTAACAGACTTCAGTTTAATTGAGTGATTGTGAATAAATAATGATACGACAGGTTTTTACTTATCTTAAGGACACATACATATATAACTTTAAAATTTATTTATTTACTATTTTTTAAATAGTTTTGCTTATGACAAGCCAGAAATCTTCTAACATCGTACTCTTTAAACACCGTATTTTTTTAAAAAACAATAAAAACATACAATAGTAAATTTTCCAAATGTATTTACACATATATCTTTTACAAGATTATATATATATATATATTTTAAAACCAACGTTTAAAACAAATTTAAGTAACCTGTGGCTAAAAAAACACAAAAAATGTTTTAACACTTAAAAATTTTCAACATTTTTTAATATTACAAATAATTTTTGAAACCGTGTTATTAGCATCACTCTGTCAGTCTTCTTCAGCCGTTATATTTAAAATTTGTTTCGACCGTTCCCAAAGCTCCTTGGTAAGCTTTTCGTCACTAACCAGCCAATGGTTAATCCAAGGTTTTGCAAAACTTAAAATGCTTTTCCACTAACTTTTTCTAAAGCAGGATCTGACGCTAACATTGTTATTTGTTTTCCAACATCTTCTTTCGGCTGTCCTATTGTGTCAATAAATAACTGGGAAATATTTCTTACTAAATTGGGAAGATTTTGTAATATATTTGTATCACGAACAAAGAACGGATCAAAAGTATTTGCTGTTACACCAGTATTCTTGAACCTTCGATCTAACTCTGCATTAAATAAAGCTACAGCTAATTTAGAATTAGCCGTATGTTCTACTAATGTATACCTTCCAAGATCGTTCCAATGATCAAAATCTAAATGTCCGATGTACATTGATGAAGCTGAGCTGTTGATTATTCTGCTCGGTGCAGAACTTTTAAGTAAAGGCAGCAATAGATACGTGAGTAGAAATGTTCCGAAATAGTTTACTTGCATAGTTAGATTGATTCCATCGGCGGAGAGCTTGTCTGGCAATCCGATAGCACCTGCGTTATTGATAAGGACATCCAATCTCTCTTCTGTCTTTAGGGTATTAGTGGCAAAGTTTCTTATAGATCGTATTGAAGCTAAATCAAGTAATTCATAACTAACGTTTTTGTTTCCAGTGATTTGTTCTATACGATCTCGTGCCCTGCTGAGTTTTGTTTCGTTGCGACTTGCTATAATAACTTTGGCTCCTTTGGTTGCTATGTTTTTGGCTGCTTCGTATCCCATTCCTGTGCTGCCACCGGTTATTAATACAACTTTTCCATCAAGCCGTGCACTTGTATCACACATTTTTCCATTAGTTTGTGACTTATTTTTACAATATACTTAGATCCACGTCCACAAAGACTACGGGCTAAAAGGATGTTGATACCTTAAACATGTTCTGCAACGTTATTTATTATTATTTTTATATATCAGTATTAAATGTCGTGTGGATACTACTACTGTAAACTCACCATTTTCTCACGTACTTATAATATGTAACATGAATTATTTTGTTTTTTTTTTTATTATTTTTATATGTACGCATACAGATTATGTTTTCTGATATCAATTTTTTTTTTTAGCAGGCAGAGGGAACTGCAGGGACCATAGGAACCTAGTGTTAAGACACTCCGTTGCTTAATTTCTGCTTTCTCTTTAAAATGGAAATAGAAAAATCCATCTTCTCCGACTGGGGATCGAACCCAGAAACCGTCGCGTCACAGGCACACGTTGCGCCTCTGTACCACGACGGTCCGATATCAAATAATAAATATATACCTGCTATTCTAAAAAATAAGTATTTATAATTGTTTTGTTTTAAGGTGCACTACATAAAACTATTCTACACACTCAATTACGTTAGTAATGTAGGAAGCGAATTTAGTAAAAGTAGTGGTCCTTGTTCCACCCTCCAAGTAGATATCGTAAAAATATCATAAAATAAAATTAGTATACAACAAATTTGAATTTTATGCTATAAATATTGTTTTTACAACTTACAACTACAACAACGTACAACTTACAATGTAAATAAATTTTAATAGACACTATGATCGAAATTAGAATTTTAATTAGGATTTAATGAAAGGTTTATGGATTCGGTTTCCACGCGGAGAAGATAGATTTTTCAATTTCCAATTTTTTGCTCTGGCAACTTGGCAAAGCGCGCCGTGAGGTCTCGCCACTCAACATGCAATGCCTCGAAAAAAGGCGAAAAGTGGGAAACGAAGTGTCTTAACACGAGGTTCCCACGAGGTAATTTTTTATTGCCAATCTCTTAATCAATTGTTTTAGATTCACAAGAAAGACAGTATAAATATTAATAAATAGGCGAAAATTTCATTCGGTCATTTTGATTCACAAATTTCATTCACGGTCGCAATTCTCGAAGCTTTTGGTTTTAGATTTTGGTGAAACTACTTACGTACAATTTTTATAATAAAATAAAAAAATCACTTAATATAAATTTACACACATTATTTTTGCTTAAGCCCGAAAAAAGTATAGCTTAGTAGGAGCAAGAACACTTCCTTGTACGTTTTTAGTTTGTGATGAGAATTACGATTTGTATTGTTAATTTGCAATTGTAAACAAGTTATATATATATATATATATATATATATATATATATATATATATATATATATATATATATATATATATATATATATATATATATATATATATATATATATATATATATATATATATATATATATATATATATATATATATATATATATATATATTATATATATATATATATATATATATATATATATATATATATATATATATATATATATATATATATATATATATATATATATATATATATATATATATATATATATATATATATATATATATATATATATACATATATATATATATATATATATATATATATATATATATATATATATATATATATATATATATATATATATATATATATATATATATATATATATATATATATATATATATATATATATATATATATATATATATATATATATATATATATATATATATATATTTTGCTTTTAAATAATAGCCCTTCTTAGGTAAATTAAACATTCTCAATTTACAATAAATTCATTTTATCTAAAGTGTATCATAGTACGACCTTTATAAAACATTATATCTAGTACTATTAGTGTTATGTATGACTAGTACAATTATATTGCAATAATTAGAATTATGGAGTCAACCTTCGTCATAAAAGTAATAAAAAAAACTGTTTTAAGTTCTTTATACTTGCACAAAACATAATATTTCATAGTTCAATCAAACAATAGAATTACAAAAATAATTTAAAGAAACCATATAAAAATTTTGGTCACACCGGGATTTGAACCTGTGCTTTTTGCAAAAGTCATAAAAATGTTATTTCATTTTCATTTTTTTTTGCTTGTCTAAAATAATAAACACATTACGTAGTAGTAGTGAATCGTATGTGTTAGTTCAGGTGATATTAATATACTTTTTTTAATCATTTTGCATTCAATATGGAATTTGCAAAGTAAGTAAATAACTAATTTTGAGAAACGTCAACATGATTTGCTAGATCATAGATTTGCTCAAGCTTCTTGATGTTAATTTTTTTGACGTGACAGCGTCTTAAATTAGGTTGCGGCTCGGAGTCACATATGAAAAAGGTAACGTAACGATGTGTCAACTGTCACCGAACTATGATCGGTCCGCCGCGAGTATCACTTGACACATGTACAATGTTTTAGTAAACAAAATATATTTTCTATAGTTAAAATTTGTGCAATTTATATTATAATTATTAATCATATCAATAAATATTCTACCGAGAAAAAGACGTTGTCACGTAAAATTTTCGCCCGTAAAACCCACTTTTTTTGCAGGAACCATACGTACCTAGTGTTAAGACACTCCGCTTGTTGCTTTAGTCCCTGCTTTCTCCGTCCTCCGTGGCAGGATTGCAGGTTGCATAAGATTTTATGAATCTATTATATTTGCCATGTCGCAAATAATATAACTTAATAACTGCTTGGACGTTGTAGGGCAAGGTCCTAAATCTGTACGCATTTTGTACGAGACGTGAATACTTAATAATTGAAAATTAATCAGGTACCGTAGTCACGTTGTGGTGGTAAAATATGTATATTTTAATTCAAGTTTTTTTATTATGGCTTTATCCCGCACATGGCAGTGTAGGCCGAGGGAACTGCAGGAACCATAGAAACTTAGTGTTAAGACACTCCGTTGCTTAGTCCTAGGTTTCTCCGTCCGCACTTTTCGTCTTTTCAAGGCATTGCGTGTTGAGTGGCGTTAAATTCAGAGCCACGCTTAGCCTAGTTTCCAGAGTAAAGAAAATGGGAATAGAAAAGTACACCTTCCCCGAGTGAGAATCCATCCCACAAACCGCCGCGTTTACACATAGACACTAGGGTCTGCGTCACGACGGTCCTCAAGTAGCAGTAGCTCAAGTTCATTCTAAATAATAACATAACATGTATTTGTTTAAAATGTACCCATTATCCACTTCTGGCTTAAATTGTAATTCGGTTGTTACGTTTATTTTATTAGTGCCTATATTATGATTCTTAGACAAACTAAGTGTTTTACTGACATAATTTTCAATAAATTAAATTCTTGTTACTACAATGTAACCTTGACTTCGAAGTTAGATGAGATATTAGGAAATAAATGACAGAAGAAGGGAGATAAAAGTTTTTGAAATCAATTGGCTATTGTGTAGAATTATGAATTGAACTGTTCAAGTTTGAACATTAAGAGTTTCGGCATATTTTTCACCAATTCGCTTTTCCGACAAAAGAAAACGACACCAAAAGTAAAATTATAGATCAAAAACTCGCCTTTCTACGTATGCACAGTTAAAACGCTTTAAAAAATATTATATATAATGACGAATTTACGTTAAACATAGAAACACACGTAGGTAGATAATTACCTACTTGTAATTAATGTGAAAATTATACTTTGCAAAATTAAAAGCGTGATGGCATAGCGGCACAGGTTGTGAGTTTGATTCCCACCTGGGGGAATGAATCGGAAGCTAATTATGGTCACGAAAAATGAAACTGCCCTTCCTTTCTACAGTTAAAAAGTTAAAGGAAATTAAAGTTAAATTTTTGGGAAGACTCTTAGGGGTACCCGAAAGAAATAAAACTGTTCAAAATGCAAACAACTATACATATATATTTATGTGACTAAAGGGGTATTTCGTATAAGATCTGCTGCTTTTTCTGCCATAGCGACTATAACTGAGTTGGGATACAGCGATATTGGAGAAGGGAACACACTTGCATCCATTATTCGTACACCCTCCACGTCTTTGACCCTGAAATATGGAATTATGGTATTAATTCCCACAGTTTTGCGATTCTGCATACGGCAGGGTATGCAGAGGGATTCGCTGGAGCCGTGGGATCTAAGGGAACTTAGTGTTAAGACACTCTGTGTCTAACGTTTCAGCTCTTTCGGGACATTGCGTGTTAAGAACGCCGCGCTTTGTCTAGTCGCCAGAGCTAAGCTAATGAAAATGATTCCATCCACCGTTGCGTATATGGACAGACACTGCGCCTCTGCGACGACGGCCTCCATTAATGTTTTTTTGTTATCTGATTAAGCATTCTTTATTATGTAATAAAAAACATATTAAGAGTTTGTGTTGTAAATTTGTCCTAAAATTTTTTTCATATTGAAGTTATAGTCAATATTGTTTGTCTGTCTATTTGATAATTTCTTATGAAAAAATATATTTTAGAAAGTAAAAATAAGAATTTACAGAACTAAATAGATATATGCTCTATATAGAGATATGCTTGGACACTGGCAGTGGGCGGTAACGAGCATCCTAAAACAATCATTTGTATCACAAGTTCCAGTATGAGGGGTACCTCCATACATGGAAACCTTTGTAGGTTTTTCTTACTAACAAAGGATATCTTTTATAGCTTCACGCTTCATCTTGCAGCAGTGCAGGAGAGGCAGAGTGAATTGCGGGAACCATGGGGCCCTAGTGTCAAGACACTCCGTTCCCTGCTTTCCGCCATTGCGTGTTGCACTCAACACGCATTGGCAGAACTCAAAGGATAATTTTATAAGTATTTTAAATTATTCCCTGAGATTTGTGCCAATATAATTGCAAACCTTAGTTCACTATCAACCACTTGTCCTCCAGCACAGGTTCCGGCTGCATGGTGCCCAGTGACTGCGACCTCTCGTAACACGCATTCTAGGTAGTCATCGGGAGGACTCTGGACTTTTGATTTTGGCTTTGGGAGATCCTTTTTCTCTTTACTTGTTTGCTTCTTTGTTCTAATTAAAATATTAAATATTTTTTTTTTCTATATTTTCACTATAATAAAAATGTTATTGTTGTAGGTCTATGTTCTGTTTTTTTTTATAAGCTTAAAGTAGGCTTTAACTTAGGAGTTTAAGCTAAGAAAATCTTTTCTTTTTTATGGAAAAAAGAGAGAGAGGACAAGAGAAAGAGATAAAAAAAATCTCACTTCAATGCAATTGACTTACTTCAAATTGACATATTTAAATGAAATTAAGATATAATATTCTATTTGTTTAATAAAAGCATGACATAGCGAAGGATCTAATTTGGTGAAAAACTTATACTAGCTTTATCATAAAATATGGGTAACTTTGTACTTTTTCCTTCGTCGAACCAATCCCATTTGGTCGAGCTTTGTGTAGTTCCAGAAGGTAAGGCATCGTTCTGGTCTTGGCCAATGGATTCTCGCGCCTATATCTTGAAACGGCTTAGTTGATAACAGCTTTTCAGCTCGCCTGATTGCTGAAAAATATATTTTTATTCATTTTTTTTAATTACCTCCACGTTAAGCTACAAATATGTCGGGCTATTGCAAGTCTCATGCACAGAGAGTATCGTACCAAGATTCAGAGATACCAAGTGAAGATCAATGAAAAGTAGAACTTATACAAGATTCTAGAAGTTTAATAGTTTTGGTCTTAGGTACACTTTACCTTTAACTAATACTTAAAAAGAATTAATGGTAAATTCACCATCCTTACTCTACATTTTTGTGCTTGTTTTAACTTTTTGGCGAATATCCTCAGCATAATGATCGAAAGCACTATTTACATAGTTACAATTATACCACATACATATCTCACTAATTTCTAATTGAATGCTCATATGAACTCAGACATTCAATTAATCAAGAAAAGCCATAGATTTTAAGCTATATTTTATACAGCTTAAGTGCTGTAATATCATAGTAAATATCTAGAGACATATATACTACGACATAATATATGGACTAACCTTTAATCATGCATTTAACATCATAATCCCGATGTAAATAATTGGGATCGACCACAACCGGGATTGTGGTGCTGGAATCTTTTAATGTAACCATGCCTCTGCTTTTAGGTTGTACGCACGTGGCTAAGAACATGAAGCCTTCTTTGCTAGTGTCGTTGTGAAAAGGAAAAGTTTCTCGGAATACCTGTGAAGTTATTATAAAGAAACTGTTAATATTGTTAGGTTTTTTTTTTGAGGAAATAAATTAACTTTATTTTTCTACTCTGACAATTACCTGACATATTATATCTATATGTATACCTAATAGGACCTACATACTAAACCTACTTATGACTTAGCGGTAATGTATAGTGGTCATAGCGCTGGGACGGTCTGAAAGATTCGAAAAACATTGAAATTTATATATTTTTTTATTTATTATTACTTTATATATACCTTAGATTTGTAGTTCGATAGACCACGTAACAACCTTTCGCTGGATGATCCCATCGAGAACAGCATTAAGGCCGAGGTATTTCGATACTCCACGCCGGCGACAGGTGGAAATGCTAAATAGCCTACGGGGAAAAAATGTCATAAATATTTAAAATTTATATGGAAGTTATTTATATTAAAAGTTAAATGTGAAATTGGTAAAATTGCATTAGTACTGGTAATTGTAGTCTTTTAATGCAGTCTCTTCAATATGGACTCACTCACTTTGAACCAAACATGTGATATCCATAAATTCCTTTAATCCCAATAACAAAACTACTCACAAGTTCTTTACTGTCCAAGTGTACTCCACTTTCCCATAAATAATTTACACATACCGTTTTTGTTCCAGAAATAGTCGACCAATGTTGAAACACTGAACACTTTGGCCAGAGTGATGCTGATTGGTTTTTTAATGCTGACGTAAATAGGCACGTTCATGTGGTCATGGAGATTTCGTCCGACTTGTTCATTCTCAGATATTAAATCTAGTCGCAGTCTAAAAAAAAATCAGAACTAGTTATAACAATATTATTGTGATTTATAGTATGATGGCGTTCAAGAAAGCGAAGATCGCATGTCGTGATGTAGAACATAAGAGAAAATAGAGTTGAGTCTTAGAATTTCGAAGGTTATGTTAAATATAGTAGGTTGAAAGCAACTGGCATAAAATAAGAGGAGTAAAGCTATATGGACGAAGACAATATGTATTATCTGGAAATTGATAATTGGGAAATTAACGATGGAGTCAATTATGATAATGTCAAATTAGCATACTGATGTGTTTAGAAGTTCTGTGGTGCTGCGTGACACAGATATTGTTTAACTGTAACTTAAGATCATTTTTATTTCCCGCTCTGGAACTACAAACTGTTGTAAGAAAGTGATTAGTTTGAAAGTGAACTACACACTACTCTCTTTCTACTATATGCGGTAAGAAGCTAGAAGGCTTTTATATGTGATTAAACATATAATTTCCTTTACCTTTTAATCAAGTTTCTGGGTCCTATTCCTGATAATATCATTAACTGCGGAGTTTTAATGGAGCCAGCGCATACGATAATCTCTCTCTTGACGAATATGTTGTCTAGATCGCGGTGATCTTGTAATATGTACAGTGATGTAGCCTTTTTGTTCACAAATCTAATCTAAAATCAAATTTGAATTGCGTTATTTGTCAGTCTGCTGTCTTTTTGCTACAAAAATATACGTGTAAAAGTCCAAATTTAGATATGTAAAGTCCAAACTGAAAATAAATTGGGAAATATTTTTATTGCTAATCAATTTGCGTAACAATATTATTACCCTAAATCAAAGATTATAAGATAAATAATATATTAGAAAAGAGAAAAGCACTTCTTCCAACACAGCTATAAACTCACCGATATCGCTTGAGTCTTGAGCACAACGTGCAAATTTGGTCTTCTCAGAGCCGGCTTAAGGTATGCATCGAAAGGCTGGTATCTGTTCCCGTCTCGAACATTCGCTGTGGCCTTTTCTAAATATCGTTCGCTTATCTGCAATACTTGAAGATGCCTGTTTGAAAACTTTCATCATTTCATTTTCCTCGTCAATGAGCTTCAACTTCATTGGGGCCTGAAAATTACAAGAAATAACAATATTTTTTTATAGCTTTACTTCGAACTCAATGCCGCACTCGTCTAGTTGAAGACGAACAAAGAAAATAGAAATGAAAAGATCCAACTTCACCGAGTGGAAATCGAACTCATAATCCGTCGCGTTTATAGGCAGACGTTTAACCTTACTGTTATCAATTTCTCAAAATAGACTCTTTTATCTCGAAAAGTTCTCAATATTTCAAATTTCGCTATATTTCTATCTGTGGTGGAGATTCAGCGGCGCATTGTTTATACGGCTGTGATTTCGTAAGGGAAGAAATATTATACGTATTACATCATTTTTGAAATATAATATATATGAAGGAATATAAAACAGCTCGTCACCTCTGAGCAAAATCCTTTTGGTGGGCAAAAGTCAGAATCGAATTCGCTTTTTACAGTTCCAAACGCTTTTAAAAAATATGGCTTCAAGTCCTCTAAAGTCCACCCCTTGAAGCCCAATCTCGACCATCTGTTGAAGTCTTCAGGTAAACCAAAACCATGGAGAAGGAAGTTAATTTGGCTGGATCCACCTGGACCTTTACCTCTTGGAATAATTGGTACCTGAAAATGTAAAATAATATTTTTTTTGCTTCTCATTCTATATGCATAGTATGCAGCCCGCATTATAGCCCGCGAGAGTCACAATATCCAAGATATTGGAGGTATTTTACGTAGGAGACTTTTAGGAGAGCGTGGATGAAAAAGTTAATGACAGTGGACGAGGATAAAGAGGTGTGATCTTTCGATCTTTATAGTAGCAATAATAAAATAATAGGCAATGGAAGATTTGTGTCAAGACAATCCACAATTTCTGACAAGCAGGTTGGGTAAAAAAAATAGTTCATACCCTCGCATTGTCTAGAACCAATCACAACTATGTTACAGTAACTTAAATGATTAGCAACGTTCTTTTTATTTATAATTATATTCTGGTAACTAAAATACTTTTAAAAAATAGACAATAGAAAGCTTTATCAAACCTGATTATGCAAGCCAAAAGAAGAATATTTCTGCGACGTGGCGTGCACTGACCAGTCGTTAGTGCCTTGTTGAGCAGCAGTGGATACTAGCGGTATCTTAGTGAAGTAGCCCATGTGTTCTCCAGCTTCTACCAGCAATACCTTCACGTTGGGATCCTCTGAGAGACGGGACGCGAGGACACATCCCGCTGTACCTGCGCCAACTGGAAATAATGGTATAGTCCTGGTATAATATGTATGGAATTAGAAGACGTTATTTAAAATACATTTTTCAATTAATTTGAAAATGTAAAGTAGATCTAGTTTTTAGCACTTAATAAAGTAAAGAGTCTGCCTGTAAACGCGACGGTTTGTAGGTTCGATTCCCACACGGGGAAGATGGATTTTTCTATTTCAATTTTCTTCCCTCTGGAAACTAGGCAAGGGCGCGGCATTTATTTCCACCAACCAACACGTAATGCCCTTAAAAGGGCGGAAAGCGGAGACAGAGAAAGCAGGGACTAAGCAACGGAGTGTCTTAACACTAGGTTCATATGGTTCCTGTGGTTCCCTCTACCTACCCTGTGATATGTAGAATAAAGCGAAAAGCTAAAAAAATGAAAGTTATTTAAAAACAACGTAACATATATTGTGATACAAAGATGATGCAATGTACAACGATGTTACGATACACGTTGTATTTTTATAAAAATTAGTTTCACGCTTTATCCCGCTCACGGCGGGATAGGACAGGGAAGACCCAAGGAACCATAGGAACCTAGTGTTGAGACACTTCGTTTCCTGCTCCATACAAATGCGTCATGGGTCAACTAACATATTTTTTGACAATTATAATATTTGAACCACGTGAGTAAGTACAGTAGTAGTAGATATAAGTTCATTTAATTTATTTGATTTTAATTTTTATAAAAATCTTCCATATTCTACTTATCACACAGCTACATACTATTTTTATATGTTTTTATACAAATAGGTGAATATATTACAAGTGTCACATTTAACATATGCGTATACATTTCATTTAGGTAAATATTATACTGAACTAATAGTATTTTCTTAGCAAAAAAAAAATCACTTAAAATAAAAAAAATAAATAAATAGTTTATTAAACACGAAACCTAATATTTATTAATAAAATAGTAAGAATTAATTATTAATTTTTTTTTATTTTGGAAATAAATACTGCGCCTGATATAATTTTATTGCAATATATTCATTTAGTGTATTATTGAAATTAAAGTTAATCAGGCATAGTATATAACGATAATAGAAAGAAACTCTCCCATAGGCTAAACCCGTTCCAAAATACTTTTGTGTTGCTAGGAACAACTATTTTTTTTAACTTTAAACTGTATTATGATTGAAGAAAAAAGTAAGAACAAATAAAGCCTATTTACATAATATCTTACCGATGATATAGTCATATCTTTTTTCAGGTTTTGTAACAAAACTTGTATAAACGTTTGTATATTTATGATATACGATATAAGATACGGCGGCCACTAATATACTAATTAGGTAAGAATATACAGCCATTTTGAATTACTAAAGTGAACTGTTACAACAAGGCAGGAGTAACGACTGGGCGCTTAATCTAGACATGCTACCGACACTAATTGAATTAAACAGGAGTATGAAACCTTTGTAAATGTAACTGAAAATCTTTTTTTTTTCATGAAACACAATACAAAATGAACACTTGTTGGATTGTTGTGGGAGCAATTTTCATACAAAGGATTGAATTATCTTCTTATCTTTAAATGTTATTTTATATTTCTTAGTATTTTTCAAAGATTTTTCATTTTAAATAAATTACCCGACCATTTTTCATACTACTTATTATTATTAATTATAGCTTCACGCTTTATCCAGCACATTATAGGAGGGTAGGCAGAGGGAACCGCAGAAGTTGTGGTTTTACTTTTAGTACAATATTATTACGTTTCTTTATAGTATTAATATAATCAATTTTTTATCTGTGATACGTTGACTTTAACTATTATTATTGACCTATGAAAAATAATATACGCAAAGAGTTCCCAACAACTGTCTGTAAACCTAAGGGGATTAAGGTATTGGTGGCGATGGAAATCAATACTTTATTTATATTAACGATACAATTTCGCTTTTGACGAAATATCTTATAGTTATTAGGTAATAACCATTTCTGTGTATCAACCTTTACTTGGGGCCTAAGCCTCGGTCCTTCGACGTCTAGAGGGCTCAGAATCGCTTGAAAAAATTTCTTAGTCAGTGGGGTACCTATTTCACAATATCATACCTTAATGCATCATTATTTGATAAAAAGGTACTACACGACAAATAAATAGTATAGCTTCACGCTTTATCCCGCATATTGCAGGGTAGGCAGAGGGAACTGCAGGAACCATTTGAACCTAGTGTTAAGACACTCCGTTGCTTTGTTCCTGCCTTCTCCGTCCCCACTTTTCGCCTTTTTCAAGGCATTTCGTGTTGAGTGGCGGAACTCAACGCCGCGCTTTGCCTAGTTGCCAGAGCGAAGAAAATAGAATAGAAAAATCCAGCTTCCTCGAGTGGGAATCGAACCCTCAAACCGTCTCGTTTACAGGCAGACGCTTACGCCACGCCACGACGGTATATTTTTAATTTTGATCTTTACCTATGAGTAGGACATGCTGTATAATCTTGGACTATTTAAGAAAAATTAAGTAACCAATATGAAACATTCAATATTTGTAACTAACGTTATTTATACTTTAATTTCTTACACTTCTACGATTAGTGTCATTTAACATTTTATGAGACTGTCTATTTCTCTTTTATGTGTTCTCCATTCAACATTGGCGAAGTGAATTGTGCTCATCTGGCACGCTCGGAACACCATAAATAAAAAAAAAGAAGTTACTGTTGTTGAAGTAGACACTAATGTCTTAATTAAAATAAAATATTGAGGTATAATTTTAAAATCTTTTGATATGACAGTACTCATCCTATATTAATTTATAACCAAAAATTTTTGTGTATATTTAAACATACCATTGTATTGTATCATAACTCTCATTATGCCATGTCATGTCAGTTCACATTATTAAATCACATTAAATGCATACATAAAATAAATAATATATAAATAAATAAGAGTATTATAATTTTGTAACTTTATTACTAAAGAAAAAATATTCAAAAGAAATACTGTTTACTATATTTCATTTTGAAATAGGAAAAAAACAGCAAAAATATATGCGTATGACTTATATTTCATTATCAATTATAATTCCACATCGCCCCCCTCTTCTATCATCTCTCCGACAGCAGGCACCATGATGGGTGCTTCAATAATCTGTTTCTTTCCTTTAGCATCCACAACTTCAATTGTTTCCGGTTCAACCTCCATTTCCTCTGCTTGCTTTTGTTTTAGTCCGGCAGCTGGTGATCTGTAATGAGAATCATATTTTTAATATATTTAAAACCAAAAAAAATATAAAATATAACTAATTGATCAAAAAATTCCAAAAACCTTATAGTTTTAGTGTTTAACAGTATGTTTAACGCAAAAGGCCTAGTCAAAATTATTGTTTTCATATAATTTGTAATATAAGTAACTTGACACTTAGTGTACCTCATGTGTCCTACACAACTCTTAATTAATTATAATGACCAAGTGAGCAAAGCCACAGGTAAAAGTAAGCTAAATTTAAATACTAATAAGTAAAAATTTTTTAACTATTTCAATATATAATTAGCTAAACAATCCAGGTAGTATACAATTATATTTTTATCCTTTTGAATAATAAAAAACATTTAGTTACAATAAAACATAAAATGTTCAGTATTGTAATAATTACTTTGAGTATATTCCTAAATGTATGTACTATGATTATATTTCATGTTATATATGTTTTTTAACAAAATGTAGTTGCATACAATTTCACAACATCATGTAAAATTCAAACATTGAGATGTTTGAATGTCAACAAAATTGTTATATCTATAGATATTCGTAATTAAAACTAATATAAGGTTAATATAACTGAAAATTCTCATTAAAAGGTACCTGATAAGAGAAATGTCTTGTTGAACTTCTCTCACATCTCTCTGCCACTCTACTTCACGTCCCTTCCTCAATCGCTGCATAATATAATTATTTGATCTCTTCTGTCGGATTTCTTCCACTTTCTTCATAGCTTCTATGGTTTTCGTCCATAATTCTCTGTTATATTTAACTGGTACATGGCGACGTTTCTCAAATTCAAATGATGGGTCAATAGCCAATTCCTTGCCGGCAGTCTTACGGAAAGCTTTGGTCCATTTAGTTTTACGTGGGTTCTTCTTCTTTTTGAATGCTGCATGACATTTTGATCGGCAAAATCTGAAAATCTGATAATATTACGTTGAGAATACGTGCTTGAGAAAAACTTATGTAAAACTTATTATAAACTGTAAACTATATGTTTCATTTATACACACCTTACAATCGTTTCTCACAAATTGTATGCCATGGCCAGGATATATCCTGGAGGAGCAGAAATAACAAGTTTCTATACGCATTTTTACACGTGCTGTTTTGTTTGTTTGACAGCACGTCAAGAAAGAGTACAAAGCATGTAAAGCAGTATTGCCATCTTGTTAGAATCAGTTCTAAAATATTTATATTTCAAAAATAACTAACTATAGGAAATCAAACAAAAAATATAAGATAAAAAATTACTTAAACTTCAATTTACAAAAATAATTTTCGTTATATAGATATTAAATACGATGCGAATAAGGATTAAATACGATGGAAGGCGCTAGCTGTTAGCGCCCTCTATCGTTTAGTAGTTACAACAATATCCCATAACTTTTACTATTAAACACTAGATGTCACTAACATTGTTATA
Source organism: Dione vanillae (assembly GCA_037178615.1). Lineage (NCBI taxonomy): Eukaryota > Metazoa > Arthropoda > Insecta > Lepidoptera > Nymphalidae > Dione > Dione vanillae. The sequence continues at coordinate 93,526 of JAZFAU010000206.1, forward strand.
CATGGTTTACAGTAAAAGAAATATATATTACAATCAATTTACTTATATAATTATATGTTAATAAAAATGATCCTTGTTGTTTTACATTACAATTTAGCAACTAACCGCCATTTTAAACTTTAGAATGAAAAGGAAAAATGTGAAGAAGTCCTCACATTTTCACTTTCGTAAATGGCAGTTATTATAATTTGCATGTTTTTAATCGGTGGAGAGTAAAAATAATAATAACACTTTATTGCACATAAAATAAAAAGAAGAAGTAGGTACAAATATTTAACATAATATACAATATGTGCAATGGCGGCCTTATCACTGCAGGCAACCATTCAATATAATACATATTGTAAGAGACGAGACGGTGCAATAAAAAGCGTTACTCTCACTTTACTTACAAATATATACAAAGACATAAATAGATATAAATAAACATACACATACATATATACATACAGACACACACACACACACATATATATATATATATATATATATATATATATATATATATATATATATATATATATATATATATATATATATATATATATATATATATATATATATATATATATATATATATATATATATATATATATATATATATATATATATATATATATATATATATATATATATACATATATATATATATACATATAAATATATAAATACGCTTACGCTTAAATATTCCAACTGTCTGAGATTTTCTGATCTCCTATGGCAGCGCATTCAGGAGTTTCACTGATTTGATAGTGAAAGAGTCTCCACAGTATTTGGTGCGGGAAAGAGGGATTTCTAGGAAATTGTTGTTGTTGGAACGGAGGTGCTGGGAGTGAAGGGAGCTCTACCCCAGAACTTAAATCTTTCTTTGAGGTACAATGGAGTGACAGGATGGTATAGGATAGTGTACAGGAGATAAAGAGAATGTAGATTCCACCAGTCTTTAATAGTTAGCCAATTTAGTTGGGTATAGTATTGTGTTACGTGATCGTACTTCTTCAGATTAAAGATGAACCTAATTATGAGATTTTGCATCCATTTAAGCTTATTTAGCAGTTCATGAGATAAGTTCTAAGTAGCATGAGTCAGCGTAATCGAGTATAAGAAGAAGTGTTTGAGCAAGATCAGATATTTTAGTTTTTAACGGCAAAAAGTTTTGCCATCTTCCTAGACTTCCTATAGCGCAAAAGGTCTTACGGCTAAGTTTAGAAATTTGAGGCGACCAGGAGAATGTACTGTCCAAAGTAACTCCCAAATTCACCACACTTTGCTCTAAACAAATATTGTCAAATAAAATTGGATGAAGAGAACAGGGAATTTTTAATAATTGTGTAGAGGTTCCAAATACACAAACTTTAGATTTACTTGGATTTATAGACAGCCCAAACGATCTGCACTAGTTGCAGATGATCTGTAAATTTGAATTGATAATGTCAATCGCTCTGGGTATATCGTTTATCGAGGCAGCGTGAAAAATTTGCAAATCATCAGCATAAAGATGATAAAATGATGTTAAGTGCTGAGTAACAATGTTAATGAAAATGGAAAACAGCAAAGGAGACAGCACACCTCCCTGTGGAACGCCTGCTATGATATCATAATGAGAGGTTTTCTTACCGTCAAATGTAATGCATTGAGTGAAAGACTAAGTGTATGCGGCCACGAAGGTATAAAGAAAACTATTCAGTTGCTTTTGGTAAAATATTAATAAATCTTAAAGACCATGTTAGATATTAGCATCTGAATGTTAATATTAATATAGTACCTACTGAATATAAATAATCAATATAAAAAACATGGAAAAATATTCAATGAACTATATATATAGTTAGCATTACATTTCCAAATAAATGTGTAAAGTATGAACTAGTTTAATAGATTGTAAAGTGTCACAGTTCATTTAAGATGCATAATTATTAATTTTATAAAAAAAGAGCCTATCAAAAATAATTTCACAAAAAAATCTTTTTAAACATTATACATTATATACTATTAACAACGATAGAAACTCAATATAGCCAACACTAACTTAACAATAATCGATTAAATTAATCGAATAAATTAATTGAATAAAGCAACCCAGTTAATAACTAAATAAGTAAAAGTCAATAGTAAAACGAGTTGCCGGAATACCACAAAGCTGAGCAGTTCTACATTTCAGTTGACTGCCCGATTGATAGCCTTCTTAAAATATCGCCGTGTTTACTTCAACCGCTCTATGTTAAGTGTTTAATTACGTTTAAATACGTTAAGCATTCAATACACTTAGTTTTTTATATTTAGATACAAATAATCTATAGTGTTCTTGTGAAGTAACTTCTTTATGAGATGAAAAATCAAAGTAAAAGGTATTAGTGACTAATTACTCCGTTTTACACTTAGTGTCCTCGTAGATACATTGTATAGTAGAGTGCTTCGTCTAACTAAATCGAGAGAACATTATCTGTGTATTATAAATATTATTTTATTCATAAAAAATCTATTATTTATGAAGATATTTCTTTTTTAATGTAATATATTTTATTATAACTTAAAAACAAAAAATTCGTAACTAAAAAAGGCGTTACTAGAAATATTTAATGTGGTGTCGAAGCTTGTATTGTTTACCCAAAGCGGCGAAACCCGAATAATACTTAAATTATTAAGTCTATACATATATTAACTGAGATAAATCGAATTTACTGCATAATAATTTATCTGTATATATGTCACCATATAATGTCAATTTTAAATAAAAATGATGATCTACTTATGCTATGATCGTATGACATATCCTGTAATCTCTATTTATACTCTATTCTCTACTTTGCAGGTCCAAAATCATCTCTTTCTCTATCTTTATCTCTATCTCTACATATTTAATCATCTCTATGTACTTGTTAACTATATATTGTCATATAACATTTATGAAGTCACGTTTTCGTTTGTATCGTGGGACACACTAGAGCTCGTTAGAAGAATGTTCTCTACAAAGTTAATTTAAAAAGCCGGTTCCATATTTAGCCTAATTGATATACTTCCTTTGTGGAATTTACGAAATTTCTCGTGGTTTCCGTGATAATTATCGTGTTGAACAAATTCTGAGGAAATCGTTCGATGTCACCACGTTGACCATCGGAAGGCATCTGACACGTGTCTTAAATCGATTAGAGATTGTTCCTGCAGTTTTGTTTGACAGTATTCAAAAAGTTTTTTTTAGCCTCACGCTTTATTCCGCACATGGCAGGGTAGGCAGAGAGAACCAAAGCCACCTAGTGTTAGGACACTCCGTTCCTTTTCGAGATATTTTGCGTGAAGGTAATGGAAATGGAAAAGTCCATCTTCCCCTGGTAGGAATCAAACCCACAAACCGTTCCATTTACAGGCAGACGCTACGTCTTTCCGCCACGAAGGTCCCCAAAATGTTTTTGAAATATATATCTATCTATATACTATGCATTTCTATAAGTCTTTATCTTTTGACGAGCATACCGAGTAGAGTTTGATAATCTAAGTGAGCCTTACTTAGCCTACCTCTATTGAATTATAAAAATATATACAATTCTATATAATTTACTTACATTAATTATAATAAGTTAGTACTAAATTCATACCTTGTAATGTAAAGTACATTCGAACCCAAAACTACCTTTACATCTACTAATTTCTAAGTTAAGACACGTTTCAAATGTTCTACTTCTGTATTAGCGTTAGGTAGTTACTACTATAATGGACTATTTAGTCAAAATACGTTAAAGGTAGCGAGCACCGAGCGCGCCATGAGAACCGCGGGCAGCGTGTTAATTAATAAATTTGTATGGAGGCGGCTCTTTTGGGAACATAGTTATGATTCGAAAAGCATCTCATGTTTGTTGAATGTTGAAATAGCTTCGGAAATTGCGTAAAACTGATCGTATTTTACGTACTTTTGGTACAACAATCAGTTTTGTATTTTTGAAATTATATTTTGTTTGGTTTCTTACCGTATAATAGTGTAGGTGAAAGAAAACATAATTTATAAAACATTATATATATTTTTTAAAGAAATATATAATAAAAATAATTGAAAATTTTTTTATTATTTTACACACACACACACAGATCTTCACGCTCTATCCTTAGCGAGGTAGTCATAAAGAACGAAGCGCCAAACGCTCCTGTCCCCGCATGACCTCGTCCACTGTCATCAAATTCCTTTTTGTATTTTCATAATTATCATAATTTTCATAATTAACTTATTATTATCATTTTCATAATTAATACGACACAATTCAAAAGGAAACAACAATGTTCAAGTAAAACTTAAACCTAGAATGAACTCACGATCAATAATAGACTCTCCAATAGCCCTCAGGTGTTATAGAGACGCAGCTTGAATATCTATAGATCAATTAAAATAATTATTTAAAACAAATCTGTATAAACAACTGGCATCAGCCATGGTGGTCTATGCATATGTTAATTAGAGGTATGCATCATTAGACTGGCTTAAGTTATTTGATTAATTTGAGTCGTAGTTCTTACTGCTTATCATTAATATACATTAATTTTTTTTAATCTTATTTTTTGTCTTCGTTTCGAAATGTGACTTATCGTTTATTTATAAATGGGTATAAATGTTAAATAATTAGAGGCGTCGTGGCGCAGCGTCTGTCTGTAAATGCAACAGTTTGAGGGTTCAATTCCCATTCGGGGAAGATGGATTGAAGTTTTATTCGCTCTGGCGACTAACTGGCAAAGCGCGAAAAGCGGAGAATGGAGAGCCTTAACACTAGGTTTCCACGGTTACTGCAGTTCCCTTTGCCTAACCTGATACAAGCGAGATAAAGCGTGAAGCCAGCTAAAGAAAAAATAGCCAATAGCATAATAGTAGGTGGTACACGTTAGAGGCCATGAGCTTCCACTGTCACATTGTCTATATTACATTACTATTGTATTGTTGTATGGTATCGGATCACTGTTAATTATTACTTAAAAGATGACTCAATCTCATAATTTATGAGATTTTTGTATAGATTTTCTATGAATTACCATTTAAATTATTTGTACAAGCGTTTTACTTGCGCACACTTAGAGAGACGAGTTTTTCCATAGAATTTGTGTTTTGATACCGTTTTATTGGCGGAAGGCGGATTGGTGAAAAATATAGCAGGATAATTGAAATTCTACAGGTATGCCAAATGGATTTGCTTAAAAAATATTTGCGCACGCGTTTTGTCAGTCTCAAACATTCGGTCGCTTTACATTCCTAACAAGTGTCAACCTAATGAACAAATATGAAGTGATTATATTAATTTAAAATTACTGGTAATTATAGATAAAAATTTAAAATATTATTAACGGGATTTAAACTCATAATAATTTTTAAACGTCTTTTAAAATATTTTTAATATATTACTAATAATAATTGCCATATGCAAAAATAATACAACGTTGCAGTAATAATGAAATGCAATTATTGCGTTTCTCAAGCGGTTTAAATTTGCAATTCAACTTGCATGTATGCAAATGTGGGGGCGATATTTTTTCGTTAAATGTTTATTCCAGACTATGAGACGGACGGACATATTTCTTTAATTTTCTAAAGCTATAAAATACTTTTTTACAATACAGACAACTCATACAAGTAAAGAAATTATATTGCGTCATTAAAATAATTACTTCGCGTCATCAACAATTTAACAAATGACTTATGAAAAATATAATTACTTATTAAAAAAAGTGTGACGCAGAGGCGTAGCTTCTGCCTGTAAGCCGCGACATTTTGTGGGTTCGATTCCCACTCACATCCACAGGAAGATGGATTTTTCTATTTCTTCGCATTTTCTTCGCTCTGGTAACTAGGCAAAGCGCAGCGTTAAGTCCCTCTACTCAACACAAAATGCCTGGAAAACGGCGGAAATCAGGGAACGAAGTGTCTTAACATTACGTTCCTATGGTTCCTGGGTTCTCTTTGTCTACCCTGCCAAGTGCGGGATAAAAATGTGAAGCTATAAAAAGTCTTTAAATTGAGTCGTTAATATGTAAATTAGAGCAAAAGTATTTTTTATAATAAAATATACATGCAAATATTCACTGCTGCCTCTCAGGCTAATAGCATGTATATAAAAACCGCACGTTGTTCTGTCGATAGTGACAAACGAGGTGACATGTAGAGGCGTGACTTAAATTACAATTTTCAAAGATCGTATCAAAATTTCGTAAATATTTCAAAGGATTAACATCTTTATTTTACAAACGCAAAGATTTAAAATGTCTTGCTGTATTTTTAGTGAAAATTTGTACCTGTGTGTTTATTGTATTTGTAAGAATTTGATTTGGGATGCATTCGCAATGTCCAGATATTGGCGCCTTCAATCTTTCCAAACGGAATAACGGATTATCTCTACACTGACAGACTGCTTATGAATTAACATTTTACGTACGTACATACGTTTTCATATACTCTATTAAATTATTGAGTGTCTTGAAGTTTCGATGGTAAGAATGGTACATCAGGGGGATTATTCTGAGTCATTTAGATGAGTGACTTTTTCTATTACTTTGTTCATCTTACTTGAGGTATACTTGTTTCAATTTACTAACCAACTACCTAAGGAAATTTAAAGTTTTTAGTTTTAGAGGTAAGAAAATGACGTATAGTTTGACGTTGCACAGACTATAAGTATTCAGGTCAAAATTATCGACTTTAACAGCAAAATAGGATAGTTTCAGTTCAATTATTTTAATAAATCTATCGCGGCGTTGAGTTCCGCCACTTAATACGCAATGCCTCGAAAAAAGGCGGAAAGCAAGGAACGGAGTGTCTTACCACTAGGTTATGGTTCCTGCAGTTCCCTCTGCCCATCCAGCCATGTGCGGGATAAATCGTGAAGACATAAAAAATAGATTTTAAATACTTTTTAATAATAAACACAATATTTGTAATTACGAGATTAAGTTACGTAATTAAACGCGTGAATAAGGAAGAATGATATTACAATAAAATAAATATAAAGTCATTTTAACAGTTTTACTACGATATTGAAGCCAGATGTTTAAATTTTACTATAGACAAATACAGCTACCGTAATAGGTTTAAGTCTATAAATCAGTGGGTCGCAGTTGTAAATCTCAAGGGACAGATGGCAGCTGTGGAACGAATATATTTGTATTTAATGTTAAAATTTTATTCTATACATCATTATTAAAGTCTTTATTCCAAAGATTTGTTCTAATAGTGTCCAGATTTTCATTGTTAGGTAAATCGATAGTTAATTTTAAGCGATACTGGTGGTGAATTAAATAAATTATTTGACGTTCAGAAATATAGCACATATCCACCTAATTTAACCAAATTTGACTTTGATTTTTTATAACAATTAAGAATATTATATAATAAAATATTTTAATATATCATCGGAGAACTATCTTGGGGCATAGGCACAACGTCTTTCTGTAAACGAAACAGCTTTGTGGATATCTATTCCACATTCAGGCGTTCTTAGCTCTGGCAAGGCAAAGCGCGGCGTTGAGTTCCGCTACACAAAATGCAATGAGATAAACCTCCAAAATTTACAGTGGGCAACGCTAAGTGTAGGATATAGTGTAAATATTAATAAAAATATCATTTATCAACATCTAACTCATAATAATATTAATACGTTTTATTATTAAATGGAATTTAAATGTTTTGTACTGATTGTTTGTATGTAATTTATACATATATGGTAAAACTGTAAGTAACAGTCAGAGCTTGCTCTTTAACGCGCTATTTTCATTTTCGCTATTATTTTCGTTTTATACACGCAAAAATAAGAGCTCACTATTCTTAAAATGTAAGTCTATTCTTAAAACATAACAGTGTCAATTTACCAAAACCTAGAGTGGCGCAATTAGTAGCGTAACAGTAAGCTTATTGTTGGCACAGGATTAAATCCGACTGTAGGTTCGATTCTCCTTCGGGGGGAATGCGCACATTTATAATTATTTACTAGCTATTTACTTACACTGCTTACTTACACACTTAACTGCGTATGGCACTATAAACTCATATATTTTAAATGCTTTTTCTTACAAAAAAATTAACAACATTGTGAAATGCTGACTTCGAACACATTATTCTTGTTGAAAACAATATTTCTTTTAGCTACAGATGTCCAAGAACTGTGTTTAATGTGTAATGTCACTCTCGTCACGCACTTAGCGTCTAGACGTTAGTACTTTACGCCTGTCTTGGTGCCCTTAAACTGTCACACATAGATTTCATTTTCATTCATCAATTTTAACAAGACCCACATATTGAGCACTTTTTACGAGAAAATGTTTAGAATTTAAAATTATTACTTGCTTTTGCAATTCAATATGTCGTAACTTATGCTGAAATTGCTTCAGATTGAAAAATAATTTGTTCTTTTATCGGACTTCTAAGCATACATATAACACATTATAGTCCTTAACCACGCTTTTTTTTCTGCACATGGCAGGGTAGGCAGAGGGAAACTGCAGGAACTGTGAAACCTAGTGTTAAGACACTCCGTTGCTTGCTCCGTCTCCGCTTTTCGCCTTTTTTGTATTACTTTTAAATTAACTTTAATTTTTAAGCTACCAGACAACGGAAGGCAATGTGCAAGCAGAAGCCTAAGTCATTCGTTCAATAATATTTTCCAATCATTCAGGAAGCAAATAAAATATTTTGCCAAAATGTCATTCAAATCGGTCCCGTAACTTAACGAGTGTATTGTGTTAATGTGACCATGTCATGCGCCGGCCTAAGAACTAATTTGAAGGAAAGTGCTTGGATATTTCTATCCCGAGAGACCCACACAGACGCCCAAAAGCGCTCAAGAGCACCAACAGATCGTCCACTGAAGATGTAGAGGACAGAGCAAAGTGGAGTACGGAATTCGAACTCACGATCGAGAAAGTACAGCCTCATAGTATTGAGTTACTTACGAGGACTAAAGAAATTTCACCCTTAGAAATTATTCATAAAAGAATTTAAAATAGCTATTTAAAATAAAAGGTTAAATAAATGTAATATACGTGAGAATAAGTCTAAGTAAAGAAAACTTTAGTAAACTAGAACGCAACGTGACTGGTAAAATAATAAATTATATATACATTTACACCTTTTACCAATGCATGTTACACACTCTCGCTATCGACTCTGTGAAATCAGTAGGCCAAGAGTAAATTTCCAGTTAAATGCTTTATGAACTTACTGTAGTAAGTATAGTAGAGTAAGTAACAGATCCGTGAGAAGATGAATGATTTTATCGTTGTTCTCATAATATCACACTTTGTAAGTGCTAAAGTAGGACTATGAGGGTAATTTTTTCGGTTTTAAATTTTGTTTGTCTTTTAGCCTAATTTAAGTAATATGGTGTAATAAAGTAAATGAAAGTAAATTAAAATGTTGTCACTTCTTCAAAAATGGATAGAAAAAGAGCGAGCACGCGCTCATGTGGCATTTTTAGCTTAACTTTAGAAATTAAATTTACAAAAAAAATGTCAAAAAATGTAAAATATCTTAAATAATTTATAAAAGTAATCTATAAATTTGGTTTTTATAGATGGTTTATAGGTACATATCGTCGGTCATCGGTCGTCGTAGGGCAGAGGCGCAACATCTGCCTGTAACGCGACGGTTTCTGGATTTGATTTCCACTGGGGGAAGTTGAATGTTTCTATTTCCATTTTCTTTGCTCTGGCAACTAGACAAAGCGCGGCGTTGAGTTCCGCCACTCAACACGCAATGCCTCGAAAAAGGCGGAAAGCGCGGACGGTGAAAGCAGGGACTAAGCAACTGAGTGTCTTAACACTAGTTTCCCACGGTTCCTACAGTTCCCTCTGCCTACCCTGCCATGTGTGGGATAAAGTGTGAAGCTAATGTAATACATAGAAGTAAATATCTATTTTGTCTTTGCTAGATAGAGTGAGTACAGGTGTTTACATACATACACTCTACCCTACATAACTTTTTATCCTTAGCGTCTCGTTCACGTTATATCCTTAGCGGGGTAGTCACAGAGAACGGAGCGCCAAACCCTGCGGTCCCTACACACCACTTCCGCCTCGTCCACTGTCATTAGCCTCTTCATACATGCTTTTTCCGTGACCTTCCTCCAGTACAGGTACAAAGTAAATGTATATTTTCCTGAAATTGTAAGCTTTTATCTGGCATAATATATTATGAAAGATTTATCCCTCATTACCTTCTAGTTAAGAAGCGATTGAAGCGTTAAGCTGCAGCAGTTACAGCTATTACGTAAGTGTGCAATATTAGTTAATGCCATAGGCCGTTTTCATACAATAGTTGTTTTACATACTCCGATAAGGTTGCTTCTTTAGTTACTGATTTTTTTCTGTTACTTAACGTCACACTGTATATTGTTTGTATAGATAGTGCAGACATAGTGTTAAGACACTCTGTTTTTTTCTTTGACTTTGCGTGAGGACTGGCGGAACTCAACGCTGCGCTTTGTCTTGTTATCAGAACGAGAAAATAGACAATAATTCATTTTCGTTGAGCAGGAATCGAACCTAAAACGTCTGCGACGACGATCTATTAGTGAGCGGTGGGCAAAATCAATAAACAATAATTTCAATCTGATAATAATTAATTAATCAAGTTCCTACGACCTAGTAGTAACATACACGTTTGGTACGTAAGGTTGTTCGATCGCATCGTGTGTAGGGAACGTTTTACAAAGATTTATACGTATTGTCTAACTGGACTAGAATTTACTCGTATATTCATTCCCGAACGTATAATTTATGATTGTTTACGCGTCGTTTACTTCCTTGCCACTCGAAGGCTCTCCTCAACTTTCACGCAAAGTGGCCTTTATCTGTTTCTAAACTTTAATAGCTTTTGATCTAGTTACTAAGCTTAAATGCAAGTACTGAAAGCTTTATATAGTTTATTTCATACAAAATAATCCCATGTTTTATGATATCCTTTACAATGTTACAATTCAGTTAAATATGTTTGAGAGCGGTTATCTAAGATTGATTTGGTACTTTAATAAACAAGCTTATTGCAATACCTACAAACAATTTCGTCGGTAATTTTGTAACTTTAGGTGCTTTGTGTGCTCGAAAGCTTTACCTTATTAGTATAAATATAGTTAAAAGTATAATTACAGAAAGCTCACTTGGACATAGCTTTATTATGATTAAAATAGATATAGATATAGAGTAAAGATATAGAGTTAACTAATAGTAATATGTTATGTTAACACAACATTTATATATTTAATATAGTATTTTAAAGATATATATTGATAATATGAAGACAAAATAATAATTAGTTAAAAAAACGAAGTCGCTATATATGAAAGGCTGATTTCAACGCATTTTGGCACTTTACTTATTTAAGAAGAACAGGTTAAGATTTTTACGAAAAATTAAGATAAAATAAGATCTTTGATTTTCGCGGTTTATATGCATTCTGAATAAAATTGGCGTATGTGGACATTTTTTCAAAACTCGACGTTTCGAACACTTTGCAGTAGTCCGTGATCACGACTCGCTGTTAGACTGAGGTGTTATTCGTCTGACAACTGATGTAATTATTATATGAAACTTATTTCTGTTGTGAATTTCATTCAATCTTGAGGAAAAAAATCAATTTATTTGCTCTGCTAACAATAAAAAGCTAGGCGTTGAGTAACATCACTCAACACGTAGTGTCTCAATAGACTAAGAGCGGTGAATGTAGTGTCTCAACACTAGAAGACCTGCAACTCCCAACTTGCATATATATATATATATATATATATATATATATATATATATATATATATATATATATATATATATATATATATATATATATATATATGCTTAACATATATATATACTTAACATATATCTTAAAGCTTTTTCTTCGACTAATGTAGTATGGTAATAAAAAACATTAAATTATAGTATTAGTTATTACTTGTTTGGCTTATTTCACGAGCATTGGCACAAATACTGAACAATTTTCCATTAACTAACAATGAAAGCTATTGTTCGTTAAGGTTATAAATGTTTGTAGTTATTAAAAATTATAGAAAGTGTTGTGTATACGATTGTGGGTTCGATTTCTATTCGGGGACATTATAATATTAAGCTATTTGTATGAGCCTCTTAATTATTAAGGCTAAGTCCGTCTATCTAAATTGCTTTCTGTATGAAAAAAAGCAATAGAACATATCGACTAGTACCAATAGGTTTAAGACTTGGGAATTTTTTTTATAGTTATATCTAGACTAGACTGAGTCTAGTCAGAATCGTTTCATAGTTACTTAAAATATAATAATAAAATATAATATACATAATGACGTTGCTACACTAGCGATTAGCGAGCCGTTACAATGTAATGTTGTTTATTTATAAACATCTAACTACTTGGCAATAGTTCAATTTATGATGATTATGTTATGTTTCATTTAGTACTTACTACTGTGAGTATTTCGTTTTTCATTATACAAAAAAGTTACTCAAAAATACACACGACGCGTTTTATTTTACTACAACTATACTAAATATTATTTTACAATAAGTATACTAAATATACCTATAAAGCTAGAAAATTTTATTTAAATAATAAATTTACATATATGATAGTTGTGGCGCAGAGCTGCGTCTGTTTTAAAACGCGACTGATTTTCAATTTTCTTTGCTCTAGAAAATAGGCAAGCGAGGCGTTGATTTTCACCCTTCACCACGAAAAGCCCTCTGGAAAGGCGGAAAGTGGGAAACGTAGAGTCTTAACACTAGGTCTTACTTAACACTAAATCCCCCCCGATTCATACGGTTCTTTCTGTCTTACTTGTTTATTGCAAATGTTTTCGCGTAAGCAACATTTTAGATATTGAATAAGTCACACACGATTTTTCGATTTATAAATTAAATGTACATAACGTAAATAAATCATTGTTAAAATTATAATATTTGTCACAATATCTTATGTTGCCTTTATAAAATAATATTACTATTAAATTACCTGCATCTTCGTCTAATCAGACCTTAAGTAGAAATGTATAACCTCATAATAAGTTTCTACCTTATGGCAGATAAGGTACAACATACCTAATAACCAATATGTACCAAACACAATTATACCCATGCAGGTATGTACGTACGTACTTTTAATTGCACTCGTAATTACATTATGAACTACCTACAATATGTAAAAATGTCAGGTGGAAATTAAGGATGACACTCGGTTACACACCTTATTATTTTCAACTAGCGCTCTTTCTTACCACTCTTTCTTTCTTTTAATTGTACACATAGAAACAGCGCTATTGCTGACTTTACTCGTTTTTACAAAAATTACTTCAAAATTTACGAGAGGCAGGATAACGGTGTACTGAAGCAAATTGTCAAAATCCTCACTTTATATAGCCATTTTCTCAATTTTATCAACATATATGTAGCTATTTTATATTTATTTTATGCAGCTTACCTCAATATAATAACTATTGTCTTACAAATGTTAACACCATCATAAAGCATCGGATTGTAAAAGCTGTCAGCAAGTTTAATCTCAATTCAGATGAATCTTCATATCAAAATAGTAAATAATTTTATTTTCCCTATAAAAAATACTGTGCTTAAATTAAATACGAAATATAGAATACCTTTACATTATTTTCTCATCCTACCCTGCTACCTGCGGTTAGTGCGTGAAGCAAAAAAAAGTCAACTGTCTCGTAACTGTGACACGTACTTCTAATGTGTGTCAATAAAACCCGCATTCTCTAGTAACCCGAATATCGATAAAACGTAAACGTACACGATTCCTCTCGACCTTGACATCGACATTTCGATTAATTTACGATCGTAATCGACGTAACACTCGTAAAAGCACAGTTTGAACATAATCGAGAATGTAATGAATGACTGTGCCGCTCTTAGGTTGATTTCATATAAAACGATAGTAATGTTTTATATATATTAAATACATATATATTTTTAATTTTTTACATCACTCTGTTCTTAATTTTGGCTACTAGACAAATTACTAGGTAATTGACAGTAATATTTGAAAATAATTTTTAATACTTTGTGAATCGTCGTGGCGCTGTGGCGCAGCGTCTACCTGCAAACCAGATGGTTTGTGGGTTCGATTCTTACTAGGGAAGGATGTATTATTTTATTTCCATTTTCTTCGCTCTGTTAGCTAAACAAGCGTGGCGTCAGTTACACCACTAAACGTGCAATGCCTCAAAAAACGAAGAAAGGAGTGTCTTAACTCTAGGTTACTACAGTTCTTGCGTTTACCTTTGCTTATCCTGCTAAGTTCGAGATAAGACATAAAGCTAATAAAAATCTAACTATGTCACGCTCCATCTAAATAAAATATATTTTTAATACAAATTAATGATTTTGCTTTAAAACTCGGCCCTTTATTTATCGATTTGCTATTTTACTTATAAAGGGTTTATTTATGTTTTCAATAGCTCTCACAATTTTGTTAGAACATTTTCGTCTCAAAATACTACATTTCTGTCGCACAGTGAGTGAAACGCCTTATATTAAAACCAAAACACTTGAAAAATGATTCAAATAAATTTCAAAGATATAAAATTTAAATATATTGTACATAGAGAGTACATTATCGTATTTCCTATAACCATTTAAGAAATTCAATACATTAGGCTCTATCACTCGGTTTTACTTTTAAGTTTTAAAGTCTTTTGGTAAAGGGAGGACCGTCTGTGCCACGCAGAGGCGTAGCGTCTAGCTGTAAATGCGACGGTTTGTGGGTTCGATTCCTACTCGGAAAGATGGATTTTTCTATTTCCATTTTCTTCGCTCTAGAAAACTAGGCAAAACGCGGCGTTGAGTTCCGCCACTCAACACGCCATGTTTCGAAAAAGGCGGAAAGCGGGGATGGCGAAAGCAGGGACCAACCACGGGTGGCTTAACACTAGGTTCATATTGGTCCTGCAGTTCCCTCTGCCTACCCTGACATCTGCGGGATAAAGCGTGAAGCTAAAAAAGGGACGGTAAACATTTAATGAATAGCTACTTTTTCTTCCTTCACTATACCGACCTCTTGCCAGGAATTTCTTTCAGACTTAATCGACTCCACCTTATACAATTTTTAGTATCCTAAGTCCACTGAAAAGTAGTAATATTCCCTTCTTACTTTTCAGTAGACCAAGTCACTGAGACTTCGTAAAAATGAGAAATTTGTAAAGGAAAATAATTATAATAAAAAGTTGTGCGCAACAAAAATACTTGTGAGCTTATAAGGTGAAAATTAGTTTCTATAAAACAAGTTCGATCGCTGCGTAAACAACAATTTTTGCATATAAATCTTAAAAATTATACGAATACTATTATTATAGACCTTATTTCATTATATTAGAGTACATTTTACTGGTTTTAGGTGTAAATTTTACCTTGCATACAATAATTTAGTGTCAGAGGCGCTATGATTTCGCCCTGAGGTGATGACTGACAGACGTTGTATCTCTTATCGATGACCTTTTCCCGACTTTGCGTATAGAAATCGTTTTAGAGACTTTAATAATTTTATATTTTTGTTGTATTCCCATCTCTTTAACATTATTTACAGATTATAAATGATTTAGTTATCATTCATTCATTCATTCATACTCTACTGTAGTGGTAAATAAATGTATTGGCTTCATATAAGTAAAAATGCAATATCAAAAGATGACCTCAATCTGTTTTTTTTCATAATAAAACTTTACTTTAAATGTTTTAGTGATTTTAAGAAAAAACTAAATCAATTAAATTTTTCATACTAGTGTATAAGTAAATATAATATATTTATATCAAACTATAAAATATTAATACATATATAAATAAATATATATTGAATAAACTTAAACGATGATTAAAAAATTATAAATCGATGGAGCAAAGAAATAGGAAAAATATAATAAATAAGGAAAATGTTGAATATTTCCATACAATATTTAAAAATACTTTGCAACAAATAAATAATATAACTTTCAAAAAAATATTTTTTTTCTGTACATCAATTTTCTGTGTCCGTACAAAAATGCGCCCGCGGTAGATAACGGGCGAAAAATTCGTAGCGCCCAATTTGCAAAGTGCGGATTATCTTGTCAAATTTGACATTCACATTAAATACACGGTGGTCGGCCTCACAAAGGGAAGCGTCAATCTCTCGAGTAGTACGCGAATTTTTAGTTAGTTTCAAAATAAATGAAAAAAAGTAAAGGCGGTTTATTAACGTCCCGCCAGCTTCAGTTGTAGGTTTGGAGTCACCGTGTACGCGCGTTCATTTTCGCTTCGATTGATTTTAAAAAAAAAGTAGAAGTTTTTATATATATAATAGTGCTGTGATCTGTGCTAGATTATTATAAGTGATGTGCTTGAAGTGGTTTTTTTTTAAATTTTGTGCTTGATAATGGTAGCAATTGCTGAAATTCACTTCGATTTGCAGGTAGGTTTAAAAAGCAAATTTGAATTGTGTTTTTCATGTATTTATTGTATTATTTTTTTGATTACTTGTAAAAGAATTATATATAAATTAGCATTTCTTTTATAATTATAATTTAAATTCAATTAATTATGGTTAGTAACGTGGTAACGTGGTAGCTTTTAGAATCTTGACATTTACTAGGAAATCACGTGGTTATCTTATCAGACGCTTTTATCTAAACCAGATAAAGGTGTTTAATTAAGTACTACTTTTATTAAGTAAATAATATTGGTACTGACATAACTTACATTACAATGTACGTCAAATTAATATTCACGTACTTTTACCACTTCTTATATTTACCACGTGAATTTTACCGTTTTTCGTTAAGTTTAAAGTGAAAATGGTAAATTTTAATAGTACAAAATGGAACGTGGTTAGGAAAGGCAGTTAAACTTCACTTCTCATTGGTAATTAGGAACGTATTGCAACGGGTATAACATTCTCTAGTTAAATATACATTATTTTGTGTGTACAGCGACTGTGATCAAATATAGCTAATTGTTATCTGTTAAATGGACAAGTGATGAAGTTATGAGGATAGTAGGTTCGATAATGTTTAATTTTCCTGTGGTAATTTTCAATTGAGCTGTTTTCTAAGTGTCACATAGAAAAAAAAATAAAATTGATAGTGGTTGGCGCGTACCACAAACATGCACATGTACAATGAGTGCAAATTCAAATCGGTTTAAACTATCAGAAATATATAAAAATTTGAACGCAACGGGATTTGAACCCACTCTTACTTAAGCCGTCTAAGCTTATTAGTACAAATAGGTTTCCTCTACTTGTAACTTAAATAATGAGGGAGCAGTCGAGATAAAAGAAAGTGCTAGTGCTAGTCCACTGTGTCTAAGTTATTTTTTAAACAGGACGCTATGCAAATAAACACGACACTTGAAACAAAGTTTGTTCCAGTTTGCAGTAGGAGTGTAATTCATATGGGGCAAGTAAATATATCTATAATATTATATACGTATAAGAACCTGCCTACCTATGTTAATAAATATGACGTAAACAGCAGGATTAAGGTATGTACATATAAATAATCTCTGTAAAGTAGTAAGTCATTTCATCATCGTTCTGATATTTTTTATAGCTTCACGTTTAATCCCCTACATAGCAGTACATAGAGGGAATCGCAGAAATATGGGAATTTAGTGTTAAGACACTCTGTCCCCCGCTTTTCGCCTTTTTCGAGCCATTGCCTGTTGAGTGGTGGAACTTAACGCTGCCAACTGCCTAGTTGCCAGAGTGAAGAAAATGGAAATGAAAAATTCCATTTTCCCCGAGTTGGAATCAAACCCACAAACCCTCGCGTTTACAGGCAGACGCTACGCCTGCACCAAAACGGGCCTCAGTGATATGACAAAATGCGTTAATTAAAAAAGATAGATATCTAGCTTAGGAGATCCATTATACGTTAAAGATAAGGTGATCTTTGTCCTATTATACGGTAAAGATAAGTAAACGCGTGAAGGTTTTTGTACCTATACAGATTTTCGTAATTATCAAGAATTCACGTTTTCAAGTTTTCGACATATCATATTAATTTTCACACTAACGTATTACGTAAAATTCTGACGTAAACAAATGACCAAATTAGTAGAAAATGCGCTAATTGGATGTATAAATAGAGGTTTTAACAATCGAAGATACTGATTAACACAGAAGCGCTTTATTTATGATTTTTGATGTTATGGCGACACTGGGAGCTTAGGGTGATGGGTTCGTAAGTTTCCAGTTGTTACGTAATGTATATATATATATATATATATATATATATATATATATATATATATATATATATATATATATATATATATATATATATATATATATATATATATATATATAGCTTAGGGAGCTTAGGGTGATGGGTTCGTAAGTTTCCAGTTGTTACGTAATGTATATATATATATATATATATATATATATATATATATATATATATATATATATATATATATATATATATATATATATATATATATATATATATATATATATATATATATATATATATATATATATATATATATATATATATATATATATAATATATATATATATATATATATATATATATATATATATATATATATATATATATATATATATATATATATATATATATATATATATATATATATATATATATATATATATATATATATATATATATATAATTAACAGCAAATATGCGCTAAAATATCAAAACAAAGTAAATACAACTTTTGATTAAATTTACTAAAGTTATGAGACTTTTTTTTTTTTTTTAGCTTCACGCTTTATCCCGCACATGGCAGGGTAGGCAGAGGGAACTGCAGGAACCATACGAACCTAGTGTTAAGACACTCCGTTACTTAGTCCCTGCTTACTCCGTCCCCGCTTTCCGCCGTTTTCGAGGCATTGCGTGTTGAGTGGCGGAACTCAACGCCGCGCTTTGCCTTAGTTGCCAGAGCGAAGAAAATGGAAATAGAAAAATCCATCTTCCCCGACTGGGGATCGAACCCAGAAACCGTCGCGTAACAGGCAGACGTTGCGCTTCTGCGCCACGACGGACGGGACGACTTATTTTTATTGATGTATATTTGTAATTTCTAGTACGTTTGTACATTATTAAAACCTTTACATGAAAAGTTGTTAAAACTAAGTCTTAAGTAAAACTACTTACATGACATAACAAATGTACTAAGTTTTTTATTATAATTTTTTTAAGCTTTATACTATCTCCCATTTAGTAGGCAGATAAAGGGCACTTAAATTTTAAACTTGTTAAGACCCTCTGGTGTACAACTAGAAAAATATATAGCTTATATTTATAGTAATTTAAAAGCTTAATGTGACGTATGCAGTTCTCCCACTCAAGGTCTCATACAGTCGGACAGCGGATTACGGAGTATCTTAACACTAAGTTTCCGTAGTTCCTGCGGTTCCCTTTGCCTACCTCGCTTTGAACGGGATAAAGCGTGAATGTAAAATAAAAGGCTTTAAAAGGTTCTGAATATTGCACAACTAGTGAAAATACTATGTTTTAACACATATAAGCTTACAGCTGCCGTATTTGGTTCGGTTTCTTGTAATTTAGAAGTTCATACAAAATAAATAATTAAAAATAAATAGACCACACATTACAAGAGTAAACAGTTTTGTTGATCTCCAACGGTATGTATAAGATGGGCTAACGTGATTAATATATTTATTTGTTTTAGGTTCACGGTTTATTAACCGGAAATATCGGAGAGAATTTAGTATAACTAAGTTCACTTGCTTACGCGTTGAAACTCAACACTGCAATAATATGAACTCCTCTGAACAGAGAAACTACTTGTTTCTCTTCTATTCTTTCATTTTTCCCCTGTTAGGTCACAATGTCCCTAATGATACCCATAAAAGTCTCTACGTATATTACAGTTCTTTTTTTTTTTTTTTAGCTTCACGCTTTTATCCCGTACATGGCAGGGTAGGCAGAGGGAACTGCAGGAACCATACGAACCTAGTGTTAAGACACTCCGTTACTTAGTTCCTGCTTACTCCGTCTCCGCTTTACAGTTCAAGTGCACATATAGGTTTAAGTGCAAATTGCATTGGACAGTACACGTGGTGTGTCTACTGTTTGATCTAATAAATTAAACTCATTTATTTGCTCCAATAATAAGTAAAATTCAAATAAATTTTACTTATTAACAGTACTAGCCAGCTTCAGCATAAGCTTAAGCCAAAGCTGTAAAAATAAAGCTGTGAAACGACTGAATAAGAAAAAAACACAAATCGTCTTTATATAATACAAAGAGTTGTAAATAAATTATATAGTTAATTATTTTAACTGATTTATATCCATAAATCGAGTGGTACCGACACTTTCAAAGATTACATACCAATTTGAGTTATAAGCGAAACACAAGTGCAAGTAAACTTTTCTCTTATGGTGGCTGGAGTTTGAAGTAAACAGATGTACAATCGCGTTGGAAATCTCTTAGTATATCTATGATTTATTATGGATATTACGATCGGTCTTAATGTAGTCAGTCAAACGTCTAGTGAGACGATTGGTGTATGTAAATGTTACAGCAAAAGAGATTATATGTGGGCAGATACTGTCAGAGGGTTTTTACTAAAGATATGATTTTTTTTAATATATCGTGACTTGGTGGACTGGTCACGATGGGCATATTTGGACTTGATGTACAAACGTCAAGTTCTGAATACATAGTTTACAAGTTTTTGAAAGACCCTCTTTTAATATTTGTGTGTTTGGAGGTCTAGAGCATTTTCAACATCTGCCTATAGAGGCATGGTGGTGGTGATAGCACCACATTGTAAAAACATCGATCCTTTACCTCTCACTAGCTCTGATGGTCCATGTTTCCGTACTTTACAAGTCCTTCCTAGGCGCAATTTGTTTCTCTTAGTGATAACATTGTTTTTCGGAGAACGGAACGGGGGAAAGAACAGGGAACGGAGTAATAGAATATATCTAAATGAGACCACGCTGTGTTTATGTAGAAATAATTAACGTATAGTGTACATATATTACTAAGAAAATGTTTTCACCGTGACACTAAATTTATAGCTTCATGTGTAGACGAAGTTCGCTCTTTGCATTATTTGCTTTAAAAAAATAAAAGATTTTTTTGTTAATTACAAGAGACTTTATTTACGTAGCAATAAAGTTGTGAAACATATTACTATTACTATTGTTACGCAGTAGTTGCCTAGATATTGCAATTGTGTTTTATTTCAGCTTGCGAGTCATTATAGTATTTATATTAGGTATGACTAACATGACATTCTAATATATATATATATATATATATATATATATATATATATATATATATATATATATATATATATATATATATATATATATATATATATATATATATATATATATATATATATATATATATATATATATATATAACGAGGAAAAAGAAAGAAATAATTGGAAAAAGGACTCCACAGTTGCAGTTAAGTTACAAAGTAAGAAGTAAAGCCAATAATGGATACAATGAGCTTGGCCTTAATTCTCACCCATATTGTTTTAACTTTATTATTATCTATTTTGAAAGTACCAAGCAAAGCAAATCAAAATAAATAATTTTGTACAACAGGTAGAAAATAAATGAAGCAATTTATCAATGGTTTCTTACCAACTTTACTCCACGATGGAAATTAAAACGAATTGTAATAGCGCTTTAGTACATGAATGTACTTCAAAGAAAGTTTCTTAGCGGTATTTACAAGGTAAATCCTCTTAATGATACACGCGTACAGTAGCATTGTTTACGCTTATTGAGTGTATTTTGACATGCACATTTAATATTCAAGAACACTCGCCTATATTCTTATATACATAACTGGAGTTTTAGAATGGAAGGTAATGAGAGTTGACTTATTTTTGACGCTATAAAAGACGTACCAAGAGAAAAAAATTATATATATATATATATATATATATATATATATATATATATATATATATATATATATATATATATATATATATATATATATATATATATATATATATATATATATATATATATATATATATATATATATATATATATATATATATATATATATATATATATATATATATATATATATATATATATATAAGTATATATATAAGTCCGTACATTTTCTCCTTTTATTTGCATTTTTATTTTCCTGGGGCATCCACCATCATTGGTTTTCATTACACACACACACACACACACACATATATATATATATATATATATATATATATATATATATATATATATATATATATATATATATATATATATTAGCAGAATTTCTTTTGTTTTATTATATAGAATGTTAGAATAATTTTATAAGTCAGTACATTTTCTCCTTATATATATATATATATATATATATATATATATATATATATATATATATATATATATATATATATATATATATATATATATATATATATATATATATATATATATATATATATATATATATATATATATATATATATATATATATATATATATATATATATATATATATATATATAAGGAGAAAATGTACTGACTTATAAAATTATTCTAACATTCTATATAATAAAACAAAAGAAATTCTGCTAATTGATTTTGTTATAATAGCAATGAAATGTCAATGGCGATTCAAGTAAATCATAAATTTACAGCTAACATATTTTATTAATCTTTACTCAATCAAATCATGCATAACCAGACATGGCTTTAGATCTAGTGTTCAAAATAGGCGGAGATTTGACTTAACAGTGGTCATTAGTGTCTCTCCCACACATCAATTAATTCTTAAATGCAATTAGAATACATTTGTCAGATTTAAAATATAACTGTTGTTGCGTGGCTTAGTGCTTTACGACTGTGCATATAGTTATAGTAATAATTTATTAGCAGGGTCATTTTAGTGTCAAAGTAGGAAGTTTTAGCGAGAAATCTTTCTTTTATTACTTTTCTAAGTCTTCTAAGTTACACACAAAGGTACGCACACACACGCGTTTGTATATATATATATATATATATATATATATATATATATATATATATATATATATATATATATATATATATATATATATATATATATATATATATATATATATATATATATATATATATATATATATATATATATATATATATATATATATATATATATATATATATATATATATATATATATATATATATATATATATATATACTATAAATGTAATATCAAAAGAATCTGTGATTCCCATCGCGTGTGTCAATGACCCTGTCGACTTCTACACTTCTACACAAGTCATCATGTACATAGTAAAAATGACCTCTATTATAACTGTTTAAAGCATACACGATATGCACAAGATTTGTCACCTAGTCTCCCACAGCGCACGCGTATCCTTAGAGATTATGTTTTTATTCATTTTAAATAGGCTCCTTATGTGAAGAAATAGAAATAGATCTCTTAAATGCTTGCAAATGGTAATAATTTGAGTCATACACAATACTATATATTTTTAGATACTAGAAGTAATTACTTTTATTTATATAATAACATCAAAACACAAGTAGACCATATGTTTTTTGGGTATACGGACCGCGATTTTGCGTAACTGCATTAAATGACACCGCGTTAAGTTCCGCCAATCAACACGCAATGCCTCGAATAAGGCGGAAAACAGGGAACGGAGTGACTTAACACTAGGTTCCTATGGTTAATGCGGTTCCCTCTGCATACTCTGCCATGTGTGGAATAAGGCATAAAATAAAGCAAGTTTGATAAAAACATTTCTTTACATTCAACAGCAGCGGTTGATATAATTTTATCGCTTTTATATTTTTTATCATCGAAGATGAGCCTCCTTTTAAAAGAGGCTCCTTACTATATATTTATAATTAAATATAAATATATTGGGATATCTAGCTAACGACAATTCTGGATCAAATCCAATTATTAACGCAATGTATACATGGTTTTTGGTACCCTGTTAGTGGTCGCATATAGTATCCATACACTCTGTTATCTATCCTCCATAAAAAATGAAAGCCATTTGAATTGGAGTATATAGGAATAGAGTTACGACATTTAATGCCAACATTTTTTCTGATTAAATCTACTAAAAGTCTTCTGATTAAATGACTCAATTGGATATTGTAGTACTTTCACTAATCTCCCATAATATAGAATCTGGGTGAAAATGAGAATTAAGACACTGTCCGAATACGGTCAAGTAAATCCGATGTTATTATTTAAATAAAACTAACCACTTCTAATTTCTAGCAATACTATATAATAATAATTCAATCAAAGTGTTGCCACCTTCGCGGCATCTATTCGTTATTTTATAATTATGTACAAAAATATGTTTATCTATCTCCACGCCAAGAGGACGGTGACGATCCCTTTGATGTGGTTCGCTCCCGTCACCGTTTAACGTATAGTACTTATATTCGCAGCTGAGTATTTGATTAGTGAACAATAAATTCTGTATAACGACACGCTTAAGAGTTTTTTATAATATAAATATCGTTTTAAGATTATATTCTGACGAAATATTTTGATAGTTCCTGGGATAATGCTCTAATGAATTTGTGCCGGTGACTTGAATCATTGGTGTGTTGGGAAATGGAGTTCTTTAAAAATTACATAATATTACTTTTTGTTATGTTAGCTTGAAAAAGTAATATTTTGGTGTAAATTTGAGATTTTTACTTTCTGAAATTTAATTGATAACTTGCAGCACAACATATTCATTATAACGTAACTTAACTAACACGTATAATAAAACTAATTTTACTACTTTTTTAGCCCAGTGTTAATACACTCGGTTGCAACGAATGAGCTCGAACCCGCAACAGCTTTCAGATGCTTTCTAGCTACACCACAATGGTCTTATTTTCTTTAGAATGGTAATTGTTCGATGGATCGATCGATCTTTCCTTTTAATTACAAGGTACCTAATTAACTTCTATAAGTGTTAAAAATCCATCAGTTATCCGTGACAATAACAGGTTGTACTAAAATACATTGCAACACGAAAAGCAAGAGTTTATGTAAAGCATTTATATATTCCAGATGCAGCAGCGCTTATCAATATAAAATAAAAGATTATAACACATAAGTAAATACGGAATTTACAATTTGTACGATTATTTTTATTTTCACATTACAAGAGTATGATGAAACATTCAATTTGCCTAGAAATGTATTAAAATGTGACAGACAGACAAACAGATAGACTCAATGGAGAGAATAAAATCATTGCTTAAATAAAGTTATTGTTTTTCTTTAACAACATTCAATAATAAAACGAAATTAAGATAATTAAGATGTTATATACAGCGGGGGATGGAGTTACTTAACGCTAAGTTCCTACAGTTACTGCGGTTCCCTCTGCCTACCCTGTACTATGTGCGGGATAAAAGTTAAAAGCGTGAAAGCACAAAGTGAATAAACGAAATATACTTTTATTATATATTATTAGAGTAAGGCCGTGGTGCAGCAGTAGAGCGTTCTAAAGTAAACACGACAGTTGTGTGTTTGATTCCCTCTTGGAGAAATCATTTATTTTATTACCTTACTCTTAATATATAAGAAGAATATAGAAAACATCTAAAAAAATTGGATGTAAAATGTGAAACCGAATATTAACTTTCGGTACTATCTAAGTATTTTAACGAGTTTAAAAACTTTGTTGAAAATTAGCAAGTAATTTTACTCATCAATGAGTCAAATCTATAAATGTCGCTAAGTGGTTCTTCACGCGATTGTGGTGTAGTACTAGTAAGGCACACCAGTATCGCCTCGCTTTTGATCGTAAAACAATCTACATTGTATGCTAATTGAAGTGCGTTCGAGCTTTGAAGTAATATTAGTGTTAGTATTGATTTATACTCGTAAGCTTTAGATTGTGATCTGGCATCCCACTTGAGAGAATGTGCAGGGAATTGTTTATATGATGTCCCTGAATGAAGCTTTTTCCTTTCTTTATTCTATTAAACTTTATATATTTATATATCTGTCTAAAAATATATATCTATATAATATGAAGTGTTATTTGTCTTTATAAGTCTATTTAAAAAGTGATAGCTTTTTAAATTTAAAAAAAGTTTACGGCTTACAGTTTTCAGTGGTAAGTGTGAGATTAAAAACACAATGACAAAACAATAAGTAATAAGTAGTATATATATATATATATATATATATATATATATATATATATATATATATATATATATATATAAGTTCGTCTTATGCGAATTCACAATATATGTTCGTACCTTCATAGATATAAAAAGCATTTTTAAATTCAGACACCGCTAGACGGTGCACGTCAATGTTCACATGTATTTTTAATCCATTCCACAATAAAATACTATCGCATATTTGAGATTATGTGGTCAGTGTCGCGTTGAAATTATGCCAATCGTTTTGTCTCGATATTTTACTCTAGGGGAATTAGTCGATACAAGTTTTTTTTTTATTTCACAGTTCTCCCAGTTACTGCAGATTGGCAGAAAATCTAGTAAAACACTCTATTCCCTGCTTTCGGTATATTTAATTATACGATGTCCTAAGTTTTAGAGTTCTGAGTTGAAGTATTATCCTGATCAGCTCATGAGAACGAAAGTAATTTAATTATACTTATAACTAAGTGCGTTGTTGTAATGGTAAAATACTTAAGAAAATGTATCAAACAATTAAACGCAGTGAGATTTAAACCTGCGTCTCTTAAAAGTAGTCCAAGTGCTCTGACTACTAAGCCATGCGTTCTTTATCACGCTGTGTCTACATTTGCTTGCTTTATACGACGTATATGGGTTGATGTTTCGAGTGTTGCGTTCGATTACTCAACTTTTAATATTAAGAAAACTGGACAAAAAAATGGAGAACAGAGTGTCTTAACACTATACATAACATTATGAGACAGAAATCTCCTACAAATAAAATTTGCATAACTAAAAAAAAAAAACAACAAGAATTATGATATTTTACCATTTCAACATCGTTTTTATTGCAAAGATACTTATTGCAGGGTTTTATTTCTACTTTACTTATCATCCTAATATAATTATTATTAAAATTAATTAAAATTAATATTCTAGAACAAATAATATTAAAAACGTATATAACGTATTTATAAAGAGTTTATTTATACTTCTGTCTTTGTATAAGTAAACCAGTTTGTGCAACCGACTTTTATACCACTTACATTAATTTATACTGTATTTAAATTAAAAGCAGTTCAAATGTTGACGTTATATCTTTAATAATATCCGTTTGACATAAAACAACGATTTTAGATACGAATAATGATAGCTGTGGAGTTGTTAAATTGTAATATATGTTTATTTCTATGTAATGTTCTGATTTTAGGACATTTTCTACTTTCGGAAAATATGTTAGAGATGGGATATTTCGCTGTCCAGACATCAAGCAGAACAAATTGCGCTTAGGGTGACTTATCTCAAAAGAAAAAGAATGGAACTCTTATAAAACTTTTTTGTGCGGTTAATATTAGCAACAGTTTATATTAGCTTCAAACATTTATATTAAATAGCACAGCATAGAGAGTTCAGAATAGATTAAGCTTCCAAATCGAACCGCACGCAAATATGTATAAAACTTTGAGGTGAAGTAAAAATATAGGGAAAATAAAGGTCAAATAAATATATGTAATAGTAACAACGTTAAATTTCACTAAAAATCATCAAATCACGATACCATAATATACCTGATGTCATGATATACAGGTCAGGCTTGACCGATACGTTTGACACAGCTATTCTTTATTTTCTAAACGACTGGTTTCAATTCACTGATAATATGATATAAATAAATAAAGCTTTTTTATTTTAATCTTGAATATTCATCTTAATTCAGTGATTCTCCTTTACATACCATTCATGCATACATATCTTCACGCTCCATCCTTAGTGGGATAGTCGAAGAGAATGGAGCGCCAAGAGCTGCGGTCTCTGCATACCTCTTTCGCCTCATCCACTGACATTAGTATCTTCATACATGCTCTCCGGAGGGTCCTCATGCTTTTTGCGTGACCTTCCTTCAGTATACTTTAAAAGTAATGTACTAGTATGCACATTTACTTTGCATTCGTATGACTAAACATGTTGATATCAAGCTTATTAAACGACATTAAATGTTGAAAACGAAGAATAAAAACAATTTATGCCATGACTGTGAATTGAACCCAAAACCATCATGCTTACAAACGTACTATTGCGCTAAGACCACTTCTTCAAAAACTAGAATATGATTAAGAGCTTATATCCTAAAAAAGCTTTATATAAAGAAACGTAATCTTACTTTATAAAGTCAAAGATAGTTAAATAATTATTAAAACGAGCAGCAAGTGTGCGGATTGCGGGTTAACGACGAAGTTACAACGGTTTACCAGTTTCCATTCACAATTTACATTTGCTTTTAAATTAAGTAGATGCTTGAATTATAATTTCTATATACATATAAGTACATGCACTCTTATTTATGCTTTGGCATATTATTAATTTTGTACATTTAATTATTTAGTAGTATTTTTGAGGCTAGGTGTAGAGCATTTTTTGATTCTAAAAACAATAGTGGTGCGATTGATTCCGGCTCAGAGGCTATTTTTAGTTGTTTAATTATCCTGGACAGAAAAGGTTGCTTTCAGTCCCCATATTTGATTTGTAGTGTCCTAATTTAGTGGGAGGTTGAAAGTAGTGTTCCAATATTAGCTTCTCTACGCCAACCGTGTACCAAAAATAGTTTGAATGACTATATTCCAGTGTAAATTATTATTGTTATTTATTAAGATATTTTATTGTGTAATATGAGGACCGTCGTGGCGCAGAGGCGTAAGCGTCTGCCTGTAAACGCGACGGTTTAAGAGTTCGATTCCCACTCTGAGAGGATGGATTTTTCTATTTCCATTTTCTTCGCTCTGGAAACTAGGCAAAGCGCGGCGTTGAGTTCCGCCATTCAACACGCAATGCCTCGAATAAGGCGAAAAGCGGGGACGAAGATATCAAGCAACGGAGTGTCTTAATACTAGGTTCATATGGTTCCTGCAGTTCCCTCTGCCTACCCTGCAATATGCGGGATAAAAGCGTGAAGCTATATTATTGTGTAATATTCCTTTTCATATAACAATATCATATATATTTAGTTTTATTTTCTTTTCTATACTTTATTTAAATATCACTTGTACGGTACTTCAATTTTGTTTTTTCCTCTCCATTAAGGTTGCCTGGCAGAGATTGCTACTTTGCAAGGCAACCTTTTATTCCAGTACAAGTTCTTATTGTAATTCTATATATTTTATTAGGTGAACATAAGGGATTATTATTATTATTATTATTGTAAGCATATTTTATATACAAAGTAATACAAAGAAAGCACTGGAACATTGAGAGGAGGCTTGAAAGCTAGGTTTTGCAACCTCCTTTAATACATATGTATATCTATTTTAAAATTATTATAAGAAAAATATTTTTTACTTAGTTTTAAAGCACGGCACATCAATCAATACCTCTTTGACTTGAGCATTTATTAAAAAATTCATAACAGTACTAAACCTGTCGAGTACAGGAGCTAACGTGTCATCACGGCAGATGATAAACCAACATAATGGGTCCTCGTTATGTTAACACATTTATATAAATGGTATAATATATTCTAGTTTGGTACCGCTACTTTGGTCATATTTTTTATTTAAGATATACGTTATACGTTATATAGTATATAGGATATACGTTGCTCTCCCTTACAAATTTATTTTTTGTGATCGGAAGATAGAATATAGATATCTATAATTTTGACAGAGATATTAAATTTTTAAAAAATTGCTGATTTATACTTTAAAAAATTTTTATTTTTTTGTACTTTATCTCGTTTATAGCAGGGTAGGCAGAGGGAACCACAGGAACCGTGGGAACCTAGTGTTAAGACACTCCGTTTCCAGCTTTGCACCTTTTCAAAGCATTGCTTGTTGAGTGGCGTAACTCAACGTCGCATTAAGTGAAGAAATAGCTACACGTAATTAGTGAAACTATAGTTTGTATATTAACATATTAAATTATATTTCTCGTATATATCTAACCTACCCAAGATATACTAATGTATATTTTGTTGTATACTATGTATGTAATATGTATATATTTTATTCTATCACATTATATGTGTATGATATTTCACTGTATAAATAAATCGTTTATAGCAGGTAACTTATCATTTGCGACGTCTATAAACTATGAACTAACATAGTGGGGATTGACGGGGCTTTAACAAGAGCTCATGAAATATGCATGCGGCGGGGAAGGATGTTCGTAATCACGAGTCGTGTAGATTGGTAATCTAACAGGGTTGTTTCAATTGTCCTTATACTTTTTACCTTATAATGCTTTTTTTATATTAATAATATATACACGCAATGCCTCGAAAAAGGCGGAAAGCAGGGACGGAGAAATAAGGGACCAGCAACGAAGTGTCTTAACACTAGGTTCGTTTGGTTCCTCGAGATACCCCTGCCTACCCGTCTTGTGCGGGATAAAGTGTGAAGGTAACACGTAGAGTAAAATATTTAAGGTAACATAGGTAACAGGGTAAAAATATTCCTTAATATAAATTTAATTTGTTTTTCAAATAAGACTATGCAGTGTCTGTCAGTACGGGTGTTTTAGGTTCATGAGGTAACATGATTTATTTATTTTATAGTATATTTGTATTATAACAGTCATCCATTAAAACCTTTAGGAAATAGATAATTGAATATTATTCTACAATTATTTTTTTATATACTATTTTAAGTTAGTTGAGGATTACACATGACATATTCTGAGTGTAAGAGGTACTGGCCGCATGTGAAGGGAGTTACATCGAACTCTATGAATTGACTATCCCATAATAAAAATAAATGTGAACAAGTAGTTAATTCTTTATTGTATTAGTATAGAAGTACAGGTATTTGTCATGAGTCTTATAAACAGCACTACTGACCATCAATCCAGACTAAGTAGGATTTTCTCAAGTAGTATTTAAACCCAAAACCTTTTCATTTAGTCAACATTCAAGATTCAAATAGCTATTTAAACATGACTTATACCATTGATATGACTGAAAATTATTAATCATAATTGTTATTCTAGCGACTGCATAAATTAATATTTTATAGCAATACTGTCATCATAAAGTTTAACGAATCGTGACACATTTGAGAGACGAGAGTAAATTCGATATAGTTATCTTTATTTGAATATTCTAGACTATCCATGCTATGCAGGGTTCGCGCGTTTTTATATATATATATATATATATATATATATATATATATATATATATATATATATATATATATATATATATATATATATATATATATATATATATATATATATATATATATATATATACATATATTGTACTTATCTTATCAGGATTTAATGATCCAGAATATGCAGGTCTCACATAAATCTAATATTAACAATAAAGACAAAACTCGTTTTAAAATGAAAGTGAGAAGTAGTTAAGCAAACGAATTTATGAATCCAGTTCATTTTGCATAGTCACCAACGTATAGAAATCTATATGCATATATTATATATAGTACTTGCGAAAGTACGTAGGTCCGCAAATAGGTAGAGATGGGGAGAGAATGTGAGAGAGTAATGAGAGAAACACTTGCGTGACACATTGTGATATGAAAGAACAAGAATGTCACTTGCTTTCGTTTGTGGTGGTAATAGGTTTATATAGAAGAAATTTTACTTAAAACTTTCCTAACATTTGAAAGTCATGCTTTTCATATTTGTAAAATTTTTAGTTAATTTCTTTATATGAATATGTATATAGTAGGGCTTTCTAGTACAAATAAAATGTATACTAACAGTACATACTGTTTTAAGCGAGTGCCGTACAGATTCCGCTCGGTTTTCGCTGTTGGTTAATCATGACTCTTTCTTTTTTAGCTTCACGCTTTTATCCCGCATATTGTAGGGTAGGCAGAGGGAACTGCAGGAAGTATATGAACCTAGTGTTAAGACACTCCGTTGCTTAGTTCCTGCTTTCTCTGTCCCCACTTATGTCCGCAATATGCGGGACCCCATTTATATACTCTTTATTTTTCGGTTTTCACTCGTTCACAATTTTCCTTATAAATTAGCAGTATTATGACAATTATTTTATCTAAAAAGTACAATTTTTTCTATTGACAACCCTATATATGATGATATTAAACGCGTTGGATATTATCGTGCGTAATTGCATAGCGCCTGCCGAATTGGCGACGCCCGACGGTTTGTTTAATGCGCGTGCGCATCTGAGATGTATATACGTAGGTAGATACATATACTAGAAGTGAACTTACTCGAGAATTGTCAGATTGTCACACAGTTATAATTATTTGTTTATAGTCATATACTATTTATAGCTAATTGAAACGATTTTTATAATGCGAGATTTAAACCTTACACCTAATGGAAATCGTCCAATCTCCGTCCAAATTTTTGATAGCTTCATCATGGTTGTTGGTTCAAAACTCGCTACATCCAAATGTTTATATACTTACTTTAAGTATTTTTTTATCTATTGTGCAAATCAATAACATTTTAAATATAATAAAAAGATCTATTATTCATATTTTAATAAAAATAAATAATAAAAATATTTACATTTTCAATTAAATAATTTATAACAAATTAACGTGAATTCAAAGTTTTAGTATTACTACGGTACAGTGACTCGAACCGGTTTTACGTGACATATAATATCTTTCTCTCCTTCCATATTAATGTTCCTATAGTAAATCCGTAATGGCAGCGCGCTGGTATTCGTAACGAATTTGTGTCGGATCTAAATATCGTGTGCGTTAGAACCTAAATCACGAACAACGTGTCATTTTATTTGAATTCTACGTTTGTCTACGTGATTGACTACCATAGGAAGTGTACTAGTTTAATGGCAATTAAACGGTAATTGATATCTCTGAGCTAAGCTAGTCTTTAGTACTATTTCATAGTAAGAGGTATAATCTCAGTTTAATGTTTCACATACACATGTTATATGCTGTATATTTAAGTATCTTATATGTGTTGGAACACTTATATTTGAGTTAGGTATGTAATAAACTGTCTAGCCTGTTGACTAAGTGGTTAATTATTCTAAGTATTAAGCCAGAGATCATAAAATCTTATTCAAAATTTTAAAATTAATACGCTATTTATTAATCATATATGTTTGGTTATTAGTTATGAGCGTTACATGGACTGTTGCCTCATCATAACTCAGCTATATGCGAAGGTATCATATACAAGGTAGTCAGATAGTACCTACCTCGTATTAAGAAGGTAGTTTAGGAAATTTTGTGTCTTTCGTACTAAATTTAAGATATTAGATATTGGGTCACAGAACTAACTTTACCAGAGAAATTTAAATAATCCATTTCCCCACAAAGAATTCAAACTCACAACCGTCCTATTTACAGTAATATTTTGTGCTACTGCGCCAATTTGGCGTCATAGTTACATTTATTGAAAAAATTAAGATTATTTATGTCTCAATAAATGAAATATTATACTATACTTATAATAATATACTATAAAAGAGCAGAGTGTTCTACAAACTTACCATATACTGCTGCAAAATTTCAAAAATTTTTGCTAACAAAATTATTTTTTTTTTTTTTAGCTTCACGCTTTATCCCGCACAAGGCAGGGTAGGCAGAGGGAACTGCAGGGACCGTGGGAACCCAGTGTTAAGACACTCCGTTAGTCCGCTTAGTCCCTGCTTTCTCCGTCCCCGATTTCCGCCGTTTTTGAGGCATTGCGTGTTGAGTGGCGGAACTCAACGCCGCGCTTTGCCTAGTTTGCCAGAGCGAAGAAAATGGAAATAGAAAAATCCATTTTCTCCGACTGGGGATCGAACCCAGTAACCGTCGCGTTTACAGGCAGACGCTTACGCCTCTGCGCCACGACGGTCCTCGCTAACAAAATTAATTGGCAGAAACAGAAACCAACAGCACGTGTATAACAATATCATTAGTATATCCAAGGCATTTCCAATTAAAGAACGGGGCGAGACAAAAAGGAATCCACAAACGTTAATAGGTTTAAAAATATCACAACCGTCGCAAGTATTTATATACAATACTATTCTATTTCCTAGAAATCGTATCGATAGTTATTTGCGTGTAATACTGACTTGTGACGTCTCATTTGGAACGGCGCCAGATTGGAGATCAGTTCTTAATAATGCGTTAATTGATGTAACATTTTTCTTTGAGAATGACTACAAATAAATAGTTTCTTTTTTTAAGATTTCTAAAGCTCGTAGTTGAGCTTTTGAAAATATATTTTTTTGATTGATAGATTAGTTTATCATAAAGCTCGTGTGTTCTTCAATATTTGAATAATAAAGTTACGTAATTATTTATCCTTCGTGTGATTATATCAAATATATTAAGAAAATAGCTCCTCTTAATAATCTTTTATAATGATACAAATAAATCAAAACTTAATAGACCCTAGTGCCAAAATTTTCTCTCTGTCCTTTATGAGTTAAATCTACACACACACATATATATATATATATGTATATATATATATATATATATATATATATATATATATATATATATATATATATATATATATATATATATATATATATATATATATATATATATATATATATGTATATATATATATATGTATATATATATGTATATATATATATATATATATATATATATATATATATATATATATATATATATATATATATATATATATATATATATATATATATATATATATATATATATATATATATATATATATATATTATATATATATATATATATATATATATATATATATATATATATATATATATATATATATATATATATATATATATATATATATATATATATATATAAATATATATATATATATATATATATATATATATATATATATATATATATATATATATATATATATATATATATATATATATATATATATATATATATATATATATATATATATATATATATATATATATATATATATATATATATATATATATATATATATATAAAATCCTATATTATTATTCTACTTCTTAAATATTTAGTTATTTAGTTAAACCTCAACAATTCAGACCGCATACTAATTGAATTTCTTTTCACTGCGTTGTATTTTTGACATAATCTGGCTTTAACAATAAATATTCATGAATATTCATAAATATTCATTTTTTGAAATAAACAAAATCGAATCGATACTGTATATAAATTGCAACGTTTCAATTTATATACAGTATCGATTCGATTTTGTTAGTAATAATCGAATTTGCTTATAATTTATTGATATCTTAGAACGAGATGGAACTAAATAATTTAAATATAAAAAAATAAAATACATTGAAAATCGATAATTTTCGGAGTATACCCTTGAAATATTTTAAACGTGTAAAAGCTATTTGCTTTAGAAATATTTAAAAAAATTACTTATTAAATATTACTTACGGTACTTACCTAATCATACCTAACAAATAATTATACCACAAATAAAATTCATTAATTCATATTTCCTTACCATTTAGAGTCAATATATATTTTTATAAATATATTTTTGTTACTTATATGCTGTTACAGAGGCGTCATGGTGCAGTGTAGTCTCTGTAGTAACAAGGCAGTGGGTAGTTGAGTTCTGGCACTCAACATGCAATCCCGAATATTGGGCGAAAAGTTAGCTCTTGACAATGGATTTCCTCTGCCTACCCTGCCTAATCTGTTTATATGCCTGGTACACAGGATTAGAAAGTAAATATTCCAAAAGATTTGCTTACCTTGATCTTACAAACGAACTGACCAGGAATAGGTTTAGAGTTAGCTTATATGCATACATAAAAGTGAAATTTCTCTATTAGTTTACAAAAAGATCTCGACGTGTCTAGAACTATTATAAATTCATTTCTAGAACGCACTTTGAAGGCGGATTTGGTAGAATCGTTTAAAATTTGGTTAGATAGTGGAAGGAGCTCGGACAGTGAAGTGAAGTTAGTGTTAATGCCTTTTAAAGGTGCCCTTTAACCCTATGTTTGGTTCACAAGTCTTAAGC
Organism: Dione vanillae; assembly: GCA_037178615.1. NCBI lineage: Eukaryota > Metazoa > Arthropoda > Insecta > Lepidoptera > Nymphalidae > Dione > Dione vanillae. The sequence goes on from JAZFAU010000206.1 coordinate 129,598, forward strand.
GTTGCTCGGAGCTCCTCTTCCTACAACATCGGGCCCGGCACCCACACGATGACTCCATGAAAGCTAAGTAGTTTCTTCTCTATATCCAAAATATATTAATTTCAAATAATTCTCATCTTTCATTATCAAAATATGTCGTGAATTACAAAGGTAAACTGATGTTCAAGTGATGTATCAGATGTACATTTAAAATTTAATTTGCCACTTAAATTTACAGTAAGTATATAAAAATGATTTACACATGCCCCTGTCAATAATTTAGGCTCCCAAGCCAAAGAGGTTACACAGAAAATCCTATTAAATGGTGTAGATTAAGTCATAAATTTAGATTTAGATGACGGTCTCTTGCGAAAATACTGCTTTATTGATTTGCTATCAATATTTATATACTAGTCACTTCCTTTGGCTGTCATTGTGATTAATTTGCTTATAATAATATGTTTTATTTGTTTACAATTTTCTTATGCGTTTATTTCTACGTTTGACAGTTAAAGTTTGGGTGAGCTTTTAGCATATTTATTTTTAGGCATGCATTTATTTTTACAGAGAGAAATGATCGGTGTTTTATTGAGCGAGTGAGGAGCGCAGCGACGAGCGAAGCTCTCTGTTAGTGGGGGTCTATGCATTCTTTGTTCGCTAACTCCTCCTAGACCACTGAACCGATTTTGATCGGATTTGTTTTAAACGATCACTGTGGTCATGAGGAGTGCCAACATATATAAAAAACTGTGATCGGACATGTCCTTGAGGAATAATTGAGAAAAAACCAACAAAATTCGATTTTCATTGAAAATGCATTGGATTAGCTTGCGCGTGCAATTTCTCTATGGCCAAACACATTGTGAACTTAATTTATTGAGAAACCCATTGAAATTTGCTAGCGCGCGCCATAAACAGAAATTTCAATTCCCCAGCATAACTCTATGGTACAATTATCACCCCTCATCCCTCAAGGACATCATTTCATGAAATGCGATATAGCTACCACTTGGACCTAATTTCCATGCAAAGTTTCATCGAGTTCTGTCAAACGGCCTCGGAGGAGACAGGCTACAATAAACGGCGAAGTGAACATATAAGAGCTTCGCTTCAAAAAGTGTCTTTATTGTACCGCTTCCGCGCTCGCTCAATTAACAGGCCGGATGGGCTGAATACCTAGTTATATAAAGTAGAATGTATAGAAAAATAAGAAGCGAGGAGGGAGGTGGAATAGGTTATAATTTGGCACATCAGGTTTACTACTTTGTTCTATTAAGACAGTGACATGTCATATTTAAAGTATTTTATTTGGAAAGATTATCTTTTTTATTTTGTTTTTTTTTTTTCCTTTGAGCTTCCCGCTATACCAGTAGAGGCAGTGGGAACCGCAGAAACTATAAGAACTTAGTATTTAAACACTCCGTTCCCTGCTTTCCGCCTTTTTTGAACACTTGCCGCGCTTGCTTGCCTGCACTTACTTACGCCTGATAGAGTGGGAATCGAACTCACAACCGTCTTGTTTACAAGCAGACCTCATTATATTTACTATATTTATAATTACGATTTAAACATACCAAGAATTATTTTACATACTTATATAATACATGTATATATATATATATATATATATATATATATATATATATATATATATATATATATATATATATATATATATATATATATATATATATATATATATATATATATATATATATATATATATATATATATATATATATATATATATATATATATATATATATATATATATATATAAATTTATCTAGTATATAGAAAGAATATATGCTCCATAAAATAAAGAACAATAAGTTACACACAGATTAACTACATATCAAGTAGTTATTCATAGAACCAACCCATTTTTACATGCCATTACAATATCATACTATACATTTATAAAATACCTGGCGTACCTACGAAAAAAATTAAATAATTTTCACATAAACATATGTATATATGTAATTTAATCTTACTAAAGCTAGGATCTTAATTAACTATAAATATGTATTGAGTGAATAATATATTCTATTCTATTAAGAAGTATCATAGGCCAGTCGCATTATTAAAATGATAATGCAGGCGATTTGTCATAATTAGCAAAGGCAGACGATATTAATTGACTCTTTAGCGGTATTTTTTTGTTTGACACAACTGTATTTCTAAATAATTTTTGATATGATATAGTGATATTGTGGGATTTTTTTTGTATCAAAATTTCTCCATTCTTGTTTTCGTTTTAAGATTTATGTTATGCTTGTTAGGCTAATAAATAGTAAATGAAGTTATCATTTGTTAATGTTTTATTGTCTACAAATGTTTTTATAACTTACATATATATAGGCCCAAGTGTTTGGGCAATATTCCTTTCCTGCCTTAGCCAATATTACCGCCGCTAGTTTTATCCGTAATAATGTTAAAGTTTTTTCTTCCTGAAAATGATATTAAATACAATAATATTAATACTTATAAATAACAGAAGGCAATAACAAAACATAATACCACAAAAGATAAACACATATAATAGGCGCCGTGGCGCAGAGCCTGTAAGCGCGACGGTTTGTGGGTTCGATTCCTACTCAGGCAGAAACTGCTATGTGCCAGGTTTTTTATTTTCATTTTATTCTTAGGTTCCTACGGTTCCCTCTGTTTACCCTGCCATGTGCAGAATAAAATATGAAGCTATAAAAAATAGGCGATCTTATAGTGAAATAGCAATCTCTACCAGGAAACCTCAACATTTTAAGAAATTAATATATATACATTTTTTTTTTAGGCTCACGCTTTATCCCCCATGGCAGGGTAGGCAGAGGGAACTGCAGAAATCGTGGGAACCTAGTGCTAAAACACTCCGTTACTTAGTCCCTGCTTTCTCCGTCCCCGCTTTCCGCCCTTTTCGAGGCATTGCGTGTTAAATGGCGGAACTCAACGCTTTGCCTTGTTTGCCAGAGCGAAGAAAATGTAAAATATCCGTCGCGTTACAGGCAGACGTTATGCCTCTGTGCCACGACGGTCCTCAAGTTCTTGAGCTTAGCTCATACAAACAAACTTTATTTATACCATGAAATAAAAAAAAAATAAATATGTTTCTAGTGGGAATTGAACCGTATACCATCGTCCATCACCTAGAAACTTCTCGATTGCGTCACAATGTCCCTCGTTACCAAATGAATTATATTAGTATGAATAGGCCACTAGTATTTTTAGTCTCGTCGTGAGTGTCGTACACTAGGGGAATAAAGACCACATTTTATTGGTTTCGGAGGCGTAATTAGGTTCCGGTGAAAGTTCGATAATATCTAATTCACGATATATGTTTGTCCCCGTGTTAGATGTACGGGGTCAGTGAACTATTGATGTTTTGATTTAGTTTTTTTTTTTGTTAAAAGATAATTTGGGCTCTTGGCATTGTATATTGTACATTGTTGTTATATTTTTTAAAACATTTTCGGTTGTGGCGTAGACAGAGAACCTATTGGTAAATCACTTTTCTCTCTAATTGCCTTTATATGTCGTTCAAGTAATTTTACTTTTAAAGTATCAGAATTTGGAAAATAAAGCTTTTGTCAACTTTGTGCTTTTAATTTTTAATAATAATAAAAAAACACCTATTATGTAACACTGCCTTTTGTCACTTAACTTCTGCATTTAAGACATCGTTTTACTGGCTGAACCTAACCTCATTCTTTTTTAAGTGGGAAAGAAAGAAAATGGCTCATTTGTCATAGTAAAAATCGAACACACTACCATTATGCTAACAATCAAACCCTCTCACTTGATCAATAACCGCACGAAACATCGATCTACCAATATTACTAATGTAATTTGACCGCCGGCTTCGTTCAACGCAAACAATATAATATTTAGCCAGCTTAGTGACCAATACCAGTCCTATGCAAGATAGATTCAAAATTTAATACCTAGTGTAGAATAAGACAGCATTGTTAATGAATAACGGAAGCCCGGGTGCGACAGTTTTGCAACATATATTTCTGGACGCTGATTCGATCGAACAGATCGTGATATCGATTAAGCAATGATAGTAGATTAAAATAACAGTGTATATGACAATGTTGGATATATAAGCCAGTATATACATTCAATAGATTATAGGCTTAAATTTCAGCATATAATAATATTTTGATTTTAATATACATATATGTGTATATTCAGATGTATATAACGTACATATAATTATTTAAAAAAATTACCTTGACACTTTTTATAACAGAAAAACAAGAACAGCATTATTTCTTTATTTAATTATAATATGTAATATTTATTTAGTGGTTTGAATGCAAGGCAATAATAAATATTTATTAATTTATTGCTTATTTAATAAGGCTTCCCACTGTATCCCATTTATAGCATGGTAGGCAAAGAAAAACGTAGACGTGACGCATTCTGCTCAGTTTGCGTCCAAATTCCATAGTCATATTGAACTTCGAAGTATCATCATCGAATATCTATACATCATGTATATAATAGGTAACCTTTTTTTTCGCTTTACGCTTCATCCCGCATATTGCAGGGAAGGCAGAGGGAACTGCAGGAACTATATGAACCTAGTGTTAAGACACTCCGTTGCTTATAGTTTCTGCTTTCTCCGTCTTCACTTTCCGCGGAACTCAACACCGCGCTTTGCCTAGTTTCCAGAGCGAAGAAAATGGAAACAGAAAGATCCATCTTCCTTGAGTGGGAATCGAACCCACAAACCGTCGTGTTTACAGGCAGTAAGGTAGATCTAATTTTTAGCACTTAATAAAGCAAAGGTACTTTATTAAGTGCTAAAAACTAGATCTACCTTACATTTTCAAATGAATTGAAAAATATATTTTAAATATTAAGGTAGGTAGGTATTTTATAGAACAATTCTTCTAGTTTATATAAATAACGTCTTATAATTGCATACATAAAACCCACAAACCGTCGCGTTTACAGGCAGACGCTTATGCCTCTGCGCCACGACGGCACTCTATGTAATACTTACTATACAAATGAGCTAACAGAAAAAAAACACAACATAACAAATACCATATATCTAAGAAGTTAAAATTACAAATATCTTATCAACAAGTATTTATATTAGTTGAGGTAATCAGTGAAAGTTTTTTATGCGGTAGTTTAGGTCGCATGAGTACGGTGTACTTACGACATTATATCTACTTAAGCCTTTAATCACGACGAAATGCGATCGGAATGATAACAGAACGATCCTGTTATCGATACTAGCTCGAACCGAGATAGGTGCTTAGAAATTTAAACGGGGCTTACTATAGCGACTGATTTCAACTCTTAAATGAGTTTAAAAGGTAACACAGAGATGATGTAGGCCATTTATATGTAATATTATATATTTTAACGTTAAATGTTTTTTTCCAAAGATTATGAGACGAAAGTGAAAAAAAAAATCCATAATAGTCTAATTTTCAAGAGCTTTAGACGTAAATAAGAAAAAAAATTAAGAGGCAAAGCGCAGTGTTGAGTTCCGCCACTCAACACGCAACACGAAAATGGCAGAAAGCGGAGACTGAGGAAGCATGGAATAACCATCAGAGTGTCTTAACACTAGGTTCCCATGTTTTTTATTATTTATTTTTTTATTTATTTATTTTCCACTTAGAATCAATAAGATAATCACATGTGTACGTCAGATAGAGCGAACGGAGGAGTGTCAGAGGAGCCCAATTCGATAATAAATATCGATTTGAGCCCCTCTGAAACCTACACACTCCACGACTTAAAACTAAAGTTACTAGGGTTCCTAAAGTTACTAGTAGGGCCTGGTGAGAAGAGCCCACAACAAACTCAACCAGGTTTCCCTAAACCTAATGTGATCACTTCACAAACGTCATTCTAACTTATGAGCAATTCATTAATTCCATGCCGTTTTATCATCAATGTAATCCTTTACACTATAATATGATTTACTAATGCTTGCTGTTTAACAAAGATTTTAAATTTATTTAACGAGAGATCAAATACTTCTTTCGGTAGTTTATTCTAGAAACAAACAATTACATGGGAAGGAATTACCTACTTTATGGAGCCTAGTGGTGTCATTACAAGTTTATACTTATTCCTCATATTAACATTGTGAACATCACAATTTATTTTAAATTTATCAATATTTTTATGAACATACAATAAATTTTCGAATATATATTGACTGTGAAGAGTCATGATTTTAATTTCTTTAAATTTATCCCTAAGAGAATCTCTCGGCCTCATGTTCCCGCAGTTCCCTCTGCCTAAACTGTCATGTGCGGAATAAATTGCGAAGATATTCCTGATTGCAATTTACTAAATTCATATGTTTTAACAAATTAATATTATAAACCGGGAAATACTGGCCGGTTAGGGAGAGGTGCTACGGTTATATAAAAAACATATGGATAACGTGCCAACCTTCAATTTTTTATGTCGTAAAGGTAGGTAGAGTAAAAAAGCAAAATTTTGGAGTTCAATCTCCAATGCGCGAAAATATAAATATATATCTACGTAACATTCTGTTCCCTGCTGTGGTAAGATAGAGCACGGGGTTTACGAGTATTAACACGCAATGTCCCAGATTCAGTTTTACCGAGCCAGTGTAATTACATGTTACCCCGGTCTGTATATGTATATATCGTGACAAAGTTGCATGGCATGGCGTCATATTGTCTTGTAAGCTAAATATCGACTTATTAACACAGACTTAACTCGCAGATTACAAAATATCAATGCATATGCTTATATGACCAACTGACGTCAGAACAGAGGAACACAACAAGGATCAAACTAAATAAAACTAAAGTTATACGCATTTTCTGTTACTTAGGAATTAAATAATTATTTTAATTGATCTATAGATATTTTACCCCATGTAGCACCTAAGGGCGTCTATTATTGCTCGTGAATTAGTTCTAGACTTAAGTTCTACTTGAGCAGTGTTGTGATCTCTTTAAAGAAAGTTAATAAAATTATGGATAGTATTATATGTTAATCTAAAAAAATATAATAAATTATCCGAGCTAACAATTTAATAGCCACAATATAGGGAATAGCAAGATGTGGGGTGAGACGGGTAGATAGATGTAGAAAAAGCCGAATTTGGGCAGGGCCTATGATATATATCTATACCTCATCATGTGTAATGAAAAAAATATAAATATTATATGATATATTAAATTAAACCCACTAAATTAATTTAAGCTGATAACAAGTAATTACCATTATCATGGAACACTTGGCAAAAGCTTGTTTTATTATAACATTAATCTGATTTGTAGATTCTGATAGTAACAATGATTCAGAAACTGTTCGTGCATCCGTCTTGTCGCTTTATTTTGGAAAGCTTATTTATTGGATAATGCTTTATGCTAAGCTTTATTGTTGTACAGAAAGCTTATTTACTGAAAGTTGTATTTTTTATTTTTTTTTATATAATTAACACTATAGATACAGAGGACGGACCTAATCCGTCCTCTTTTTAACTTATAAATATTTTATTTTTTTATAATAAATACCAATTATATTACTGTTACTTCATCATTGTAAAGAATTAATATCAATCAAAATGAACTTTTATCTGTACTCTATGCTTATATTATTTTTATATTCATTGTTACTTTGAAGTAAAGCTAGTAAGCTAAGTATTAGTTATATATATATATATATATATATATATATATATATATATATATATATATATATATATATATATATATATATATATATATATATATATATATATATATATATATATATATATATATATATATATATATATATATATATATATATATATATATATATATATATATATATATATATATATATATATATATATATATAATAATTAACTAATAGTATAATATCATAACAATAATAAATGCCCTCTCTATCACATTTACATTACTTAATTGTAGATTAATCGTAGTGGCGTTATAAATCCGCGCTGTCACTTATAGATAACACAGCACGCCCAAAGTGAGTTAAGTCGCTAAGTTGATACATCCGTTGATACAGCCACTTAGTTGAATAGAACATTTATTGGTAGAGATAGCTTACTGTACTGCCCACGTGGGCTTAGATAACAGAAGTGACTAACTAGCGCACGCATAGACGTCAATTAGTGGTTAACTGAAATTAAGTAGAATTTTGTATTTGTTGCTTTTGTATACACTTAACTTCTATTATTTTGACATAGTTGATTTAGTAAAAAGATTGTATATATTTATATATAGATATAGAATTTATTATTGAATTATTAAAAATTGACATAGATTTATATGTACTCTGCTAGTGTGTCTAAATCCTAATTGCAATTACATAGAAATTATACGAGTGGTAAATAGTATCGGTCTTCCCATAGGTAGGTTAGATAAATAGACATATATATAAATATTTTATATATTAAGGCAAATTCAAATCATTCACATCACGTCTTCTCACATCAATATTGATTAAAATATTGAAAAAATAACTAATTTCTCAAAGTTATAGCTTCGTATTTTATCCACCTAGAGTACAGACAGTATGTTGTCAACCTAGAACACTATGTGATATCAACCCACAAATCTTACCGCTGCAATATGACACCGTTCGTAATATACTATATAACTTTATACTATATACATATATATATATATATATATATATATATATATATATATATATATATATATATATATATATATATATATATATATATATATATATATATATATATATATATATATATATATATATATATATATATATATATATATATATATATATATATATATATATATATATATATGTATATATATACTATATTTGTTTTAACAGTTTTTGAGGTTTTCATTGATAAACGATGAATGTGGGTTCGATTTTCTTGCTCTAGTACGAAGACAAAATGAGCAAATTACATGTCGAGTTCAGATATTTGAGCGAAAACTGAGGAGCCAAAAGTCTAAACACTAGATTTCCTCTGTCTACCCTGGTAGTACGATTTATCCCTAGCGGGGTAGTCAGAGAGAATAGATGAGATTGTACGCTGAGGTCTCTACATACCTCTTGCGCCTCGTCTACTGTTATTAGCCTATTCATACATGCTCTTCCTCATGATTTTTACGTGACATTCCTATAATATATGCGATACTGTGTTTTCTTGCTTCCCCTTACCTGTCCTCTAACAGAAAAAAATCTATTTAATAGATATACATATATATATATATATATATATATATATATATATATATATATATATATATATATATATATATATATATATATATATATATATATATATATATATATATATATATATATATATATATATATATATATATATATATATATATATATATATATATTATATATATATATATATATATATATATATATATATATATATATATATATATATATATATATATACATATATATATATATTATTTTCATAGCATCGTTAAGAAAGAGCTTGCATAAAAAAACTATCGTAATCTCAATTTAATTGGAGTATTTATGTTTATTACTTTTTATCATAAACGTATGTATGTTGTATCAGTGTGTTAATTTAATTAATGATTGCCCAATTTCCGATACCACGAAATTATACAAGCTTCGTCCAGCAATAGTATATGATTATGTAAAAGCTTCGAGATTAAACAGTTCATTAAAGAGGTTACAGGTTCAAATACTATATTAGAGAATTACTAGAAAGAAATATTGAAAAAGAGTTTTTATAGACTATTTAAGACGAATTATAGACTGTCATGACACCTAGTGAGCGTGTCTATTTTAAAAGTATTTAAAAATTACACCTATACAGTACATTATTCTCAGGTATAGGAAATATTTTTAATTTCTATAACATGTAAATAATCGTCATGGAGAGTAATTTAAATTAATTTGTCATTTACTTTTTTTGAAGAACGAAGTGTTGGAGACACTTGATTCCATTTCTCTACCACGCTATGTGGAATAAAATATGACTTTCTTAGAATAATATATATATATATATATATATATATATATATATATATATATATATATATATATATATATATATATATATATATATATATATATATATATATATATATATATATATATATATATATATATATATATATATATATATATATATATATATATATATATATATATATATATATATATATATATATATATATGAAATTATGTACACTCGTTTAATTCAAATAATTTCCCTTAGGCACGTCAGGTACATTATTTCATATATCTGAAATAATGATATCCTTTTAAGAACAGAGAATAGCTCTACGTGACTAAAATATAACATAAATTATTGTAATTCCCAAGTTATTCAAATTCATAGTAACAACTATATAATATTATTCTGACATCACATCGCTTGTTTAATGGTTAATATTAAATAAACATACATACATTATGCTTGTACTGCATAATGTAATTTGAATATTTCACTTTTATTAGTTTTAAGAAGTAGGTGTTTGATATGAACAGATTTTATTATTATGTACAATTTAAATAATATATTGCTAATTTATAACATATTTCTATTCCATGTAGATTATAAATTGTTATCACGATAATAACGCAAAGTAGTTGATAAGCGTTTATTAGGATATTTCGTTGAACGAATAAGTTGGCATAACTTATATTATTTATGTTTGTATTATATATGTATTAGAACTATCATTCCATATTTAATATTATGTTTTATTTATCATATACTAACTGTTTTCATTTTAATATACAGCTATTGGCTATTCCACGTAACAGCCTTGAAGTTAGGAATTAGAGCTTTATTAAAGCTTTTTACTCTAACGCTATTTACACTTCCCGCAGTAAATAATGTCAATTAAGATTTATGAAATGGAAAAAAATGCTATGAAAGAAAACACAGGTACCGGCAGCCTACAAAATGTATGGCATTTGCGTTGTTGGGCTGTGGACTTAAGGCCAGTCTATACCCTCATATATATATATATATATATATATATATATATATATATATATATATATATATATATATATATATATATATATATATATATATATATATATATATATATATATATATATATATATATATATATATATATATATATATATATATATATAGCAAAGTAGAGTTACTTTAGAGTTACATTGCTGTATGATAATATAATAAATTTAGATAATAGCTACTGATAACTACGACATCGCTGTGTTCGTTTACGTACATATATTTAACATTTGGCGATTATGACAACTTAATGACACGACCTTCATATTAAGTTACGTTTTTTTTTTCTTTTTTTTTTTCAAAAATATACTTTCATAATTTAAATTTGATCCAATAAAGTATGTAATACTTAAAACAAAAGATTTAAAAAAGTGGCCCCAATATTTTCATAACGTAACTTAACTAACAGTAAACTCTATATATAGCTTTATCCTGATAATTTTTATAAAGTATTTAATAATTGCTTATTTGAAAGTAAAAAATTTGTACGAGAAGTCTTAATCAGTGTATACGCGATCTAATGAATCGGTGGTTAGACTAGTTAGTGCAAGTAGTGGTGTTAAGACATGGCTCGGAGTTACACGACAGAGTTTGTTTAATGAGACTTACAGGTGGACAGTTAAACGTTTATGTTTTATGAATGACACATGTTTTCTATAGATTTTGCTTGGTAGTCGCGTGCAGGAATCTTTATATACTTTTTTTATTTTGTGATAAGTTATAAATAAATAATCTATATATTAATACAAAACGACGAAGCAAGACCTAGATGTTATTTTTACTAAATTTGTAAGGCTAGAAGTATAATCGGCACACTTATTGCTTATGTGCAAGAAAAATGTAAAACGTTAATCTCTTTATATAATAAAACAGTAAAAAAATCGTGTCTTTACTTTAAATATTGTTCAAAAAAAAATATGTAGGGTTGTTAAGAGATGTAAGAATTCGAAAATAAATTTTGTCTGTATGTTTAAATGTTTGTCTGTTTGCACATGCTAATCTCACGAACCATTGGACGGATTTTGATGAAACTTTTTTGTTATATAACTATTAGTCCTGGCTAACATATAGGTTATCTTTATTTGGAAATTCGCTCTTTAAGAGGATAAAAGAGTGGAGGAAAGTTTGTATGGATCTTCGTCAGTTTTGAAATATTTTTTTTATTTTCATATTTCATACATATATCAGAATAGGAAGAGAGAACCTAATGTTAATACACTCCTCTTTTCATCACGCTTAAATTTTTCAAACTGGGATCAAACCCTCAATCATCACTTTCGCTATCAGATATTGTATCACTACGCTAAGATGGTCAAAAAAGAAATAAAAAATACGGTAAAAGTTTCCATTATATTTTTATACAGATTAGTGCATAAATATTTAGTACGAATCAATGAAAATGATAATAAACATAAATTTTTAAGTTTATTTTTAATCAAATCTCGTTCTTTCGTTTAGCTCAATCAGTTCGTTCGTTCAGTCTCCATTCAACCAGATTGTGCATAAAATTCCACGTGAAACCAACAACGTTAACATACTTAATCTATGAAAGTTAAAAGGGAAATTAAGATTACATTTAACTAATGGCACCTTTAGTTGTGAATTAGGTTACAATTGATTTATCCATCCATACGTGATTTATGGGAGTATTGCAATAGCTAAATTTATTGTTTTAACTCTGTATCGAGCATATATTTGCATAAATAAATGGGAGAAAGTTGATATGTAGACGATTAAATGTTTCACAGTCTTATGGGTTTTTGTCACGGATTAGATAGCTAAGTCTAGACACCTGTTTTGTATGTTTTGATAACGTTATAATATATATATATATATATATATATATATATATATATATATATATATATATATATATATATATATATATATATATATATATATATATATATATATATATATATATATATATATATATATATATATATATATATATATATATATATATATATATATATATATATATATATATATATATATATATATATATATATATATATATATATATATATATATATATATATATATATATATATATATATATATATATATATATATATATATATATATATATATATACAAAATATATTGGATTTCAAATAAAATATAATACGAGACCATCGTGGCCGAATTGATAGCTTCCGATTGGAAACGAGATGATATTTAACAAAGAAAAGATGATCTTAACTAAGACACCTTTCTTAGAATAAGGCCTGATTCTATTAATTACTTGAGATGATCTTTGGTTCGATTCCCACTCAAGGCAAAGTGTTACTATATTACAAGTATACTATATTACTAATTCATCATACTACCACTCTCACACCGACAAACACTCCATGAAAAAAATCTTCTCCTTTTTTACAATTTTAACAATTTTACATATATATTTGACACCTCTTCTAAAAATGAATGCCTTAGTTTTTTCTTTTTTTAAATAATGAAACAATCTAGTACTTAAGCATTTTATTCACCACATACGGTAGTTAGATAGAACCTCGTCCTCGTCCACTGTCATTAGCATGACTCTTAAAATTTTAATTTTTTATATGCAATAAACCTATCAACTTTGGTACAAAGTATAGTAAGGTACCTTAATTACGTGAGTGTTATCGTTAAGGTCAACTCCGTTAAACAATAGAGTGTACGCCGCAAACGGCTTGAAACGTTTCATTTGTTACTTACGAAGAACATTAAATGTCAATAAAGTGGCAAACTTTTGTTGGATAATTGAGATTGAATAACAAATTTCCCACAGTTATCAATTTCCTTTTTTTTAGCTTCACGCATTATTCCGCATATTGCAGGGTAGGCAGAGGGTTAGGGTTAACTTAGTGTTAAGACACTCCGTTGTTAGTCCCTGTTAGCTCAGTCCCCGCTTTCCGCCGTTTTCGAGGCATTGCGTGTTGAGTGGCGGAACTCAACGCCGCGCTTTTGCCTAGTTTCCAGAGCGAAGAAAATGGAAATAGAAAAATCCATCTTCCCCGAGTGGTAATCGAAGCCACAAATCGTCGCGTTTACAGGCAGATGCTTACGCCTCTGCGCCACGACGGTCCTCATACGACGGTTATCAATTCGCAAGACATTTTTCACATTTTAAAAGAAATATCTGCTTCTCTACTTCATTTAAATTTTCCATTGTGATGCAGTGGCCTAGTGTAAGGTTGATAATATGGCAGTTGCAGGTTCGATCCCCACTCAAAAGAAAAATATATTTGCAGAAAGATAACCTATATACGATTATATGCTATAAAATAACCTATATATAATTTAACCGACACATTTTATAAATTATTTGATACTTTTGATGACATATTTTATATACAATTTCTTCCTTGAAAAGAATGACTTATAGTCATCATCAAAAAATATCAGAAAACGAACCAAGTGACGAATGCATCGTAGCATCTTAATATAAAAGCTAGTATAAATATATATAGTTCACAATTTTCTATAACTTCTTATAACATTTCATAGGTCTGTGGAATGGACTTTGGAAACCGATTCCACTCGAGTCGTAAAAAGTGCGGCTACAAAGAATTAAATTATTTTAACAGACTTTACACTAATTTGCTACTATTGTTCCAGTGGACGCGCGAAAATAAAACTATAAAGTACTTAAAATACATGCGCCCATACCATACACTCAATATAAGAGACCTAACTAAAATTATAATTTTTAAAAAAAATTAATTGTCATATTTTTGGAAAAATTATTTGTAACATTTTAAATGTATATTTCTTTGTAGTCTGTATTTAGAAAATGTAAATCTTTTTAAGATTTAAACAAATGACAAAACAAAAGAATTGCGTGCGCATGCGCAGGTTTTTAAAACAAACGTTTTTAAAACTTCATATACATATGTATATAAAACGATGAACTTTTGTTCTGTAAATATTATAGTTTAAAATTACATACGTATTCTCTTACATAAGAGATTGATATTAAACTATTAACAATATCAGAGTGAAATCAGAAATAGCGTAGAGCCAAAATAAACAAAAAGAAATAGAAAGGAGTTAAATGTACTTAAAGAAAATATATGAAAATTTGAACGCAGCAGGACTCGAACTCGCGCCCTCTTGCGAACCGAGCAACCGCGTTCACCACTGAACCATGCGTTCTTAGTCCTGTTGCGTTCAATATTTTTATTTTTTTTTAAGTATATTTTCTATCCTCAGTGTGGATTAACACTTTAAAAATAAAAAATAGAAAAGAGTAATCTGTCAAAGGCAAATAAATCCAAATGTGTTTTCTCTTCAAAGTATAAGTATATGAGAAAAAAAAGTCATAAAATGCAGACGTAAGACAACATTTGTGTAATACATTTTTAGTATCATCTGATTACGCTTGAATATAAATTCACAGTGACAAATACTTTGTAAACAGTTCAAATCATTTAATTTATTGCCTATAAACACGTAAATAGTCACTCATGTGAAAGTAAAATAGAATACCAGTTTACTTCATTTTTGTAGCTTAACAGTTTTTATTTGTAATATTTGTTCTTTTAGCGACCCGACTATGAGAGGATTAAAGCGTGGAGCTACCACGCTCTCATAGTAGGGTCGCAGGAACAGTGGGAACCTAGTGTTGAGACACTCCGTTCCTCGCTTTCAATCTTTTCGAGGCATTATGTATGGAATATCAGAAGTCGGGGCGATGGAGGTATGCAAGGATCATAGGGTGGCGCAATTTTAGAACAACAGTCACAAGTCTAAAATCATCTAAAATTTTAAATTATAAGCCTTAACATTTGCACTATAGTAAGAGATTTAAATTGTATCAAAAAAGATGAATCTCTAGAATAAAAATAAAACAGTCGTCCAGGTGACACTCGCTCGAGTGTGGTCTGACCGAGACAGTTTATTGCATCATTACAACGTCTACTGTGAATCGTGTGAAACAAGAACGAAATGTTATGTAAAAACATTTTCTAAATAAAATTATATTTTGTTTTAGGTTGAGAAGAGAAAGCATATATGTATATACACATATATGTATAGAGAGATCGTTATTACGTACTCGGACTGTAAGTTGAGGGTTGAGGGTTCGATTTTCATTTATAAGAAAATAATATTAAAAAAAATGTTATGTGTCATGGATTACATTTTTCTTCTTTACAATCTTATTTTGTGAACCTACAAAAAATATATAAGACGTTTTGCTTTTTAGTTTTGATCATTAAGATATTCATGCCTAAAATGCCTCAGAACATTGTAAAACACACCTTAAATCCTCTTGAATTTTAATTTTTTACAGAAGCAAATGGACAGATGATTTTAAAATAGTACATAAAATTACGTATTGATATTTTATGCAATTAAAATATTATGAATTCAGTATATATTACCTATATTAAATATACATAGAGAAGTACTCAAAAGTAATATTTTCTAATTTCTCTCGTGTCAGTTTTGTTGTAAGTAAATTACAAAACATTTGCACTCAACTGTAATAAATAATGTGAAAATGTAATAAAAATGATAAATGTATCAATATTTTGCCAAGTCCCGGTCGCACAGTGCGCTGGAACACTTCGTGTGTGACAAAATGTCGCATTATACTTTATAGGGGCCATTAATTATGTGTAAATTACTCTTTTTTGCTAAATTGAGATTTTTTATTAAATTAATGCAGATTTTTCCACGCTCATTAGAATAAATTTTAGGTATAATTATTAAGGATTCGAAGTATAGATGAAATTTTTGTATATATATATATATATATATATATATATATATATATATATATATATATATATATATATATATATATATATATATATATATATATATATATATATATATATATATATATATATATATATATATATATATATATATATATATATATATATATATATATATATATATATATATATATATATATATATATATATATATATATATATATATATATATATATATATATATATATATATATATATATATATATATATATATATATGTATACCTGTTTGTATGTGTATACATATATGTAAAGAACATACTATATTAAATGAAATGTTTTTATTAATAACTTTACCCACGACGCCTATTGAGCAGGTGCCGGCCCTTACTTTAGGCAAGGTTTAGAGATGGGATGCGAGTAGCGCAGGAACAATCGTCACAGATCTTTGAACGAAGCCTATCTCTAGGAGTGACTGTAACAATGCAAGTAGTGTTTATTATTATTAATATTATTAACATTGTTATAAAGCTTTAGAAGGAATGGCTGAGGGTTTGGTGTTTGGATTATTCCCAATTATAAATTGATAATAATTATTTATAGGATTTTTAAAGTTTTAATCCACACTGAGGGTGGAAAAAACACTAATAATAAAGATATATATTATGAAACTTGTAGAATTTCGTTGCAGCGTGATGGAGAACACATGGTTTAGTGGTGAGAGCGCTTGCACGACTTGCAAGAGGCGCGGGTAAAACCTCGCTGTATTCAAATTTGCTCTTAAGTAACGTGTGTTCTTAGGTAAAGTATGTTTAAATAATAATTTCATAAGTAACATTTCACAGCATGTAATGATTATTCTCTACCTGATTAATAAATAAAAATTTAGACAAACATATATTTTATGGACAACAGACAGACGAAACAAAATATATTTTTTTAGTAAGAATCCAGTAGACTTGCTGGCTTGATCCCAAAATCTTTATATCATGTTTATACTTTAGTGTGCAGTAACAAGCGTAAAATTGTCAACAACTCTTTGAAAACTACAGTCGTATATCATTCCGCCACCGCAGTCTAGACTGTGTTAAGAATTTTTGATGATAAATAAGGCATTTTATTACTTTATAAAAAAAGTTTCGAGCTTTATCTCGCATACTGCAAGACATACTGACCCTAATGTTAAAATGTTTCCCGATTTTCAGTGTAATTTTTATGACGTGGTGTATTGAGCAGTGTAATTTAAGGCCACGCTTTGTTTTCTTAGAGCGTGAAAGTAGAAATTCAATTCAAAGGAAGGTGTGGGAATAACCCACAAATGGGAATCGAATACACAACCACCGCAACGATGGTTTGCGTAATTTTTTAAATTCATTTATTAGTATTTACCAAAGACTAGTGTGTCATCTGTACTTTTTTATAGTAAAATTTTTATCTCACGCATTATCCCGCACAAGGCAGGGTAGGCAGAGGGAACTGCAGGGACCGTGGGAACCTAGTGTTAAGACACTCCGTTGCTTAGCCCCTGCTTTAATTTGTCTTTCTTATGTAGAGTATTGTAGCCGCTCTTTAAAGTACAAAAGATTTATTTGTTAAATCATAATTAAATTTAGTAAATTTCAATCAAGAATACTCGTGTAATTTCTTTACTTGTCTTGACCAGAGCTCTTTAAAACTAGATTATAATATTGTTTATGTTACACTATTGCCCCGTAATCAACGGGACAAAAGTCTAGACGTTTAGACATATAAAATCAAACTTATGAACATAATGGCAGTAAACTACCAACTAGACACACACATTACCATTGCTAATTTAGCTCCATAATAGCTGATCTTTGATTTTTGATCTAAATAAAAATCAACAAATTTGATTTGATAGCTAATTTTGTTTATTAGACTTTTTCAAAAGATGCTTTAAACAATTGCAACTTTTTACTTATTAGCTTTGTCTTTTGCACCAAAAATATGAGAGCTTTTATCTCTCATTGAATTATCGAGCAACTTTTATCACTCGCCGTATGCCGATAATATCACTGTACCTACATCTATGTAGGAATAAAGCTTTATTACCTATAAAATATGATATTTCCTTGGTAAGATTTATGAATATTTATATAGCCAAGTAAGCGTACGAGTATGTTTATAACTTTCCATCTTACTGTCGACTTGGTGCAAAAGTAATTAGGTTTTATGACTACATAAGTGGTATTTTTGCCGCTACAGTGCCCATTGCTTTGTAATTTGAAATCTTTGCCTACTTTAAAAATAATTTTAAATAGTATAACACTTTTTTCCTGCATGTGTCAAGGTAGATAGAGGAAACTATTCCCAATTTTCCTTTAATGATAAGCGTATCAAACGTTCTTCGTTCTTAACAAAAATCGTTCTTTATTATGGAAGGTCAGATTTGGTTCACAAAATAAATCACATTTATTAACTGCTGCACGGTGGTATAAATAAATAGCTATACGCTATTCACTTCGTGTAATAGTGCTAAAACACTTTACGTCCAGTTCTAAGACATTGCACGTAGAATGGCTGGAACTCAACGTTGCAACTTATTATCTGAACGAAGAAATTGAATAATTCATAGTCTCTAAGTAAGAATTGAACCTGTGACTATCACCTTTGTATTCAGACACTGCTCCACTGCGTCAGTACAACTACAGTGACATAGCGTTATTATTGCTGTTATAGTGATGTGTTATAGTGATGTGACCGTCGTGGCTGACCTGTAAACGCGGACGATTTGTGGGTTCAATTCCCACTCGGGGATTTTTCTATTTTCATTTTCTTCGCTCTGTAAAACGAGGCAAAGCGCATCATTGAGTTCCGCCACTCAACACGCAATGCCTCGAAAAAGGCGGAAAAGTGGGGGATGGAGAAAGCAGGGACTAAGTAACGGAATGTCTTAACACTTTGTTTCATGGTTCCTGCAGTTCCCTCTGCCTACCCTGCCATGCGCGAGGTAAAAGCGTGAAACTAAAATGACAACAGATTATAAAAGAAAATAGTATAGCAAAGGAAGCAGTTATATTGCTATACAAATATGTAATTGTTATATAAATTACACGCGTAAAGTTAAGAAATGTTCATGAATATGTAGCTTGTTACTTTTAAGGATATTAAACATGTTAATAACAACCCATTTTAGCTAATATTAGGTGCTCTACATGATTGTATTGATATTAGTAATATAATGTACATGATTTTACGCCATATTTACGTAGTACTTGTGTTGAGAGTTCTATGACCACTTCAGCAGTTTTGGTCAAAACTTGTCACGTAAAATACTTAGAATATTATCGGTTGTGTCGTTCAACATGATATTATTATGTTAAATAGTCACTTTATAGTAATGTAACGTATTATAGTAATTCTTATTGATTGTAGTTTGATACAATTATTTTGAATTAGTCAGTGTCGTGAAATATGGAGGTAGCTTTTATATATATAGAGAAAGATAGAACCTTTATAAGATAAGATGTAGAGACAATTAAATAGCTTTAAGTTTAAATTGTGCAAGGTTTCATGTGTTCAACCGTAACAGGCGGAATCAATCTATTTAAGATCGAACCCACGACCATCATGCTTAGAATCACAAGGTTTAGGTCTCACAAAGGCTTAGATTAACACTAAGGTAGGTTCAAAGGTATTTGATAAAAATACTTTACTTTAATCTTAACTTAAAATAAAGACTTATATTGTGTGTAACAAGTATTGCTACTAAGCAGACACAAATACAAAGAAAATCAATAAATATAATGTCAATATTAACCAAATTCGATGGAACAGTGGCAGCGGGTTGTTGCTTTCTTCGAACTCTCGCACCTTCCGTGAAGAGTACAATATTTTATAGACATGACGTAAAAAATAAAGTGTTTTATCATAATGCTGAATTTTTTATGAAAATTTTGATGAAAATCTGAATAACTTATCAATATCAACCTCTACTGTATAGCTCATATATGTTCGATTGAGGATAATTAACTATATTTATTTGTTTACCTATTTTGTGAGATAAACATAGGATTATAGTTCTAAGAAAAAGTAGAAAAAGGAAAGCTTTTTCTACTTACTGCCCGTTTTTTGACATATTACGTAAACTCATCAAGTGACAGAATTCAACGTCACGTTTCTTGCCAGGGCGAGGAAATTGAAATCATTCATTCCTCTGAGAAATTTTATTATTTAAAAGAAAAAAAAAATGAGAAAAGCCGCAAAGCACGCGAAAACATTCTCACTTCTTTCGTAAATTTTATATACCTACATTAAAACTAAGCCTACACTATTAAAATGATTAAACATTTACAATTTACAACCATTCAACGTATTTAAACACATTTCATACAAGCTAAGATTCTAAATAACATACACTGCCATTTGTAACCAGCGTAATACCATTGAATTTTAATACTAGTCAAGGCATATCTATCCCGTACGATCTGTGATGAAACTTTGAGTTGCCGCATCCATCCGTATATCAATCACAAGCTTTCCGTCGACATTTATTTACAACAGCCGAGTCTATTTTCGATAAAGTAAATCTATGTACGTATTTGGGCGTCGATGGTTAATGCACCGGACCGTGTTGTTCTACGATTTAGCAGCTCTCTGCCAATCCAGAGTTGAATATTTCGTTATTGGTATAATATATTTTATGTATTTACATATAGAGATCAAAATTGCTAGAAGTTGTGGTGGAAAATATTAATTTTCCGTATTGTATAAACTATTTGTGGCCAAGGTAAATAAGGTCTACATATCGTTTTAAGTTAGTTTTAGTGATTTAGATGATTTATAATAATGTTATTCGTGTTAGTTTGATAAATGTATCGTTTAAGCTAAGTTTCAATTAGTTATGGTAATTTTAATGTTTTGAAGAATAACAATTATTATCTTTATAAAAAATAAGATAAATAGCTTCACAGTATTTCTCATATAGAGACGGAGGAAATCTTGTGCTAAGACATTTCCATATTTTGATTAATTTTGAGACATTGCTTATTAAATTGCAAAATTAACTTGAAATCAATAGAATAATTCATTTTCACCAAGTGGGAATAGAACCAATGACCATCGTGCACACACATGATTTCTACAACATATGTTAGTTCAAAAGTATTAAAAAACAGATATTTTTGTAGCTCAGCTCAGGACAGTTTCTGACATGATTTTGAATCTCTGTTTTGGGAGAGAAATTTAAATTTACTACTACTGCCATCTGGTATAGGACGATATAGAGTGATGTGTTTAAAATTAGATGCAGAGTGGAAAAAGGAGTGTTTTAATGTTCTCCGTTCCCTACTTTCCGCCTTCAACTGCCATGTTGAGTGGCGGAGCTTAACGCCGTACTTTAGCTAGTTGCCAGAGCGAAGAAATGGAAATGGAAATAGAAAAATCCATCTTCCCCGAGTGAGAATCGAACGCACAAACCATCGCGTTTACAATCAGATGCTTCGCCTCTTCGCCACGACAGTCCTCAATATTGCTGGTATTACGCTATAAAAGTTTGAACTCTACCCTAGGAATAATATTGTTAAACTATTCCATCATACTATTAAAACCGTGTAGTTTAAATGAAATAGAAGCTATTTAAAAGATCAAAGAAAAATAATTTAACTCAAAGATCGTTTAAAAAGTAATTGAACGTAAAAATTGAGTTACAAGAAGCAATCTCCGAAAGAGATAAATAAGTTCAAAATATTTATATTCGCATGCTTTAAGCTCATTAAATCTAAACTTATCCAGATATTTACTTTCACTGTTGCGTAAGCTCTGCGAAAACCTAACACTGCTTGGACCTTGTGTACGATTATGTCAGATGCAGATCAAAAGAATTCTATATAGGGAAGACGTTGCAGTCGGTTCATTTGTGTTGCTGACGTTCTTGTTTATTATATATTTCGCAGTAAACCTAGTTTTATTAAATGAATTAGTTAAGTGATGCGTTTGATGATTGCCACACTTTAGTAGGTGAAAGGGAGATTTTTGTTTGAAAATGGTAAATTTACTTTGTTCTACATATCTCTAATCGTATATTAGTGTATATAGATAGAATACACTATTCTCTAAATATTGCCAGAGTGGATTATTGAAATAATAAGGTCTCTATAAAAGCCTAAAACTTATGTTCGTGTCATGCTGTTTTCTGTTATATAATATATGTTATAATAAAAACATATTGAAAGTAAATATTTTTTATGATTGTAAAGTGTTAATTCTCACTAAGGATGGAAAAATAGTTAAAGAAAACATATTTTGAACGTAAGCGGGATTACAGGTTCGAATCTGGCGCGTCCAATTTTTTTTATATTTTCTTTAAGTATATTGAAAATTATATCAAACATTGAAACACACTGTAGTTATCGATTACAATTTTATATGAACATTAATTGATGTCATAAAATTTAGAACTACATTACTTTGGTAGATAGACCAGTGGTGGTACAGTGTTTGCACCTACATTGTAGTTTAAATTTTGTTTTTAGATTAAATATTAATATTTAAAGTATTCGTTTCATTTCAAAATGTTTTTAAAGAAATTTATTTGCAAATTTTAAATTGACCTTTGAATCGTTGAACACAAGGCGATCATGAGTGCTAAAGACAGGTCAGATCTCAAGAGCTGACACTGAAACAACAGACGAGACATTCCATAAATATTTTTTTAGTACATTTTTGGTTACATTTTATTTTTATTAAAGTGGTATTAAGGATTGTTATATTGTACATATACCATTTTTCGTTCTTTCAATAAATAAAAATGGATTTTTATTATAAATATCATTATATTTATTTAAGATGCAAATGTATATGTAATGCAGTAAGTAGTAAAGCATTTGACTAGCTGAGTTCTATTTCCACTACGAGCGATTTATTAGCCATTCTTCGTTCTCGTCAATCAACATACAATATCTTAAAATTTGGTCGAAAAGCTATATTTTCATATAAAAATATAAAAAGAGAAAAGACAGTAAAATAAGAAAAAGAAATAGCTCTACATTTCCCAAACCCAGAATAAAAGTAAAATGGAATACACAGAGCTTTTTCTATGATTTGTAAATTAGTAATTTATTTTTATACAAGCTGACATTCTTTCTAGAGTCGCTTAATCATAAAAGCTTCTATACACAAGCTAGTATATAAATGTGTTATATTATTAGATAGTGTACTATGTACAATACCGTAGAGTTCGTTACAATGTCACAGTGAAAGGATAATCTCCCAATATATTGGTAGTAAAATCTATCATTTACTTCTCAAGTAGATTAAATTATAAATTATTGTAAACTGTAAATTGGAACGAGATCTAACTTGGCTAATCGTTTTATTTATGCTATTGAGTAAACATTGGAATGTCAGGTTGGTTATAAAGATGGAATTTAATATATACATTCATAATATATTGCTAAATTTAGAAGATTTTAGTTTTTCGTGATAATTTATAAACTTATTTTATGAAACTTATTAGAATCTAACGTTTTGAAAACAGTAGTCTCTACCTAGTCTATGGTGCTTATTAAATTTACATAGATTTACAGATTCATTAAAATTAATTTGTTGGGAACGACTTTTATAATATATAAATTATTTATGGTAGTAATCTGATGATACAAAGTCTGTGTTTGGATTTGGCAATTTGATACGTTACAATGTTTCTAATGATGGCGGAAACCGTCGATTGTGTGTCTGTTCTATACTACTCTACTCATACTAAAAATATATATAATGGCGAAATGATTTGTAGGTTCGATTCCCACTCGGAGAAGTTGGATTTTTCATTTCCATTTTCTTCTCTCTGGCAATTAGGCAAGGCTGCGGTGTTGAGTTCTGCCACTCAACACACAATACTTAGAAAAGACGGAAAGTCGGGATCGGAGTGTCTTATCACTAGGTTCCCATGGTTACTGCGGTTCCCTCTGCCTAACCTGCTATGTGTAGGGTAACAAAAAATACTTTATACTACAATTCCCTCTTCTTTCATTCTTGTGAGATTCATTCATCAGCGTTTACTATTTAAATAAAATATTTATCTGAAAAACAACCCTTTATTTCCATAATTTTATAACATTGTACTATGACAATAATCATAAAATAAGTGTAAATCAATGTGCACATACATTTGACTTTGAATAGAAGCGTAATCGATATCGCACGCGTACTCGATACATATCGATTACAAATCGATATTTATTTATCAAAACACGTATTCGATTTGCTAGAGACGTTTAATTCGCGCCATCCCGCTGTTGAACAGGTCGGAATGACAAATGGAAAAAGGAAAGGCAGCATTTAGAGCATTAATGCGTAATTTGTATGAATACCGCTGACGAAATGAGCCAATATTGTGACAACTTGAAGACAGTCTACTCGCGTATGCCAGAACAAATATTGTTTATACCGTTCAAAATATGATTTGTTAAGCGATTCGGAGCTTTATTATAAAGGGAAAGGGTGCTTATAATTTTTATTGGGTGGTAAAGAAAAAATTGTACTTTAATGGTGGCGCCACTGTACTAATATGACGTTCCGTGATACGTACAAACTGTACGAAATGGTCAGGACATGTTTCTGAAATAAGATATTTTTGTTCCGTAATGCGAATTCGTATGCTTCTTTCATTTGCAGTAACTTGATACGTGATATCAGGTTGGTATTTCCGGATTCCTGTGTGGTATTCTTGTTTATTTTAAGTGCTTTTAAGGTGGAAATTTTATCTGTAAACGTCAGATTAATTATGATAAAGACAAAATATTTATATTTATTTATAATTTTATCACAGGTTTTTTTGCTCTTTATACGCACTTTCGTAATTTCAAATCATTTTCATTTTCGAATGACAAATGTATATGAAACATAGAAATGTGTAAATATATATTTATTACATAAGTACAAGAATATGTTAAGGATTGCTGTAGAGTGTTAGAAACACTCTTTACTTTACTTTTTTATACTATCGGTCACATGAGAACAAACTAGTTCATATTATTTTGTTGAGAAAAATGGACTTCACTGTTCAGCGAAACTCTAGCTTAGCTCCAAGATACACAAGTATAACGAAAAAGAAATAATATAAAAAAATAGAATTTTAATATATTTTAAATAATGCAAATTACTCACAGTGTTCAATCACTGCATCGACCGACACCCGTCTAAAGTCTAGACTCGCGACGCCGATTTACTTTATGTTTATGGCGGACGCACGACGAATTCTTTACCAACAAATATGCTATTGAATTTTTAAGTCGCTGCGAATAGATTTATATATGCACTGCCATGAATATATATATATATATATATATATATATATATATATATATATATATATATATATATATATATATATATATATATATATATATATATATATATATATATATATATATATATATATATATATATATATATATATATATATATATATATATGTATATATATATATATATATAAATAAGTAAGTAATAATAATAAGTGAAAAATTAGAAAAAGAGTATATATATATATATATATATATATATATATATATATATATATATATATATATATATATATATATATATATATATATATATATATATATATATATATATATATATATATATATATATATATATATATATATATATATATATATATATATATATATATATATATATATATATATATATATATATATATATATATATATATATATATATATATATATATATATATATATATATATATATATATATATATATATATATATATATACTCTTTTTCTAATTTTTCACTCATATTTTTTTTGCTTTCAGGTATACAGGAGGTGAAATGAAAGACAGGATACTACGTAAGTCCATTATACAAATTTTGATTGTTTAAATTATAAACAATTTATAGACCACATATTAAGAATTCAATTTTTAGTATATTCTCAATTTTAATTATTTACGCAATTTAAGATGTCTCTATTAAAACATTTCATATGAAATGCTGTGTGTATGAGTGCTGTAAATAATTTTGTACGGATTCATTGTCACATTTATATTATATTATATTACATTATTTTTATATTTCTATATTTTTAAGTAGTTTATATGTTTAAAAATAAAATGTGTAAAAACATATAAGATTTAAAATTATAAAAATTTAAACGGAAATGTATAGAAATTTAAGCGTAGATGAATTTGAACCCGGAACTAAGCCATGCTTATTTTTTTAAAAAAACTATTTTTTAAAAGTAGAAAACTAAATCTTAAAACAATTTAAAAATTTATGTTTCAACCGTTGATTTTTTATTGTTTTTCCTATTTTCATAAATTTGTATAATTAGAACTACATATTATCTATTTCATACATTTTCTATGCTACTGCTATTTACTTTCTTTTGTATTGTAAGTTTTATATATTTACACATTACTAGAGATACTTTATATTATAATACTACAATTATAAATTTAATTCCCAAGTAATATATTAGTTTAATTACTCCAAGAAATACTTTCGAAACACACCGTGTATAGAATTAAGATGGAAAGCGGATTTCGGAGTGTCTTAAAAGAAGGTTATATCTTCATAAATGCGGGATAAATCGTGAAACAGAAAAACTTAAGCAAATGTTAGGTCCTTTTTAAAATATATCTTATTTAAAATATAACCTAATCTAGCAGCGTCTTGTATGTATATTACGTGTACATAGTATTTCAAATATAAATCATAATGTAAGACTTTAAAATAGTTTACTAGAATAGCTTCTAAGAAATGTCATAAATACAATAATAAATAATCTACAAATAGGTCCCATTTTTTCACTGCAAAAATCATATTATTTTTAACTAGTCATAATTAATGGCCGTCTTTGATCTCCACTTGGGTAAGAAAATCAGCTTTATTTTCTCTTTATAAGGTTCAAAATTGTAGAGCATATTTGCAATGTAAATCCTAAGACTTAATTAATGACATAGTTTTGTTGTACAAATTGACGATAAATTATCCAAAATATATTATTATGAAGTTGTTATATGTTTTTCTCAAACCAAGCCCCTAAAGTCACTATTTATTAGGCGATGACGTTTATAAAATAAAAAAAATGTCGTAATTTTTTATAAATAAATGTATCAACGTATGTAATAAGGCCACAGGTATTGGTATGACAATATATGTATTATAATAAACTGCATAGTAGTTGGCTTGTACTTAAAATTAACTGTAAATGTGTAAGAATCCAGTAATTTATACTAATATTTAACTATTGAAAACAAGAGGGCGCGGGTT
This sequence comes from Dione vanillae, assembly GCA_037178615.1. NCBI lineage: Eukaryota > Metazoa > Arthropoda > Insecta > Lepidoptera > Nymphalidae > Dione > Dione vanillae. The sequence goes on from JAZFAU010000206.1 coordinate 157,548, forward strand.
CGAGTCCCGCTGCGCTCAAATTTTTATATGATTTTTTTAAATATTGAGATAAGTAGGTACTGTTGGTTTTTCAATCAATGTACTATACTGTGTACATCGTTCCTTGTCCAATTCAGAGATAATATCGGGTTATTATTTTGCTATGTATAGGTTAAAAAATTATAGTACCGACTACTTTAAATATGTTTTATATAGAATTTAATTATAATAGTATTTTTTAATTCTGTCTCCGCTCTCCACTTATTATCTCTCTCTGCTCTCCTTATATTAAGAGAAATACTAACAAAATTGAACGCAGCACATTATAGTTACATATATTTATAAAGTTGCCTAATGTATCTAAGTTGTAAACAACATATATAAAGCGTCCTCTACTTCTTTGTTTCGTACAATAACAATAAAATATATACTTAACGTTGTATTTATAGAAGTTGAATAGTTTGTGGGTTAAATGAGTAAAATGGGGCGTGGATGCAGGTTCGCGGCTCATCGACGTCAAATTATGAGACTTCAGTTTGAAATGTGTAGAGTGACAAGTATTTTATAGGCTGCTTGGGATATATTGTAAAGATTTTACTTTAAAATAGTATTTATTTATACGATAACTTGTATATTTGGGTTAAAATTTGTATCTTAGTAGCTTTTTTTATTTATATTTCATAAAAGGTACATAGTATTTGTTGTAAAGCTTAGGAGTAAATAGATTTTTGTATAGGCAAAGTGCGGCGTTGAGTTCCACCACTCAACATGCAATACCTCGAAAACGGCGGAAAGTGAGGACAGTGAAAGCAGGAACTATAAGCAACGGAGTGTCTTAACACTAGGTTCATATAGTTTCTCCAGTTCCCTCTGCCTACCCTACAATATGTGGGATAAAGCGTGAAGCTAAAAAAAAGATTTTTTATTGTAGATAGACTGTTATAGATATTTTTCTGTTCTCAAACTAGATGTTTTCTTTTGATGTCGTTACTTGACATATCGTAGAATGTATAAGAATTTGGCCTCCCAAGTTTTCCGATTAGACCAAATGATAAACCAGTATATTAAAAAATAAATTTAAATATAAAAAAATATACTTGTTTTGTTTTGTTTAAATTTTTATACAAATTAACTTTAAGATACTCTTAATATATATATATATATATATATATATATATATATATATATATATATATATATATATATATATATATATATATATATATATATATATATATATATATATATATATATATATATATATATATATATATATATATATATATATATATATATATATATGTAATGTATGTTCGGAGGAATATTAAGGATCTTGCCAAAATGGATGATTAAACTTATATGAATATTAGAGATAAGGTTAAACTTAAGGTAACTATATATATATAACAACGTTTTGCAAAGAATTGCAGTGTTATTTCTTTGTGGGGTAGTGTGTACTATTTTACAATAGGATCCCAGAAAACGTCCATCAATGTTCTATATCACAATTTAAAAGAATTGCAGGAAGACGTTTGTATGTTAAAGGATATTACTTAATAAATTTTTTTTATAAATGGCGACACACTTTGGAAAAACAATGCCTCCAGTTTTCACGTTACGGAGATAAAGATGCTAAGGTGGATGTGTAACGCGGTCCGATTGCATACACAATTCATTCATTCAAGAAGACCAAGTATGACCAAGAAAGCGATGGCTGGATGTCGTGAAGCAGGACATGAAGCCAATAGGTTGTCCACTGAGGATGTAGAAGACCGAGTAAAGTGGAGTGGACTTGGACGGAATGCAGATACTGGCAAAATACTTGGAACATAAAAAAACTGCTTTAAATAATTCTATTATAATATTATAATGGTCTACTATTATAATAGTCTTATGTGGACATATTTAACAGAAAGGTGCAGGATTTACATTGTTTAAATAAATAAGCAATATTTTAAGATATAATTTATTATAATTATTTTAAATTCTAAGGCAAAAGTGTTAAAAATACTAGTTAAGCTACACATTGACACCCTAACCAATTCCACAAGCATTAAAGGAGATAAGAGAATTTTGAGTCCTGTCTGAAAATGCATTACTGAAATTCTACAATTTGTCACTAAAATGGGTTTTAAACTGTATATTATAATTCTTATTGCTAAAGGTATAAAGTTGAAAATCTAACGTTAATTGACACCTTGTATTACTGTCAAAGAATTGTGTCAAAATACGATTGCAGTATTATAGTTCACTACAGATTAGAGACGACATTGATTTTATTATTTAAATTAATAATTTTGTGAATACTTCAAAGTAACACGTATTAAGGTAAAAATTACAGAGAAATGTAGAAACTACTTAACATTACATACATCAACCACGTTGGGACTTGCGACTTAGTAGTTAGTTTCACGCTTTAATGGTAGTAGCTTCACGCTTTATCCCGCACATAGCAAGGTAAGTTGAGGGAACCGCAGGAACCGTGGGAACCTAGTGTTAAGACCCTCCTTGTCATTTTAAAATATGCATTAATGCAATCATTTAATGAAATGATTAAGTAATGACTTCGTGCCTTCAAAATACGTTCTATATATTAATTGATGATAATGCTAGACTGACCTTGGATTTTTACCAAATCATAGATAGATTTCACTGTTGCCTCCCGCGTATAATTTTTTTTAATTATTTTTTTTACTAAATTCGAAATACATTATAACTTTAACATTATTTTATTAGAAAAGTAAAAATCAAAGAATAACAGTACGAGTGGTTACCTAACATTCATAAATTGTTTATATAACTTTAATTAATAACAAATTTATCATATCTAGTCGATTACAGTATCTTTAGCAGCATGAGTGTTCAGCGTCGTATTTCTGTCGTGATTGTGTTGACACCATAAACGACATGCCAGAGGAATTTACTTGTTCACTACTTTTTCTAATGTTACCGCCTTATGTTCCTTTGGAATCCCTTTGACAGTTTTAAAGACTTTTCAATTCATTACAGTCGACAGCGACGCTTTGTCTCGAAACACGAAAGAGGAGAACGGAGTGTCTTAACTCTGGGCTCGATGTCCACCCTCCTTTACACATACGATACTTAATTAGGATATTTTTTTGTTTTATAGTCACAAACAAACACGTGGGTTATAACTTATATATGTATGTATGTATATAAATTATTCACCGCGAACGATCGGCGCCAGGAAATTATTTATAAATCACATTTTAACATAGAATATACATGATCATGCGTTTCTTTAACCCAATCGAACTGCAGTAGCAGGTTTATAGGTTGTTTACTGCGCTCTATTTCCACATCAACATCTAAATATATATATATATATATATATATATATATATATATATATATATATATATATATATATATATATATATATATATATATATATATATATATATATATATATATATATATATATATATATATATATATATATATATATATATATATATATATATATATATATATATATATATATATATATATATATATATATATATATATATATATATATATATATATATATATATATATATATATATATATATATATATATATATATATATATATATATATATATATATATATATATATGTACTTTGATTTGCTTTTGTCCTAAAGTACGTGATAAAATATATTCTAATTTTGGTGTTTGGAATCTTGTCTAAGCATTTATGCCGCGAAAACAATAGTGACTTAGTAACTTGTAACTTGCACTTTTATGGAGCATGGAGCATTAATATTATTTATTTTTATTGTCCTAAAGTCATTAAAACCATTTTTAACTCAATTATAATAAAAAAGATACTTTGGTTTTATATTAATAATAACTTTACAGGCTATAATTTCGAATCATAATAATTATGTTTGATATTTAAAGACTAAGTTTATGTAAACAGGTGCCGCGAAATTCTTGTTCGATTATCTTTAATGGGGTTCCGTGGTGATATTTTAAATGTTATGTGTCCTCGTTTTTAAAAAAACACAATATTTAGTGCAATTAAAGTAATATGAAAATTTGTCAAGATAAAAAAATAGGTTTTCAATATTTCCTCATATAGAAGGTCGGAAAGATAAAAAACATAATTAATTTCCCTTATTGGGAATTTAGATGATTTTTACCAATTTTCCATATATAATAGGTAGATATAGATATATTGCAAGTATAGGGTAGGATATATAAGTATATAAGTATCGGCAAGCGCAACGTGGGACGGCCTCCTACCAGGTGGACGGACGACGTCCGGGTTGCAGGCAGCCACTGGATGCGAATAGCATTAGACAGGGCGCACTAGAGGTCCTTGGGGGAGGCCTATGTTCAGCGGTGCACGTCCTACGGCTGATATGATGATGATGATGATAGGGTAGGAACAAAGAAATTATAAAATGGAACTCATTACCGCAATTGTATGGAAGATTGGAATAAAAATCTCCTATAAACTCAATAGTTAGTGGGTTCGATTCCAATTCAAGACGATGGATTATTTCCATATAATTTTTTTTACTGTAGCAACTAGGCAAGCGCGTTTTTGAGTTCCACCATTCAACACGCAAAATGGGGAATGGAGTGTCTTAACACTAATTTCCCACGATTCCTGCGGTTCTCTCTGCCTACCCTGCTATGAGCGGAATAAAGCGTGAAGCTAATTTACTTTATTTGACGACCCATAATAACACACACCATAACATTATCATAGAAATAAGTCAATAGGCGTGGGGATCGATCCTACAAATATATTTTACATTTATCTTACGGAACACATATGCCTTTTTAGACTCTACTGTCTACCTGTCTACCTGTACTAACCTGTCATGTGATGACAGGTTTTTACCGATCATATAAAAGGCGAGGCAATGTAGTTTATTTAAATTGAATATATTAAAAAAGGTGTTTATAAAGTGTTTCATTATACTTAAGCTCTTATTAAAATGACTTTATATAATAATAAAAAAAGCTTTTTTATTATTATTGAATACAGTGTCAAAATCGAAAGGAAAATTATAGTTTAATATGATATCGATATGCAGGAATTTTATAATCGATAGTTATTTTTCAAATAAGCCTAATAATAATATATTATAATTACCACTGGAGAATTTAAATAAATAAATAAACTTAGTTTAAATTAACAAAGTCCATCTTTTGTAGTAAAACTTCTTGTAGGAAAGCTTTTTATTTTACTTATCCAGGAACTTATGGTCAGTTAAGATATTTAGTCATTTTCATTTCACTACGGTAACGAAGCTCGTAAAAATGTATATAAAAAAGCTTTTGTTCTCTCCTTTCTTTTAAATTCACGCTGGAAACCTAGTGTTAAGACACTCCATTACCCACTTTTCGCATTTGCAAGAAAAAGAGAACAGAATCCAACTTCCTAGTGTAGGAATTGAACCCTCCATACAAGTTTACAGACACTGTGCCTCTTAACCACGGCGGTCCACAAGCCTTTAAAATTATAATATAAGTTTTATCAATTTAAGAATTCAAAGTCTGCTATTTATCATGAAAGTTAAAAATTACGGCAAATTTGCTGAATTATCGACTCCGATCGATTGCATCGCCTGAAGACGCACTTACGGAGCAAAACAAAACAACGTTGAGTAACAAACAAAGAACTTAACGCCCCCATAAATATCATTTAATAATCGGTACCGATTGAGATATCAGTGTTTTGGCAACATTTTGCTTGTTGTATTGTTTTTGAATCGCAATGTGTAATTTGAGAGCGCTGGTAAATTTTATATTTATGGAATTAGTTGATATATACAGCTATATGATCATTATAAAGAAATATTCTCAATATTTTTTTCGTTTGGCTAAAGTGCAGCGTCGTGGGTGGCCACAAGATTTCTGCTGTTTACCTAAAGCTATTTATGACGAAAATTACAAAATTCACGATAGTATTTCACTATAAAGGCTATAAAAGAGAGAACTAAGTGCTAAGACACTACGTTTCACTTTCCGCCCGAATTACGAAGTAAAATGTATGTAAAAAATAAAAATAATGATTTACTTTAAGTGGAAGTTAAACCTATTACCATCAAATCACACTTCACCACGGTTTCACTATGGTGTTTTATTTAAATAAGAAGAAAAATACACTTAACACTCAATTCTCAAAATGATTCGATATATCTCAAGGCGGGCCGCGTCGTGATCACTAGTAATCATAAATTCGTGTCCAACAGTTAGTTGGTACCCTGCAGGCGTGTGAATGAACTGCGGTAATTTTTTTTATTTTTTTTACCATTTCCTTTTATTTCGCTTACTTACTTCGCTTTTTTTGATGTGTATATCTAATTTGAATGATTTATTTTGAAATGGTTTGGTCAATTTGGGCACATTATATACATATGTCATTTTAATAAGTTAAATTTATGCTTGTTTGTTGTAAATTGCCTGTAAGATTAACTTATCATCATAATATATTATTTGTGGAAGCGTTTTATTTGCGCACACTTAGAGGGGTGAGTTTTTTACTAAAATTTGACTTTAGGTATCATTTTAAAGATCTTGTAAAGGCGGATTGGTGAAAAATATATCTGATGTTCGAATTTGAACAGTTCAATTGATAATTGACTAAAAAAGTTCCACACGTTAGTGAATTGGATTTGCTTGTCATTTAAAACTTGACACTTATCTTTTGAATTACTAACCCCATTTATTGTCTCTAAATATTGTAGATATCTGTGATTTTGTTATAGGTGAAGGATTTAAACTGGATCTCTTTTAAACATGCATACTCCAACTCTGTAATGATATCTCTTTTTTTTACCGTACATTCTCCTTTGTGTGTTCTCTATTCAACGTGACATTGGCGAAGTGAATTGTGCTCAACTGGCACGCTCGAAACGCCATAAATAAAGAGAAGAAGAAGAAGAAATATCTTTTGAGCCTGCTTTTTGTCAGTTTCAAAAATTCCGTGTTTTAACAAAAAATAATTTGTTTTCAGTCGAATTAAGCCCGGACCTGCCACGTTTTGTATGAATGTGTATTTGAAATGGTTTACAAATTATTTCAAGTGAAAGTAATAAAAATATTTCTATGTGTGTTAATGAAATTTATGTATCATATTTAAAAAAAAAAATAAAGTTGAAAAATATAAGTTGTATAAATTAGATAATTTGTGGTTCCCCGGTACGGCGTCTCATTTTTGTAAGCATGACGATTCTTGGTTATACATTGACTTGAGAAAATTAAACATTATAATTGCTAACACTAAGATTAATATTTACTTCCCCAACACAGAATGTAGTGTCTTGAAAATTTGGCGGAGAGCTTAGAACGGAGTGTCTTAACACTAAGTTATTTTTGCTCACTCTATATGCTAGTTACAGTGTTAAATTAAAAAAAAAACTACATATTAGTTCATTGACATTACAATATTCGACCCAATTTGTAATGCATGATTAACTCATTTTATCACAATCGTAAAAAAGTCGTAAAATACGACACTAGGAGATATTCGCCTAATTTGTAATTATATTTAAATATATTAACACCAGTGTAGTATAGTTCAGGTACGCTAACACAGCGGAGAGTGTAGATTCAAATGCGGCACACAATAGTTTTTATACTCTACCATATTCGATGCCATGGTATTAAGTCGTAATAATTCGTATATATATATATATATATATATATATATATATATATATATATATATATATATATATATATATATATATATATATATATATATATATATATATATATATATATATATATATATATATATATATATATATATATATATATATAATAGTAAATATGAATTATTAAATAGAATAAATTGAATGAAGTACTTTATATGTATCATTTCTTTATGACTACGAGTATATTGATTCTTATTTTATTACTTTTAAATAGCTATTACGATATGCACTTCAAATTTTACGACCTTCATTATTGTATCAGTAACGATAACCGTGTAGCTTTGTTAATAAATAGTTACATAATTTATATACTGATAGTTTAGTGACTGCTTTCAGACACGCAGTGGTAACAGGTTCTAAGCCTTGGAAGTTACATGACAATTATTTATTATGGCATCTTTCGTTCTTTACTTCGTGTTAATTTTGCAACATAGCTATTTGAAATACTAATATTTCTTACATTTAAATCGTATAGCAGAAAACCACGTTTTGTATATTTAGTAGAAATCAAATTAATACAAAAATATATTGTATATTGAAATTATAATAATATGTATATTTAATTGTTAACGTCTCAGTTATTTTTTAATAGTCGCTGCCTATTCGGTTCCAGAACCAATACTATCGGGAACCTCTTCCAAATAAAAAGAAGTTGCATGGTAACCATTTAGTACATAATATTAAAAGGAAATCCCGTTGTGTTCCAATATTATAGGTTTTTTATAATTATTTTTTCTATCTTAAGTGTATATTAACTTTTTAAAAAATCATAAAAATACTTTGCTACATTATATAAATATATCCGAAAGATAAAAATAAAAGATATATTTCGTTAAACATGTATCTCGTAGTTGCTTACATATATTTTTTACTATATATCTAAAAATACTTTAAAGAGCTCTTAATAGCGTTTCGTTACGCCGTAAATCCGTCAAAAGGTCGTTATAATATTAAAAATGTGTACTGAAGATAATTTGTTTCTTGGGAGCAATGAAAAATTATCGTTTTGTTAGTTAATTAGGCGTTTGTGTGTCGAAATTTTTATGTTACACATCTGTTGTTGTTTCGTAATCAAATTGGTACTAGGAGGAAATGGAGAAGAAAAAAGAGTGAATACATTATTAAATACTTGCGATATTTGAATGTTATGATTTAAAGCAGTTCAAACAAAGAAATAAGTTATTTATAGATTAAGTAACTCAGTTTACCTAACACTATATATATATATATATATATATATATATATATATATATATATATATATATATATATATATATATATATATATATATATATATATATATATATATATATATATATATATATATATATATATATATATATATATATATATATATATATATATATATATATATATATATATATATATATATATATATATATATATATATATATATATATCCACACTTTATCCTTTTAATAGAAAACTGCACGAACAATAGGAACCTAGTTTTAAGACACTACGTTTTCAGGGCATTGCGTCTTGAGTGGCGAAACTCAGCGCCGCGCTTTGCACAGTTGCCAGAGCGAAGAAAATAGAAATAAAAAAATCCATTTTCTCTGAGTGGGAATCGAATCCACAAACTGTCGCGTTTCACACGCCTCTCAGACAGATGCTACGTCTCTGTGTAACGATGGTGGCAAATTATATTATAATCTCAAGATAGAGCGTAGTGTTGAGTTCCGCTATTCAACGCGCAAATTGGCTGGGAAGTGGAGAACATAGTGTCATTCTCGTGAAATTATGCTTTATATTTAAAAAGTATAAGTCAATTAAAAAAATATTACATAATAATTAGTTTCCTTTAAAATAACGTTTTATAAGTCATTCAAACGGAACTAGTAATAAAGCTCTCATTTTACGGCTTAATTCGTCGAGATGTTTACACCGAATTTAGTTAAATCGTAAAATCCTTTTTATTTTCATTTCCTTTTACCAAAATGATCGTATTTTAAAACTGACTCTACTTCCTTATTTTTTTATATTCTTGTACAATATTTTACATATACATGTCAATTATCTATATATATCGTCTGTGCTCATCCAGGACCTTGATGATATATTAAAGTATTTTAGATTAGTAAATAATTTATTTAATAGTGTTTTATTATTATTCCTATGAAATATAGAGTGTTAAAATAATCTATTTGTATTAAAAGTACAGACTATGAATTCGATTTTGTTATTTTTTAGCATTAACTGATTAACATAATAATTGACTTCACTAGTACTACAAATATTGTTTTCGTTCTTCCTTATTCCATCTTTAGTTATTTACAATACGTGACAAAATGTACGAAACTTAAAAAACGCTATTAAATGGCATCATTTTTATTACCCAGGTTAAAAGAGAAATAAAATCTTTTATAGACATCATTTCTATTGTAAGAGTTTTAAATGTAGTATTATTTCATTATATGTTCCATATTGTGTCATAGATGCAAAAATTTTCTTTTTTTGCTTCTATGTTTCTTTTTTCTCCTTTGTTGTGTTTTCCATAATTTGACATGACTTTGGCAAAAAGATTTTTGTTCTACTGACTCGCTTTCAACTCTATGCAAAAGAGCTAATCCGAACTAAAATTCAACACGATACTTCAAATGTGGCTTTACTAATAAATTTTACTTAAATTTAATAGTAAAGCCAGTGGAATAAAGCTAGCAATAACGAAAAGATTCAATTTTAAATGTGGATGTATTTTTTTAAATCAAGAGCTTAACATTACCCAAAAGACCTAAACATAAAAAAAAATTTTGCCCTCTCCACTCTCCATAATGAGAATGGAGAGGTCAAAATTATTTTTTAACAAATATTTACTTACTAAAGAATATATCTGACTCACCAATGACTCAATATCTCAATATTATATATTATGATGTTCTGTCTGGCTGACTAGACGGTTACGAAAGCGCCTCATGTCGCCTGTCCATAATTTAGTTGTCTTAAAATATAATTTGACATATATAATACTAGCTTATGCTTAAAACTTCATTTGATTGGGCTTTACAATTATTCCATACATATACAAAAAAATTTACACTACATTATTTGGTTATCTGTACTTTTTTCTGTTATTTTTGGCATGTTTCTTGTGACGAAAAATTATAATTAACGAGAGAAGTTGCTAAAAGCTTCGCCCTTCTTACTTCTACAATTTTTAGTTCTTAAATTAGTGTTACCATCTAGTATTCTGGTGATACTGTAGGAGAAATCGTTTTTAGATTTTTTATAGCTATTAGGTAAAAATAAAAAATTCTACAATATTTTAATAAAATCAGTCTCCTATATTTGTAACAACAATAGTCTATCACCTCTAAGCTCAATTCTATATAAGTTTAGAAACTATAATATGAAAGAATATTTTTTAAATTCTATATTATTTTAAAGCAAATTAGCAATTACGTTTAAGTAGAGTTCATTTTGTAATTAATAGAGCGTATCAACCAAACAAAGATGTTAAAAGACATTAAGTCTGCCCACAAGCGTATTTGTGTACAAATTCACAATAAACCAATTTACTTTAGTATCAATCTTTACAATTGACTGTAAATGTGCATGGAAATTGAAATGACCGCAATTTGGAATATAAATTAGTCATTATTGGATCAAAGTGCTTCGAGAAACAATTGTTGCATTTCTAAGTAAATGTTGGATTACCGTACATTATTTGATTATTTGACTAGAATTTAAATTTTCGTTCAATTCTTGGAAAATAAACTTTCCTAGAATAGATATAATTTTAGAGGACTATAGTGGCGCAGAGGAACAGCTTGTAAACGTAGTGGCTTTTGTGTTTATTCCTAATCGGGGAAGATGCATTTTTTATTTTCAATTTCTTCGCTCTGGCAACTATGCAAAGCGCGGCGATCAGGAGCTTAATTTGACAATAAATATCGAATTGAGCCCTTCTGAAACCTACACACTCCACGACTTAGAACTAAAATTATGAGGTTTCCAAGCGCGGTCTGGTCGAAGAGCCCACAACAAACTCAACCAGGGTTCCTTAAACCTATTGTGGTCACTTCACAAACGTCATTCTAACTTATGAGCAATTTATTAACCCACTTGAAAATGACTTAAAAAACCAGTGCGCGGGACAGAGTGTCTTAACATTAGATTCCCACAGTTTCTGCGGTTCTCTCTACATACCCATGTAAACGAAAAGCTATAAACAAAAAGAAATAATTTCAATATATACAATATAAGGCTGTAGCGCAGTTCGGACAATAACTGTATGTTGACATGATATTGGTCGTTGGTTTGATATCCACTTGCCGGGATAATTATATTCTAATTTTCATTTTCCCACTCTATTATACAAAGGGCGACGTTGAATTCAGTAACTTGACAATCAACTTAATGATCAAAGAAAAGCTAAGTTTTTATTTTTTTATTATTGGATTCTCTTTGACCATCCTAATAAGAAAAAATATGTGATTATCATACGTGTTTCGCGTGAAATTACCATAAATACCATATCGAAGAAAAACTTCATGGTTATTTCTCTACATTTCCGGCTATCTTAACATACTTCGTATTTATTTGTAAGAAGTGGTAATTGAATAGCAATAATAATATTAAACTATAATAGTATCTGTCTCTAAAAGGAATAAAGACATTTCTAGATCTCATCCAATAAAATTAAACACAAACAGTTGGTTCGTCTAAGGCTAATATATTTTAAGCTAACTTACATCTAACAAGTGGCTTGATAGAGTCAAAGCATCATTGTTCGTGTCACATACATTTTGTCCCTGCCATATATTTCAGGATTGCTATTAGTTATTAGGAGAATATAATCATATGAAAGTTAATGTCATCCATATATATATATATATATATATATATATATATATATATATATATATATATATATATATATATATATATATATATATATATATATATATATATATATATATATATATATATATATATATATATATATATATATATATATATATATATATATATATATATATATATATACATATATATATATATATATATATATATATATATATATATATATATATATATATATATATATATATATATATATATATATATATATATATATATATATATATATATATATATATATATATATATATATATATATATATATATATATATATATATATATATATATATATATATATATATAGTGCAGCATAAATTCGATAAAGGAAGTGTGTTTATTTGTGGAATGGACACGACAAGCAAGCTTAACTTAATTGTATGACAGCGTGATACGCTTGTCCTTCTATTACGCTTTACTTGAAGTTATTAGGTGGAATACCGTTGATAAATTGACAATGTAGAAGTTGAGAGTTTCATAATATTACGTACATATAAATATGAGATTTTACAGATCCTTATAGATAAATATCTACTATACAATAAAACTTCATTTATCATTAACTTGCTTTTTTGCGATTTACGGTTTGTGGATTCGATTCCCACGAGACAAAGTATTGTTGTTTGTCAGGATAACATATTTCTAAGTTTCCATTTAAAAATAAGAAATTTGTTGGAGAGAAAGAGAAGAGTAACGCAGTACTTGGAATATAAAGAAACCCAAATGTGAACTAAAGGTTTTTACTTATTTATTGGGATGAAATATCAGACGGTTAAAGCATCACACACACATACACATACATACACACATCACCCTTTTATATGAATGTGCTTAACAGTAATGCAGTGGAAATTCAGTTCAATCTAAGTGGTGAGGCCCAGGAGTCCTAAAACACAAGGAATCTTAGTTTAGGCTCCTGTCTCTCATAATTACCGGATTGTTTATTTAATTTAGTGTGTGAACTATGTACCACAATCAATCAACTATGTAGTGATCACAATTTGTGTAAGCATGATAATTGTGAAAGAAAATAAAAACTTTTTGTATTTGTATTTGTATCAATGTTACCTGTATTTTATAAACGTACATAAATTGTTATATATGGTATTCTACCCAATTTCTGATAATTGTTCCTTATATATAATATAATTGACTAATACTAATTTACATCAATCATGATGGTGTAAGTTTGATTTCCGCTTTGAGAGAATTAATTATTTTACTTCTTCATTTAAGAAACAAAACAAAGTCAAACATTGGTCTCTATAAATAATATTCTTGTGTACGGGATATAGCGTGAACCTATTTTTGATTCGTTTGCTTTAACTTACTTATCACAGGAACTGCGGTTTCATAAGTGAATGAGATCTGTTAAATAGTTATTTGCAAGCTACTTTAACGAAACAAGTTAGATGTAAGCAAATCTGACCGGTTTCTCTACAAGTTATGTATCAAACACATCATGCGAGTGCCTCGTCCTAGGTATATTGTCTGGATAAATTGTGAAATATAACACGAGTCTTGAAATTCTAGTGTCTTAAAAAATCATGAGAATTTTAAAATATTAAGCTTTAGTTACATAGCAAATTAGCTACATGAACGTTCGTTTGCATTATATATAGTTTATTAATATTATGATATAATGTGTAAATAGTCTTACAAAAAATAACTTAATGTCTTGTAATCTTGCTACAATAAAAAATGAACGAAATATTTGTTCACCAGACTGGAACTTGAACCTACCGTCGGACCGTCGTACAATCAAATAACAAAAATATGCTATAGGCATATAATAAAAGATTACAAGTAAATGATGTCGTAGTGGTTTTAAAGACAGGTTATCGAATTTACGATTAGTTCCCAAGGTGCTTGCCAAGATAGAGAAAAAGCTTTTGTGTCCAACCCACAAGTTACGACATTCACTATATGAAATCATGATTTACGAGTGTCATATGACAGTGTCTATTTTCTATGCTAAAATTAGAAACCATTTTTAGCGTGCTATTTTTCGAGTATGGAAAGTATCTTTCTTCTCTGTTTTTCTCTGTCTTACCTTACATAAAAATAATAAAAAATGTGAAAAATATTTTATTAATAAAATTTTTTTAAAAAGAATTACATTAATGTGTATGTGCGTTGAATTGCAAATAACTTGATATAATAATTTCCTCGAGTGGATATTGAACCCACAAAACGCGTTCACCATTAGACACAACTGTACCACGAAGCCCCAACTTAATATCAATTACAAAGTAAATTAATCTCGCATAAATAAACTTATCCAATTATACAACGTGTCAAATTGTAGATAACATAATGATTCAATTCACAACGGTCTAAGACCACACAAAGTTCCTCCCTCGCGTCTTGCTCTACGTGGGCTAGCGCCTTGAGGTGGCGGCGTACTTTGTGAGTCACGAGCACGTAATGAACTCTTTTAGTCAATTGATTATAGAAGTATGTTCTACTGATTGGTATTGCTACCAGCGACAGCTTGCCGTCGTTTTATGATGGATTGAGATGTTGAGTCATAGTAACTGTTTGAGCTTTCATGTATTGTAGCTTTCTCTTGTTTTTTAACGAGCTTTTGTTAGTATAGCTTAATTTTCATATTGATTATATGTGGTTGTAGAGTAAGAAATTGTAAAATGTAGTTTGATAACATACGTTTGTTCTTGTTAAAAATAATAGTGGACTAATTTATCGGAAAGTATATAGGACGCGCTACAAAGGCTCTACTTAAATGATATGGTCTTCGAAATTGTGATGTGTTTAAAATTATATCTTTCTTAGAATAAAACTCTACATTTTAAAGTATTATTCATCATATCTAAAACCTATAAATAAATACTAACCTTGTAAACATTTAAAATCAACTTCTTTTACAAGATGCTGTTACTATAATTCTCTAAGCAATAGAAAAATAATTTAAGTCTATTTTAGCTACTTTACAACAAATCGTTAATAAAACGTTCATAAAAATGCCGTAAAAGAGTGACATCATTACCTTGTACTAAGCAGCTTTGTTTAACAAATGGCTATTATTTATTACAACTCCTTGCCTAATAAATTTAATATTATGGATTTAAAATTCATTTAGTATTATTCACTCTATATAGACTCTATGTATATAGCTTTACTCTATCGGTACGTGTGGTCATAAAATTAAAGAACTTGCTTCAAATAAATAAGAATAGACTCTTATTCTCAACTTTACTACATTATGTTAGTTTCTTAAAAGATGTCTCTGCTAAAAGCACGCATAAACTAATGGGATAGGCGGTGGTGGATATTTGTGAACATTGTCAGTGCTTTATATATTGTTTTGAAATAGATTTTTTTTTATTTTTATTCGATTATTAGGGACGTTGGAGGTTAACAAAGTTAAGAAACCTTTATTTTATAAATAATAAAGAAAATTTTACTCAATATTATGTTAATAAATCGTTAATATTACATATTATTAATATTGTATATTATAATTATATTATTAACAAATTTTTATTATAATAATAACTATTGGTACATATTTTCCGCTTTGAATTAACTTTCGCAAAATGTGCACGTCATCGTCAAGTTTTCCTTCATCTGGAAATATGAATTATGTAATATATACAACTTATTTTTATACATTTTTTTTAATTTTATTAAAACCTTGTTCAAAATAATATACATATTTTTGAAAAGTAAATCTGCTAAAGCAAAACCAAAGGCAAGATTTAGTATAAACAATTAAAATAATATATTACTTTCAATACATAATGAGCTTTTATTGAAACCAATATATCTCTTCGAGGTCGTTAAAGCTCTACGCTACATTAATTGTGTTCGTTCATTACTTAGCCCTTATTAATCAGTTTAATTACACAGATCTCTGTCTCATTATACCGATGCTATTTTATTGCTACACCCACGAACTTAAAGCTTTGTGGAGCTTTGGTTAGCTAATTTTGTCAATACAGTCGTTGCGTCACATTGGAGAGCCATTTTGTTCTTTTATAGACGGATCTGATTCGACGATCGGCTTGTAATAATGAAATGCGATGACTCATTTCGAAGATAAGTCGAGCTTTCAATGTTACTTTGATTTTCCATGTAAGCTTTTACGTACTATTTTAGATAGTTAATAAAGCTTTGTTTACAAATTAGCGTAGCCTGTTTTGATTTTTTTAAAGAAGAAAGCTTTGAGTGACTTGTTTGTAAATATGATTTTTAAGCAAATGGCAGAAAAAAATGATAAAAATATAATTTTTAATAACTTTTATTTAAAAAAAATTAATACGCTGTTTAATGTACAGTTAATTTCAATAGAAATCATAGTCATTTTAGATATAGTGAGATTATGTTAGATAGGACTATATGTGCGTAGAATTTGGGTTCAATTCCAGGTATTTGAAAGAATGATTTTTTTAGCTTCACACTTTTATCCCGCACATGGCAAGGTAGGCAAAGGAAATTGCAGGAACCATTGGAACCTAGTGTTAAGACACTCCGTTGCTCAGTCCCTGCTTTCTCCGTGCCCGCTTTCTGCCTTTTTCGAGGCATTGCGAAAAACGTGTTATGTATGCTATATCAATATATTATTATTAATAGTGTCTTGTAATTTGTTAAAAATATAAATCCAATAAAATACAACAGTATAACAGTAATGTCTAATTAGAAAATGCGGAAGCGTACACTTCACACACGCTTCTTATAATTGCCTAATTGATTTAACGTGATGACTTTAAAACGGAGTGACAGCGAGCCTGTCTTTATTTTCTGTCTGCTTGTGCTTAATTTTCTGAGTAATACTATAATTACAGGTGTAGCATTGACGGCAAATAAGTGCAGTAAGAGTCGCGGATTCAAATCAATATCTTTTAATAGATGAAACATAATTGTAAATTAAGATGGAAAATCATTGCTGTCATGTAGAGTACTATATTGTATAAAGATATAGAAGGAAGATTTTATTACTTATTATTATATTATTACATTATTATAAAATGACATATAGCTGGGTAGATAGAGGGATCCTAGTGATAAGATTCTCCGTTTTTTAATATACCTTCAATATTGGGTGTTGAGTGGCGGAATTCAACTTCGCAATTTATCTTGTTAGTAAAACGAATGAAAATAATTTATTCTCACCGAGTAAGAATCGTACATACCGCCTTTACGTTTACTAACACACATTGCTGCTGAACAAAGGCCTCTTTAAAAGATTTAAATTTAATAAAAATATTTGTATATTTTGTTTTAATTGTCTATGTTTGTGGACAGTAAGACAAAAAAAGATGTAACGACAGTATATCACATTTCACACTCCGCACAGTATCATATAAAATATTAAGTGCCACAATTAAATGTCGCATTTTGTACTATATAAAAATATCACTAGCCTAATGGAAGATATTTGTTAAGACTTAAGATTTTTTTTAAGATATTGTTGATTATGTCACTAATTAATTAACATATGATAATAATGTGGATTTGTAGTTCGAATCCCCCTCGGCGAAGACAGAATTTTCTATTTCCATTTTTTTCGCTTTGGAAACTAGGCAAAGCGCGGCGTTTAGTTCCGCTACTTGATACGCAATGCCTTGAAAAAGGCGGAGAGCCGGGACAATGTAAGCAGGGACTAAGAAACGGAGTGTTTTAACACTATGTTCGTATCGTTCCTGCATTTCCCTCTGCCTACCCTGCCATGCGCGGGATAAAAGCGTGAAGCTAAAAAAAAGATGATAACAAGAATCCAGGACAGTATGCGAGGCAACTAGAAATTCAATATACGTGTTTAATCTATTCAATTTTTTTTTAAATTTCTTGCCAAATATCTTTAATTCTTCTGTAATATTTTTTTTATATTCTTCTTCTTCTCTCTGTTATTTAAAGTTATTTGGTTATAGTTTCATTTTGGTAGCTATAATAACGTTAGTCTTGTACAAGCATACTTAGTCTTATATACAGCGGGTTACGACAATCGAAATCAATTCGGCGTGCAAGTGCAAGGCGCTAACGATCTATTTGTGTAACATTATTTCTGAACCAACGAGCCGTGCTGGTGTACGCTTTGGCGTTTATAATATTCTATTATTACACTATTTATTATATTTATATGCTAGTTAAAGTACTGTTAAGACAAGGACATAATTGTCCTATTTCATCCGAAAATGGGCGGAAAATAGGGCATGCTATAGCTTAATAGTCATAGTCTGTATCCTATATAAAGGTTACAGTCAAGTAGCTATAATTTAAAATTCTTCGCTCTGGAAACTAGGCAAAAATGCGGCATTAAGTTCCGTCACTCAACACGCAATGCCTCGAAGAAGGCGGAAAGTGGGGGCGGAGAAAAGCAGGGACTAAGCAACGAAGTGTCTTAACCTTAGGCTCATATGGTTCCTGCAGTTCCCTCTGCTTACCATGCAATGTGTGGGATAAAACGTGAAGCTAAAAAAAAAAATTAAAATTATATACAATTACATAATTTTTATTTTATACAATAATCTAGATACAATTAAACTTTTAGACCAAGATAAATCTTGAATATATTAATAGATTCTAATTATTATACAAATTGTATATATATTTTTCAATATTGATTTATTTTCACCGAATCGTATCGTTTACGTCTCGTGGACGTTAAATCACACATAACAATCTATTTGCTATGTGTATTTATTTAGAGTCAAACGTATTACGTTATTATTATAGCTTTTGCTAAATATTATGAACTATATATTGACACTTTAGTGCAGCTGGCTTGTGTCCGATTATGATACATTGGTTATGGATTCAAATTTTATAATGTTCACTACACGATTTATTCACAGATCTTCGGAGTGAAACTAGAATGTCGAAATAGTTCAAGTGACAGAAATCAAGGCCACGCTTTATCTAAGAACGGAGATAAAAATATTTCTATCTCAAGACGACACGAAGTATACACGTAGCGTAGCGAATATACGTAGCTTTAAAATTAGTTAATTAGTAAAATGTCTAATCAAAAATTACAACTATCTAAACTATTAAATATAAAATATTTTACGTCCATTTTTTTACTACATTTTTTTTATAAATATCCTTTAATTTTAAGTAATGCATTTTTAAAATTTCAATAGCTTCTCAATTGAGTTAATCGATATTTATACAAACAAATCGATTCGAAATTCACTCAGACACTGATTGTAGGAATGAATATCGATTATTCGCAGAAGATTTTATGATGATCGGTGATGATTGAGCTTTCAAGTAGTTCAAGGAAGAGGTCAGTCTTCAGAGACACGATGACTGATAAATGTCAACGGAACCGCCATTGTTAGAGAACGCGTCTGTTAACAAGTAACAGTATTTGTTTAGTCTATCTGTTATACAGTACATTTTCCATTTAAAGTAGTTTGAGTAAATTGATTCCTTTTGAGATGCAAAGCCTATATTTATGTGATATCGATGAATCTATTGTAATGATATATATAAAATAAAAGCTTGGAAAACTGAGGACCGTCGTGGCGAAAACGCGTAAGCGTCTGCCTGTAAATGCGACGGTTTCTGGGTTCGATTCCCACTCGGAGAAGGTGGATTTTTCTATTTCCATTTTATTCGCTCTGGCTACTAGGCAAAGCGCGGCGTTGAGTTTCGCCACTCAACAAGCTTCGTAAAAGGCGGAAAGCAGGGACGGAGAAAGCAGGGATTAGAGCAACGGAGTATCTTGACACTAGGTTCGTATGGTTCCTGCAGTTCCCTCTGCCTACCCTGCCATGTGCAGGATAAAGCGTGAAGCTAAAAATAAACTTTGTAAAAACTATTATTGTTAGTCTTAGAGATAAACATAAAGACATAATATCTTATCAAAATGACTATGACTATGATTTGTTGACATATTAAAAAAAATCAACATACAATGTAAGGTTGTAAAATATAGCTTTTCAGGCTTTTCTGAACTTATCTGTATAGACTTACCCGGAATTTTTAATTCTTTTCCGGCAGAATATAAAATGCTGCTGCAAATATATTATTAAGGTTTTTTTATTTAAAAAACAAAAAGGAAATTAATGAGCATATATATTAATGTATGTTGTGTTGTAATATATTTAAATAAAATAAGAAAAAAAAAATAGTTATTCGTTTCGCTATTAATCAAGTGCATCCGTTAACAAGACATGCTCCAAATGTGAAGATTAAATCTATGTAATGTATAATGTATGAAGGAAGTACTTGGTGGCTGGCGCTAATTAAGTGGTGGTACAGGCTTCATATATATATATATATATATATATATATATATATATATATATATATATATATATATATATATATATATATATATATATATATATATATATATATATATATATATATATATATATATATATATATATATATGAAGCCTGTACCACCACTACTGTACTTAGTCAATACGCGTTTACACGTATATGTCGGTGCAAAGCAAGAGTTTCATAGTTAATAGGCCAATTTTCTTAGAATTCTTAATTTTGAATAATTTAAACTTTTATATAGTCAAAAACAATGCAGTAAGTGACACTTCCACTAACAAGCTATCCTTAAAGGTTAAAAATTCTATATTTAAATAAGCTAAGTAAGTAACTATTATTTACAAACTAATACTCATTATATGCTATTTACTTTGTATGAAATATATGTATATGTAAAACAAGACCTAAGTTAATTTTACCCAATATTTTTATATATATATATATATATATATATATATATATATATATATATATATATATATATATATATATATATATATATATATATATATATATATATATATATATATATATATATATATATATATATATATATATATATATATATATATATATATATATATATATATATAAGTAAACAAAAGGCTGTTTATTACTACCTAGTTTTAGTTTTAAGTGCAGTGTTTATATATTTACAACAAAGCATATCAATCTCGTTAATTGGGCACTTTGATTAAATTCAAATAGAAAATCGATATCCATTTGGTTACATAGTATTAGATATAATAATTAATAAGCTGGTTTAGTTCACGCCCTCTCGTACCTCTTATCTCATATCACTGTCAATAATAATATTAAAGGAATTTCAATTAAGTTTCTACTGGTTTTTGTTTATAAAATGTTGAAATATTTAATATATATATATATATATATATATATATATATATATATATATATATATATATATATATATATATATATATATATATATATATATATATATATATATATATATATATATATATATATATATATATATATATATATATATATATATATATACATATATATATACATATATATATATATATATATATATATATATATATATATATATATATATATATATATATATATATATATATATATATATATATATATATATATATATATATATATATATATATATATATATATATATATATATATATATATATATATATATATATATATATATATATATATATATATATATATATATATATATATATATATATATATATATATATATATATATATATATATATATATATATATATATATATATATATATATATATATATATATATATATACATATATATATATATATATATACATATATATATACATATATATATATATATATATATATATATATATATATATATATATATATATATATATATATATATATATATATATATATATATATATATATATATATATATATATATATATATATATATATATATATATATATATATATATTTAAATATGTATGTATATATATCATCTATTCTAGGACAAATTCTAAACATTGCTAGACGCAAAAACAAAGAATTACTTCTGTAAAGGTCTTCTTCTCCTTTAAATAGAGTAACTCTTTTGACTTGGAGCCTACAATTATAATCTACTGTACTATGATGACCCAATTACAAAATATATAATATTTTTTGCTATCGGTACTCATATTTAGACATTGTTTTAAATACCTGAGACTGATATTAACATAATTTATCAAATAAATAAACTAAATTTATCGCTTTCAGCAACATCCATTTGTAAGTTTAGTTTAAAATTACTATTGTAAATACATCTATTATTGTAAAATAGTAACTTGAATTTGTATTTACTACGATGTTATTTTATTTATAGTGAATGAACTAGTAAATAGTTTTAAGGGAACAATTTATTTTGTTTATTTATTTTAATCGTTATTTTGAACAAATATGATTTTCTGTAATATAATTTATATAGGTACCTAATTTATATGTAACACATTTATTTGTCTGCTTAGACCGTTATGGCACAGAGGCGTAAACGTCTGCCTGTAAACGCGAAGGTTTGAGGGTTTGATTCCCTCCCGGGGAAGATGGATTTTTTTATTTCCATTTTCTTCACTATGACAACTAGGCAAAAGCGCAG
Organism: Dione vanillae; assembly: GCA_037178615.1. Classification (NCBI taxonomy): domain Eukaryota; kingdom Metazoa; phylum Arthropoda; class Insecta; order Lepidoptera; family Nymphalidae; genus Dione; species Dione vanillae. Next base: position 180,495 of record JAZFAU010000206.1, read on the forward strand.
CGTTGAGTTCCGCCACTCAACACGCAATGCCTCGAAAACGGTGGAAAGCGGGGATGGAGATAGCAGGGATTAACAACGGAGTATCTCAACACTAAGTTCGTATCATTCCTGCAATTCCCTCAAAAAAAATGTGTATAGTGTTACATGCTGGGCAACGCGTAAGTAATTGTAAATATAATTTACTAGAACTTCTTGATGATACAGAGTAAAGAATTAGCAACCTGAAATTCAGGGAATCTTAGTTGTTGCCATAATAAATATTTATTTTTACCATTGCAACTTGAACCGATAATTCGTTTTGTGAAATGTGTTAAGATATAAAAATGTATAAGTTATACATAATATTTGGTATACTTAGATTTTACGTGACAATCCTTTGATTTTTTTTCTTTTTCTTTTTTTTTAGCTTCACGCTTTATCCCGCACAAGGCAGGGTAGGCAGAGGGAACTGCAGGGACCGTGGGAACCTAGTGTTAAGACACTCCGTTGCTTAAGCCCCTGCTTTCTCCGTCCCCGCTTTGTTAATCCTTTGTTCATTTTTATTTTATTGAAAAAATTATTCTATGAGTCTATGGTTATTTACTTTATTTCCTTTCAAGTACCAACTAATTCAGCTATTTCAATCCGCTTCATCTAGAATCTGCAGCTCATCTCCACTAACAAATACACTGTGTGGTATCGTTGCTTTTTACGTTAATAAGTATATAATACCAAAATGCTAGGTTTTATTTATAGAGTCACTTGATTGCACAAGTAGCACCATTCCTTAAGAATGCGAGTTACGCTTTTGCCGTCCTTGGTTGTAAGCTGGCCACGCGACGGTCAAACAAACCGTAGTATACTCTGATGCGAATATTTCGATAAGTAATAATTGGAAGTTATACATTTACTTACTACTGATTTAATAATAATTGTGTTTAGCATCTGTACCTTATATGAGTTATATAAAATAACTACATAATTCAGTCATATATAGCGAGATAAGAAACGTGAATCCCCACTTTCTGCCCAATTTTCGGTTTAGTGTAAGCTCAGTGATAGAACTTATTGCCCCGCTTTCTCTTGTTACCAGAGCACAGAAATGAAAATAATACCTTTCTGTGCGTAAGATTCGAACTAGGAATGGAAATCACAATTGTTGAACATTTAAACACTGTACCATATCGGTTAGTTTATAACCGAATTTGAACCTAATTGAATTTACTTCACAAAAAAATCTGTGGTAGAAAATGCGGAAAGCAACCCTTTACTAATTTCTAGGAAGTATAGTTTCAATTTCATAAAATATATCTGTGCCCCAAAGGACTGCAAATTATAGGCAGGATATTTGATACCTTCATACTTCCTTTATAAGAAACGAAAGATATACGTATGACATTTTGCTTTAATATCACTATCCTACAAGAGTTCTCTTGTTTCCCATTGATTGGTAAAAACATAAAAAATGCGACAACATAAACATATCATATATACAAAACATATCATATATACAAATGGCAATATTTTTAAAAGCTAGTAGTCATTTTACCGATATTTCAAACTTTTTGACCAAGAATATATCTAGTTGAATACTTGTTTATGTATAATTTCTTTTTAAGCTCGCATGTTATTTGAAAAAAAGGGAATTGTCATGGCGCACAGAGTCAGCGTCTGCCCGTAAACGTCAATCGCGTTTGTGGGTTCGATTCCAATTCGGGGAGAATGGATTATTTTTATTTCCAATTTGTGACATGCTTTGACAAATGGGCAAGCGCAGCGTTGAGCTCGTGATTTAAAACGCAATGCCTCGAAAGGTGGAAAGCGAGGAACAGAGTGTCTTAACACTAGATTTCTTTGGTTAACCTAACCTACACTGTTATGTGCGGGATAAAGCGTGAAGCCAATTTATTACTCGAAAACACATACTAACGCTCATCGTAATATTATCATAGAAATAGTGACCTATTTCCTAGGCCTTCTTTATTTGTAGATACTTCAAGAACATATTATTTAAATGAGCTTTACAGTAATGGGTAACAAACCAAACAGGCTTAGCGTTGGGTGGGTGCCATATTGCTACTCATGTATGGATTTGCTGTTCCAAAAATAATGAACATAATATTGTATCTTAGAAATAATATACGATAAAATAAATATACGATATTAATATTATGTATTAAAACATTTAATACAGCCTGTCTAGTACTGTATATCAAAGTGCTTAAAGCTTCGTTTGGATAATAAAGCTTTTTGATTAAGGGAAATATTGATTCCTAGTAAATTATGACATTTTGCTTGTCACATTTCATATAAAAAAATAGATATAACGACTTCGAAAAGAACTACAATAGAACGAAGTAATATTATCTATGTATTTTAACTATTGTTAATTACATAATACAATTTGTGGCAGTATCATTTGTATAACAATCTAATTTTAAAGTAGACTGTTATACAAATTATATTGTACCGCCTTTTTTAAGTACATTTTGTTAAGCGGTTTTTAATCCCTTTATATACAAATTCTCTTTAATCATTCTTGTATTTGGCTCATATAAGTATCGTTGAGTTCAGCTATTCGAGACACAATATCTTGAAAATTTAGTGAAAAATGGGGAACAGTGTCTAAACAGAAATTTAAAAAAAAATATTTAAAAATTTGACACAACAGGAATTGAACTCGCGTCTCTTGGAAACTGTCCAAGCGCTATAACTACTGGCCCATGCGTTCTTTTCACCACTCCACGTTCAAATCCTGCTGCAATATTTGATTTTTTTTTTCGTTTTCTTTAAATATTTCTTTAATCCTTATTGTAGAGTATAGAGTGTTAAACTTTAAAAATCATAGAAGTAGTTAGTGTCTAAAAATTAAAAAAAAAATTGTAATATTCGTCCGCTTATAACATATTTATAATACAACCTTCTTTTACATTTTATCATCTATTATGTCATTGGTTTTTGCGCATCCTTTGTCGGGTGATCGCGTGCACGTAAGTACAACAATTTGCGTGACGGCCGGCAAATTATAGCTCTTAAATACTTAGCTTTCACTTTTTGCGGGAATGACTAAATATTGCTTTGAATGTATAGACTGGTGTATTTTTTAAATAATCCAGTTAAAAATAAGTGAATAGGCACGGTGTTGTTCCGTTACGTAACACGTAATTACTTCTAAGAGGAAACTATATAATATAGTATTTTATGATTTTTAAAGTGTTAATCTACACTGAGGATAACATAAAAATTTAAACGCAACATAAATAATTAAATATTTTAAATATTTCTTTTTTACTTTAGTATTTTTATAGCGGCAACTGAAATATATGATTTGCTAAAAATTCAGCTTTCTAAATATGACGGGTCATGAGCTATATGCAGATATGAGATTGGTAATAGAGTCCCTTTTACCTTTAAGGTACATAACACTAAAAAATAAATAATATATTCACGGGCGAATAAGAATAAGAATGACACGCCAATAAACCATTGTTTAAGTTCAGTTCACAAAACAAGACAAACAAATAACACAGAGGCACCCACGGGGCAAAGATTTATTGTAAGCTCCCGAACTATGTATAAGGCAAGCATCGATCACTATTGGGCTATTTGTCATTGAAAATATTTACGTGATACAAAGTTCAAAGCCGTCGCCGCAGGTAGATATATCAAAGCGTTTTGTTATAAATGCCGCACACGTATGTTAAAAGTTTATTAAGGCTTTATTAATAGAATAATAATTATTAATCTAAAGAATTTGAAAGCTTTGCTATTCTTTCAAATTTATTCTAGATTGCCTAAGATTTTTTTTTGGTATTTTTGATATGTACACTGAAGATACAAAAATGTTTAAAGATATTATAAAAATATTTATGAAAATCAAGTTTCATTAAATTTTCTATAGTAGGCAGAGGGAACTACAGGGACCGTGGGAACCTAGTGTTAAGACACTCCGTTGCTTCTAGTTGTGTCATAATAACTGACCTGACTGGCTGAAGAATTTTTGCCTAGCCAAAGCAAATTATTGTATATACATATATACCACAGTAATACTTTAAAAACATAATAAAAACCTTATGGCTGAGTAAAATGACAATTCGAAGTTAGTCGTTTATAATTTCAGTGCGTAAAATATATTCTACGTGACTTGTCTAATATACGTGATACGATTGTAAGCGTTCCCGTTTTTATTTATTAAGAATGTCTAATATATGGCTTTAATTATTTACTGGGTTGTTTTGTGACAAGATTAACTCATTTTTTAATTCCGTGAGAACGAAATAAAAAAAATATTTTTCTAATAAGTATAAATCAAATATGATTTAAGTATTTTAAATAAAACAATTTAAACGGATTTATCGTGTTTATTAAAATTTTTTTGTGAGAATCAAACTACCATATCTATATCTCAGATATCAAGAATGGGCGTGTATTAAAGTCAGCTGTGTGTGAGCACTCCTTGAACAAGCCTAACCATTACATCAGGTTTGATAAACCTCATATACTCGCTAGGGAAAATAAATATACTCCTAGAATGATCCGCGAGGCTATTGAAATACAAAAACATCCTAATTTCAATAGAGAAGACGGTTGGAAGCTTTCTACCACCTGGGATCCACTTATAAAAATTTTAAAATCCCAAACACACCACACCAGAGGGCAGGATACAGTCAGCTCATTCTGCAGGAATCCAGGGTGTACTACCCTGTGAGGCAACTCAGGAACCGTTGGCGGTAGTTTGATATAATAATTATATCAAATGACATACGAATGCCACCTCAGTCTATCCGTGACCACGGACTACTGCAAACTGCAAAGTGTTCGAAACGTCGGGTTTCACAAAAAATGTTAATATACGCGATAAATCCGTTTAAATTGTTTTATTTAAAATGTATAAAAATCGCGAAAATCAAAGAACTTATTATGATTTACGTAACTTTAGGCCATCATCTATATCTAGCAGCATCACATTGTTATTGGAACGATTGTCGCTGTAAGCTTCCGATGAAGCTTTGAGCAATACTTTTATTGAGCAATTTTGCTTAAAACACTCTATTATATAAAAAATACTTAACATATAAAAATTTAAACGCAGCGGGACTCGAACCCGCGCCCTTTTACGAAACGTGCAAGCCCTCTCACCACTAAGCCATGTGTTCTTTATCACGGCGCGTCGAAATTCTTATATGTTTTATACAACTTATTTCGGTGTTAGCGTCACTGTAGGGAGATAAGAGAAATTGGTAAAAATCTCGCGTGGGTTCGAGTAAAGTAATAGTTAAAATAAAAAGAAATAATTAAAGTATTTAATTAGCGAAATAGTTATAATAATGAATAATTATAGCATGATTGACAAATCCGGAAACTTGGAAAACAACATACAGCATCGAATATCAGCCGCCTGGCTCAAGTGGCGCGAGCTCTCTGGAGTCACTTGCGACAGTCGAATGCCCATTAAGCTAAAAGGGGTAATCTATAAGTCAGTCATAAGACCAGTCCTGACTTATGGAAGCGAGTCTTGGGCCGTAACGAAAAGGCATGTTAGTACCATCCAAGTCGCCGAAATGAAAATGTTGCGGTGGATGTGCGGAGTAACCAGGCTCGATAAGATCCGCAACGAGTACGTGCGCGGTAGCCTTGGAGTACGCGATGTCGCCGACAAGATGCAGGAAAACAGGCTGCGATGGTACGGACATATAAAAAGGAGACCACCTGAGTACATTGGCAATACGACACTCAATCTTAATATACCCGGACAACGGCGAAGGGGCAGGCCCAAACTACGGTGGATGAGTGTCGTAAAGAATGACATGGCAAACTGCGAGCTCGAAGAAAAAGACGTCCAGGACAGAGCGAAGTGGAAGAAGAAGATACGGAAGGCAGACCCCGGCACGAGACGAGACAAACGCTAAGAAGAAGAAGAAGAAGAATGAATAATTATAATAATGAAACGAAGGTACCTACCTCGATATGCGAGAACTAAATACTATGAGGACCGTCGTGGCGCAGAGGCGTTGCGTGTGGAAGATAGATTTTCCTACTTCGTTTTCTTCGCTCTGGAAACTACGCAATGCGCGTCGTCGAGTTCCGCCACTCAACACGCAATGCCTCGAAATAGGCGGAAAGCGAGAACGGACAACACTAGACTCCTATAGTTCCTGCAGTTCTCTCTGCCGACTCTGCCATGTGCGAAATAAAGCATGAAGGTAAAAAAAAATAAATAAAAAAAATACTACTGCTACTACTTTTTTTTCAGGTTTGTGGGTTTAATTCCCACTCGGGGACATTTTCTTGGCTCTAGTTACTAGTCAAAGCACGGCGCTGAGTTCCACCACCCAACAATCAATGCCAAAAAAGAGGAAAAGCAGGAAACATAGTAACACTAGGTTCCCATGTTACCTGCCGATCTTCCCTCGCTATTTGATAAATCTTCTAGCAAATATGTAACTTACTGTACACTGTATTCGAATTGAATGGAATAATAAAATAATTAAAATATAAAGGTTTTTAACCAATGTAAGTTTTAACTTTAATTATTAATTAGTACATCAAGTAAAGTAAATATATTATTAAAACAAACAAGAGAGCCACGTTAGTTTACATGAAAGTTGTGTAAATACCAGTGCATATTTATACAATTACTCTGAAAGCGTTCGTTGACTTTTCCAAGTTTGCTACTAAGGAAAGGAGAGGTTGTAACATTTGGTTTGTACTTTAAATTAATATCCTTTTGATTAGAATCAACAGTTTAGGCTAGGTAGCTTAATCCGAATTTAATCCTTATTTGAAATAACTGACTTGCCAGAACCACATTCTCTATTTTTTACAGACATATATTTAGAACCGATAAAAAAATATTTTTCCTATAAATTTTAGCTCTACTTTTTATCCTACAAATAAAACAAAAGGCAAAAACAATCCTAAGCAATAAAGCCAAAAGCAGTTCTCGTAGGCTTTATAAATATATTTTCTATACAAAATTATAAAATACAAATTGTTTGTATTTTATAGTTTTAGTACATTTAGCAAAACTGTTTCCAATCCCTGCTTTCAGTTTTTACTACAGCTAATATAGAAATGAAAACATTATTGTTTATGAAACAAATATTATATAAAATAGCTTGAGTGTTGGTTATTTTACATGAACTTGGTCGATACGTGATAAGTGTATATATATGTACGTTCCTACGTACATATTATGTAATATTCGTCTAGACTTAGAGCAAATAGTAAAGTGGCGTAACCTGTAAATTATTAGTAGTATAAGCATTACTTACAAGTAAATTAAATTTCGTCCCGACTAAACCGGACGCATCAAGGGTTCCGCACGAATACTTCTATACAGTGATCCAATTTAACAATTGAAACTTGCTTGGAATCATTTAATATAGAGTCGTCTTTCTCAAACTATATCGCTTATTTGTCAATTACTATTTTGGTTATTCAAAATGATGAAAAGTATATATTTTACTAAGCAATTTCACGTCTTACCCCGCGTTAACTCACAGGAACCGTGGGGAATTCATTGTTAAGACACTTCGTCCACTTTTCTCTATTTGGAGGCTTTACGTGTAGAGTAGCGGAAATCAAGCCCACGTTTGCCTAGTTACCAGAGCGAAGAAAATGGAAATAAATTAATTCACCCTTCCCGAGTGGGAATCGATCACAAAAACCGTCACGTATACAGGTAGATACTGCGTCTCTGCACCAGGATGGTCATCTAAGCAGTTCACATCTAGCAGTTTACATATGTTCTGTATGACATAAGGTTATTTAGAGCCGTTATATAAGATGTCCAGGAAATTAAATATCCATTTAACTTTTTTACATATATACATAATATTATATGTATAACTTTCCCTTTGCCAACTGCATGATTGACAGACAATACTCAAACGAAATTACTGCCTGTAGAAACCTGAATTTAGTTTTGCGATTTCTCCAAAAAAAACCAAAAGCCACAACTTATGTGAAATAGTCACATTCTCTTGAACCACGTCCATAATGGCGCACATATTGACACTTGACACTCACTGATCGCATTTTTATACGTCACATAACTTAGTAACAGGTTCGATTTATTGATATGATGTTAGAAATTGAAATCGTACACTTATAGGTTTCTTTATGAATCGTTTAATTATTTTATTATGATAATCATAATGTGGACAAATATTTAAGGTGTGAAAATTATATCGTTACAGGTGTTGAGTAATTCAATGACATCGACTAACGATCTGTCAGATATGATCATGCGATACATTGAGTCCGATTAAGTTACGAAATTAAAATCTTGATAAATTCATAGATATAGTGTTCTGCTATAAATTAGGAGGCTCGTAATATATTTGAGACTTTTATGGTACAGATTTCTTTTCTTTTTATAGCAAGTGATTTTTACTGATCGATGATCGTGGCATGAAATATTTTCGTTTGCTCTAGTGTTAATAGTTAAAGTGTTTTAAGTATTGTATCAAATTTAGACAGTAGGTAGATCCTGCTTCTGTACTAAAACCTCTTTAGAGGACAAAGCTGGTAATTTAAAACAATATTATTAAAATACGATTTATATTGTATTCTTAAGTCGTATAAAGTATTTTCAATTTTTTTGCTTACTCTAGGTCGAGTATGTATAAATATATATGTCTAGACCAGACCACACAATTCTCTAGAGTGTAAACCTTTACCTGTAATCCGTTATCGTTGGACGGAAAACAGTCCTGTGCAACTTGATTAGAGGCGCCGCTCGCACGTATCGTTTGTTTTTATCGTTAATTAATTTGCGTAAAGGACAAAATATACCTCAAGGTACATATCTCGATTTTACTTGACTTTACTTATGTGTATTTCATTTATATATATTTAACGCCTAAATTTAGCAGCTTGAAAGAATTATATATTGACGCTCTTAACTTTTTTAACTAATTTTAAGAAATAGCATTATACGACTAATGCAACATACATATATAAATGACACATATGTTGTCGTAATAAATATCTTGTTTATCATACAAAAAATATAATTTAATACATATATAACTTCACGCACTATTCTGCATATAGCAGGTATATGTAGAATATTGAGACTAAACAGAGGAAACCAAGAATGTAACGCACTACTTACCTTATTCTTTCTGTCCAAGAAATTTGGAGATATTTCGTTTTGAATGGTGAAGCTCAACACTTAAGGGCTAAGAAGTGAAATAATTTAATTTGTCCAAGTGGGAATCGAACCCACCAACCCTAAAACTTAAAATAATATTTATAATAAAATCGAACCTCCAACCCTCGTCAGTCAATATTTTACTACAAAGATTACCAAGTTAGCCTTTAGGATATACTATATAAATCAGGACTATAATAAATAGAGATAGCAAAATTCAAACAGAAACAATATTCCGGCTTCAAATGAAATTTAAAGTCGTGTAAAGTTTGGTCAGCATCGATATCTGACGTGAACATGGGTACGGAAGCAAGGCTGGTATACTGATTTATTGTTACAATGTGTGACTGTATAACAGACGCGTGATATAATAGCTACAGATCGGTTTATTTTATATATATTTATGAGATTTTCTTTTATTTTCATTGTAAAGCTAATGTGGTATTTGGGTAGTTACTCTAATTTTAGCTTATTCTAACAATACAATAAATTGTATAAAGCATATAATATATTATATTATTTTAAAGTTATGTAGTCCATTTATCAAGAAGTAAAAATAAATCACGTTGAAATTGCTTCAATCGAATGGTCTAAGTAATTTTGGACACCTAGAATGTATCGCATTAAATTTGCATTTTTAAATATGCAAGGTAAGTTAGAAAGCATGTGGCTTGTTATTCTTTACTCTACACTTTTCCCTTATATTGTTCTAGAAGTATTTCATGGTGGCCAGCAAAAATGATTTTAACCTAGTTAAATCAGAAATGAAATAATTTTATTACAAAATATTTTTAATTCAACACCAAAGTCACTTCTTCTTCTTCTTCTTAGCGTTTGTCCCGTCTTGTGCCGGGGTCTGCCTTCCGTATCTTCTTCTTCCACTTCGCTCTGTCCTGGACGTCTTTTTCTTCGAGCTCGCAGTTTGCCATGTCATTCTTTACGACACTCATCCACCGTAGTTTGGGCCTGCCCCTTCGCCGTTGTCCGGGTATATTAAGATTGAGTGTCGTATTGCCAATGTACTCAGGTGGTCTCCTTTTTATATGTCCGTACCATCGCAGCCTGTTTTCCTGCATCTTGTCGGCGACATCGCGTACTCCAAGGCTACCGCGCACGTACTCGTTGCGGATCTTATCGAGCCTGGTTACTCCGTACATCCACCGCAACATTTTCATTTCGGCGACTTGGATGGTACTAACATGCCTTTTCGTTACGGCCCAAGACTCGCTTCCGTAAGTCAGGACTGGTCTTATGACTGACTTATAGATTACCCCTTTTAGCTTAACGGGCATTCGACTGTCGCAAGTGACTCCAGAGAGCTCGCGCCACTTGAGCCAGGCGGCTGATATTCGATGCTGTATGTTGTTTTCCAAGTTTCCGGATTTGTCAATCATGCTACCCAGGTATTTGTACTCTTCACACTGTTGGACTACTTGTCCATCAACCACTATAGGATCAGTGTGGGGGGTAGACACATTGCACTCCATATATTGGGTCTTCGCAACACTAAGCACTAGGCCACCTGTCTGCAGCTGCCTCTTCCATGCCTCCAGGGCGTCTTCCAAAGCTTTCCGAGTTGTTGTACAGATTGCCACATCATCCGCGTAAATAAAAGTCCATGGAGCTTTCTGTTGAGCATCCTCTGTGAGTGTATCCAGCACGAGACTGAACAAGAAAGGACTCAAAACCGAGCCTTGATGAACCCCTTCTGTGACAGGGATAGATTTAGTCACTCCTACAGTTGTTCTGATAAAGGACCGAGCATTTTTGTACATATCAGCAATAACTGTGACGTATGCTTCAGGGACATTTCTTGTCCTGAGACTCCACCATATGGTACTTCGTGGCACACGATCAAAGGCTTTTTCCATGTCCAAAAATGCTATATATAGGGGTTCTTTCTTAGCTCGATACTCTTCAGCAATCATAGTCATTGCAAATGTTGGGTCAACGGTATGAAAGCGTACTGGTTTTTGGAGAGTGAGCATTCCATACGAAGCCTACTATCGATCACTCTCTCGTACAGCTTCATAGTGTGGCACATTAACTTGATACCTCTGTAGCTGTTACACTCATACCTACTTCCTTTGCCTTTGTAGAGTGGAACTATCGTACTCATTCTCCAAGCATCTGGCATACACGCGGATTCCAGAAGCATCTTGCTGAACAAATTGGCCAATACTATTATTCCTGCATCTCCCAGACATTTCCACGCTTCAATAGGAATGCCATCCGGCCCCACCACCTTTTTATTTGCCATTTTCCTCAGCGACGATTTAACTTCCTGGGGTGTTATCGGTGGTATTAGGCCCACATTCTTGCACACTTCTGGTAAGCAGACAGTTGTGGTGGAAGGGTTTGTGTTAAGCAACTCGTTATAATATTGGTACCAAGTTTCTAAGATATCGCTATCATGGTATATTAGGGTCCCATCTTGGTCTTTTACTATCTTTGACTTTGCAATATCTTTGGTGGCCTGATTTCGAGACTTTGCTAGCTTGTATATGAGTTTTTGACCGTCTTTTGTCTCCAAGGAATTATAGAGGTCTTTATTGGCTTTGGATCTTTCAACAGCGACTACTTTTCTGGCTAACTTCTTTTTCTCTTTATATAACTCCCTGTCTTCATCTGTCTTAGTGAACTGCCACCTCTTAAACGCAACTTTCTTTTCTTTAAGCGCTTCTTGCACTGGTTCTGTCCACCACCATGTTTCTTTGGGTATGCGCTTTCCGCCTTTAGTTCGCCCAAGTACTTTATTGGCTGCTGAAAGAATCTTTGCCTGTAGCTGCAGCCAAATTTCATTCACGGCATGTACGTTTTCTGGAGTTTTGAGATCTTTTAATTCGTTACAGAACTCTTCCACTTTTTCTCCCTTCAGTCCTCCACCATTTAGTTAGCTCTGGTTCTTTCGATACTCTTGGTGTTGTTCTGGATTTAAAATTCACGTCCATGACCACAAGTCGATGTTGCGGCGCTACACATTCTCCTAGAATGACTTTGCAGTTTTTGACTCTTCTAATAAGATCTCTGTTGAAAAGTAAGTAGTCGATCTGCGAACAACTCGAGCCACTTTTATAGGTGATCAGATGTTCTGGCCTTTTAATGAAAAATGTATTAACTATGGCAAGATCGTGAGACATGGCAGATTGCATAATTGATTTACCCTCTTCATTTGTGGAGCCATACCCGTATCCTCCATGTATCCGTTCGCACGGCATGTATTTTGCCCCAACATGACCGTTGAGGTCAGAACCCATTACTGTGATTTCGTTTCGGGGTACATCTTGGAGTATGTCATCTACGAGGGTCCAGAACTGATCTTTTTCGACTTTAGTGCAACCAGACTGTGGAGCATAGGCGGATAAAATATTTACGATCTCACCATGTATGAGCACTTTTACAGTCATGGCTCTGTCACTAAAGCGTTTAACATCAATTATGTTGTCTAGGTGTTCTTGACTTATTGCTATTGCCACGCCATTGCGACTGCCCTGAGATCCTGTATACATTAATTTGTAGCCTTCCCCAATGTTACGAGATTTAGATCCCTGCCATCTTGTCTCCTGGAGACAGATAAAATCCAGCCTGCGGCGTTTGAACATATCTGCGAGCTCTTTTGTCCTCCCTGTTAGTGTTCCAACATTTAAGGTTGCGAAGCGGACCTTCTGGTTGCATTCTGGGACTAGCTTCTTTAGTCGGAGTCGTCCATTTTCCGATAGCCTTAGCCCATTTATCGCAGATGTAGGGCGATGTGTCTGCGCGTCATTTTGCGGCGACGCCCTATCTGTATACCTATTTATTTTGAACAACCTGTTCATCTTTTCTCTAACATATGACTATGTGGGATTTATTAGATGGTGCACCGATTGTCATCTGACGTACAAAAACCTGCTCTTGTGAGACAGGAAAACCCCCGAAACAGAAAGGTGTTAGTTCTGCGGTGTAGGTATTTAGATCTACACAAAGCGAAGTCTGGTTATACCGCCAGAGACTCGGTCGCCAGAGCCTCGTCCGTTATCTAGCAGGGAGCACCACAGTGACTGCTAGAGCCACCGCCACTGGCTATTCACACGAACCACCGGTGCGGGCAGGTGAGGTTGACAGTTGGGCCGGATGAGATGTTGGATACTCTTTGGGATTACAGGATACTCTTTGGGAGTGACACCAAAGTCACTCCCAAAGAGTATCCTGTAGTTTTTCTAATTGGCATTGGCATAACTGGATCTGATTTTATTAACTTAACGTGACACTTTGCCTTATATAAGAGTTTTCATAAATGACTAAGCATAGTTTATTATTTCACATGGAAAATGAATTCGGTACGATTGTACCACGATGTCCTTTTCTTTGTAAATTCGAGAAGCAAATGTAAATCAAACCGTTATTTTTTTCGTTACTCCGCATATTGCAAGGTAGGCAGAGGGAACTGCAGTAACCATTTGAACCTAGTGTTAAGACACTGCGTTGCTTAGTCCCCGCTTTTCGCCTTTTTCGAGGCATTGCGTGTTGAGTGACGGAACTCAACGCCGCGATTTGCCTAAAAACCGTTACAGTTCCTTATAATCTAATAAGTAAATATAATATTCCAATTAGATGTCAAAGCTTATATGAAATATAAAATATTTCATTTTTAACATTAATTTACATATTCACGTCAATAAATCATACTTGCACGTGACAAATCTCGTGATAGTATCTAAAAAATTTCATACTTAAGAATCATTAGTCGATGTGCGCATGAATAATTCATTTCCTACGGCGAGTGTTCCCAATACCTATAGAGTGTTAAATTCGTCAAGTGGCTGTGGAAATATTTGGTTTCGTGAATTTGTATACCATCTTGGCGTAGTTGAAAGCTTTCTGTATACACGCAATGAGTAGGTTCGTACTTGACTTGGATTTTTTTACTAACTCTACTGACACTTGTTCTATAAATATATCATTTCCTTTATATTATTAGAAGGCCCGGCAGATATTGTGCTGGTTAAAAATAATCATATATATGTCACACGGTCAAACGTTCATATGATAGATTCACCTCCAATGAGAGGCGTAGGGAGGAGTATAAATTAGTTTGGATAAAAACTATTTTATACCTGTCTAGTTAGAAAATCCTTTAAAATTTACTCATTAGAAGCAAAATAATTAAGTAGTATGTGTTTTTTATAAAACAAACGTTGGTTAAGCCTGGATATGGTACCTCGTTGCATTAGGCAAAGAGGGAATGGTTTAATGTAACCCTATAATTTTCTTTAATTTAAACACAACATATATCTTACATAAGTAAAAACAAAGATTATGAAATAACAAAATGTCTTAACACTAGGTTCCCACGGTTTATGCGATTCCCTCCTCCTACCCTGCTATATACGATGTAAAAAAAATCATTTCTATATATTTATTCATTTGCATACGCCATTGCCTATAAATGTATATAGTTTACGTATTTAACTCACGTATAATAAATTGATCTTGACACAATTCTACACTTCAACAAAAATTCTCTCACACGTGATTTGTATGGATATAAGCAACTAGTGAAGTAAATATACCGTAACCCGAGATGCTATAATACAGTTGTATTAGTTAAAGATAATGAATACCAAAATGACATTTTTGGCCAAGATGAAACGAAATGAGCAGAAGTTTTTAAAATCCATGTCGAGACATTAATATGCAACGATGACGTCATATATGAAGTATTTAACAATTTTTACAAAAGTTTCAAGCTGTATGCACATAGCAAATCAGAGAGAACTGAGAAATGGTATATATGTTTCTCCTTCTTCATTTTTCGGCCAATTTTCGATACACTGTGGGTTGAGATTAAATGTTTCTTCATAGTTTCACGCATTATCCCGCACAAAATAGGGTAGGAACCGTTAGAACCTTATGTTAAGACACTCCGTCCCCGCTTTCCGACTTTTCGAGGCGTTGCGTGTTGAGTGGCGGAACTCAACGTCGCGCTTTGCCTATTTGCCAGAGCGAAGATAATAATTAAGCAAAGCAATATCTTAGGTAACAATAATATAATAATTACAAAACATACTTGCATATTGATCTTCTTAACTGTTAATACAAACTCGTTACTTCACTTATAAAGCATTGGTGCGGTGGCTCATAACAATTACCACGCTTACAACTTAAGTGCAAATAACAAAGGCGCTGAAATATTTGAAAATTAACCTAAATCCGTTAAAATAGAGTTCAATTTCGGATCCCACACAAATAATAACTACCTAGGACAATAAGATCAAGTACAACAGCTCAGGTATGGTCCGTTCTTAAACAATGGGTATTTAAAAGGAAACAATTTGTGGCCTTTTACTTGCAAATCAATACATAAAGTTACAGAATAAACCTGGTTTAATAGAAGCTTTACAAGAAAGCTATCGCAAAGCTCGTTAGCGCTGTAGCATTAAATGGTAGTGGATGAATACTTTACGCAACATCGTGGCTTCTAAATTTGTAGAAAATTGTTGGGCTGATACAAAAGAAAATTTTCTACAGCTTTTTCCTATATAATGTAAAAAAAATAAAAGAAAATTAATTTTAGTTATTAACATAGCATATTATGTATATCATCACATGGATAATATTTAATTATGAGGTTCCATTTTGACTATCTCATGTATCTATCTATTATATGGCAAATTTCTTTAATGTGTATACGTCTGCTTGCTTAATCACAAATGTGTCTAAAACTAAAAGTTATTCCGAAATAGAATATTGTTTTCAAATTAACATGCATTTCAAGCAGTTCAAGTACCATTAAAATATTCTTTTTGAGATGTAACTATTCACGTAATTTTAAGGAGAGTGATATCTACATCGGCAAAGATAATTAAAGCCATTTAATTTTTTTAATTACTTTTTCATCTTGAATTCTTTAAGTTGTAACTAAATTCTAATAAAGAGAAAACAAAATCACACTAGGGTTGAAATAAAGCTTAGTAAGATTTAAAATAATGTAACTTTAACTAAAATATTAAAATTACACCAAATTAAACGTAAAATAAAAATATATATGTCTAACACAAATAAATTAATAAATAAATAAACACTTGCCATTGAGTACTATAAAAACAAATTTAAGAAATACAGCTCAACTATCCAAATAGTACAGATATTATGCATATGTGCATAACGGTATCAACATAATATAACATATGAAACAATTGCGAAAGCTCTTCAGTTTACTTCAATGGTAGCGTGGTAGCCACGCCGTAGTCACGCAGTGCCCTGCGCACGCGCATCAAGCAAACACGCGTGATTCAAATGTAATGCAATAAAAAAATAATTAAAATATAATTAGTAATAACTTTATTATTTCAATAAAAAGTGTTTAGTAAGATTTTTTAATCTGTGCTTTTTTTGTATGGGTGATTTTTTACGATTGTGCTGTGTAGTGATGTGCACTGTGCTTTCAGACATGAAAAGTGATTTTTATTTGACAGGTAATATTTTTAAATTATACTTTTTTAAATAAGTAATTCATGGTTATTTATATATATGAAAACAAGTTATCAGCTTTCTTATTAATAAAATCATAATAAATCAAAATTTTACTATTAAGTTATTGAGTCAATATTCAGTTTTAATATTACTATAAAATTCTATACCTAAAAGAATGTTTTATAACGTCAATTTAACTATATACCTACTTAAATAGATATTACACAATAACAATACTGGTTGTGTACATAGTAAATTCCACTAAAACCTGACTTAGTGTCATAGATATATACAACTAAAATTGTTTAATACTCAAAATGAGTAATTTAGGTATCCGAGCATAATATATAATTTTTTAACCCACAAAATGTTAAAAAGAAATCGATACATGATGAAATTTAAAATATTTAATACTTAAGAGGCCCTAAATCGTAAATAACAGTCGAACACAATAAGTAGTTACTTTATAAAACGTTAGTTAAGTAGTTTTGAGTGTATCAAACAAACATCAAGCTGCCCAAAAATTAAGTTATTTTCTAACAAATGAGGGAACTTAAGAGATACATCTATCAGTGTGAACATTTTAAATAAGCTACGACTAGACAATTTCAAGAGCAAAATAAGTATAAATCACCGAGTGAGCTTCCAGCCGCCCTGCGCTGAAATGTTGATGACTTTGCCTTCGACGGTGACTTAAGTGAGAAACTTACGCGATACTGTAACATTATATGTTATAATTATATTATATTTGTTATTATTTAATTTGTATATATATTTTTTATTTTTATATATTTTAAGCATTACACGTAGCGAGCTATTCAATAATTTTAATAGGCTTTTTATACTCGTTTAAAACTTGCTTAGCACTAGGTGGGGAAGCTTGATGACGATTTATCTGAGCTTAGTGGAAACATAATTTGTTACATAATTAGTTCTTATTTACTTAGTTTCACGGAGGGTAGAGAGGGGAAACCTAGTATTTAAATATTTCATTCTCTGCTACCACAAATACCGCTATTTATCCCAAGTAAAATTTAAGTACTGCAGGCGGGCGTAATCCATTATTTCATAATATTTTATAATTAACGCCCTGTAGCTCGCAGTTTCGTCTGCATGAACTTTTATATGTTAAATCCATACACATACGTAAAAACACTTTAAATTTTGAATAATGTCGTAACGTTGTAAGTAAAACTATTTATTTTGCATTATATTTTGAATTACAAGTAGAATTTCTTCTATATATTTATTGAGATATGCTCTGGCCGTATATGAACGACAGTTTTAATTAAATTG
Organism: Dione vanillae; assembly: GCA_037178615.1. Taxonomy (NCBI): domain Eukaryota; kingdom Metazoa; phylum Arthropoda; class Insecta; order Lepidoptera; family Nymphalidae; genus Dione; species Dione vanillae. Next base: position 198,385 of record JAZFAU010000206.1, read on the forward strand.
ATATAAATTATACTAATAATAATGAAATAAATAAATGTATATTAGTTCAAAGGTACTATCTTAATATTTTATGATGTAATAGTATTAGCACCTGTTAAGTATATGAATTTATTTTGTGATGATGCATACAAAACATATAAGCATACTCTTTTTTTAATTTCATTATTTTCATTTACACCTAGCTTTGGCTGTCGGTGCCTAGTTTGTATTCTTTGTTAGTCTCGTGAGTTTTATTTTGGTAAAAGATTTATGGATTTTATTAAAAAGGTTAAGTTATAATAAAACATCATAATGTTAAATTATAATAATGTTAAATTATAAAAATATTAATAAAAATAATTTTCATCATGACCCATTTCACACATTTAATATGTTCTAAATAATCTTTCTGTCAACTTTACTTTCAATTTCACTTTTTTCTGGAAGACCACAAAAAAATATAAACTCATTCAGCCTGTAATTTAAACCTAACGAACTCGATCGTCCCAAGGTATCCTCTAAACGTTATATTGACAAACCATAATCTCAAGACTCGAGCGAAGATAAATATTTTAATAATTCCATTCAAATTGCAATAAGACCGTTGAAGTGTAATAACATTTATTCGAATGAACCGTGGTTATATTCACAGGTAGCTGATTTCTTCAATTTATATTGCAATAAACGACGATGACTTTGATAGTAATTTTGATGCTTATGTAATTTCTATATTGTAAATATTAGTACGAGTACGTTTAGAGCTTAGATAAAAAAAGATATCAAGCCTAAAATTAAATTAATATTTTTAAATATTATTAAAAAAGTAAATAAATATTAAATTTTTATTAGTCACTGAAATCAAAAAAATCAAAATTGTTTTGAATAAACCTCTTTTAAAATATGTCTATAAGTTGACGGATCTTCTGTATTTTTCAAGAAAGGTAGAGAGATTTCATTCTCATATCATAACCGTAAGCCTAAGTTACATTACATTACAGGTTGGGATCTGAACCCACTAACTAGGTCCACTACTACATGTAGAGGCCCAATTGCATGTACTTACTATCGATGTATATATTCGAAGTTTACATAAATACTTGAGACAGCCCATCAAATAAAATAATAGATTAATAAGAAACCGCCTTAAGCCTCCTACCTAAATAAACCTTTTATTCCTGAAACCCAAATTGTCAGACTGTGGTAGTAAGTTCCGCCACTCGACACGTTATATCATCAAATGAAATGTAACAAAAATTAATCAACTCATTCTCTCCATATAAGAATATTACTAATAAAATAAAAAGACTTTCCCAAATTAAAAAGAAAAGAGGGCCGTCGTGGCGCAGAGGCGTAAGCGTCTGCCTGTAAACGCGACGGTTTGTGGGTTCGATTCCCGCTCGGGGAAGATGGATTTTTCTATTTCCATTTTCTTCGCTCTGGAAACTAGGCAAAGCGCGGCGTTGAGTTCCGCCACTCAACACGCAATACCTTGAAAAAGGCGGAAAGTGGGGACGGAGAAAGCAGGAGCTAAGCAACGGAGTGTCTTAACACTAGGTTCATATAGTTCCTGCAGTTCCCTCTGCCTACCCTGCAATATGCGGGATAAAAGCGTGAAGCTATAAAAAAAAAGAAAACAACAACACTGAGCAATATTCACTATACAAATCAAGAATGTTCAGTCAAGTTAAGTATTATATTAATATAAAGCAATGGTGATACGAAAAGTGTATGAAATTAAATTGTAGGTGTTTAAATACGTTGCGTTCTATCGCTTGATTTCAAATTGACCAATTTAACTTAAATATTTAAAATCTCGTCCGGTCGGGCCATTAGGTGCTCATTAAAATATTTTTGTTTTGATAACTGACTGTACGAGAAGAGTGAATGTGAGAGTAGATATTATATATGCAAGAGTAGATTTGTTATTGTAACGTTGGTTGGTTGTATATACTTAAGAAATACATTCAAAGTATCATTTTGACATGGTCCATTAGATGCTTACTATTTATTGTGTAATGAGGCCACTTGTTGAAATAGCAGAGGTTGCAGGTTCAAGACAGTGAAGGCTGAAATTAATGCTCACGTTTGTTTTATGGTCAAATGTGCAAAGATACCTCATGAGAAACGAAACAGTATATTTTTGTAAAAAATCTTTTATAGCTTAGTTTCTATTACTCAGTTTAATTGAATAAAATAAGGCTCTAGTTTTCTTATAATATATAACATATATGTGTATAGCCTTTGTATAAAAAACGTAATGCAATTGTAATCGTTTCTTTAAATCCATACTCTATCCATACTTGCCTTCATCTACATTTGACTTTGATCAGAACAGATTGTATGGTGACAGGCGGAACTTAACGCCGCGCCCCTTTTTAAGAAAGAAATTGAGAATATTTATAAAAAATATTATTTCTAATTTCAATATACAACCATTGTAGTTAGAGCTCTAAAGATGACCTCTTGTACGTGAGAATACTAGCTTTACAATATTCCAAGTAATTAATAAATATAAATTACCCAGTAAATGAACTAAGCATACTTATAATATGTAGATAACATCTGAAACTAAAGTCCCAGTTAAAATTTCCATACTAATCATCTATAATGTATTTCATATTGCTATGAGCGGAAGTGACTTTACTTTTTATTTCTTCACAGCTTACTTAATCAGCTAATTATATATATCTAAATTTTTGGTTCTTTAACACTATCGTCTCATAATTTCGACATCATTTATCTGTTTAGCAGTAATTACACCTTAATGATAATTTATAAGTATATACTTATTGTGTATTCATTTAATGGTGGTAAGTCAACTGACAATCTTGTCGAATTCATTTTATGTGACTGTATATACATATAAAATATTATTACAAAGTTATATAAGTTTGTAATTATATTTGTATTTCGTTATTATATATTGTGTTATTTCTACAAATATTAAATTATTGATTTTTTTACTAACTTTTACTAACGAGTTTCACCAAATAATGAATGAGTTTGATATAAAATTATTTATTTCATAATGATTTACATATTTACACGAAATTTCTTGACATATTTGTTTTTAGATTACATTCTCACCATCTACTCTGCTTTGCGATATTTAACTATTAATAACTTTTCTTAAGTAATATTTAAATAACCTTGGACTTCCAAGGGACAAAGATTCAAATCTCGCTACCTTATTTTTTATTTTTTTAGAAGTATTTAACTAGCCAGTTCATTCTAAGCCGGAGGAAGTGTGTTATGTATGTATATATATATATATATATATATATATATATATATATATATATATATATATATATATATATGCCTCTCTTCTCTGGCCACTTGCTGTCCCAAAAATAAATATATTATTATGTATATTCAATTCTTATGTAAAAAGAATGAGTACGTTCCCGAGGTCATATATATGCATATCATTAGCGATATAACTTATGGTTGATGACATGTATCTCTTTGTCTTGTTAACAAGGCTCATCTACCTTAGATGTGGTCCATGGCATTAGATCACCCATTATCTTTGACTACCCCACTAGAGATAAAACTGAAATAGTACAAAAGAGCGAATATTGAATAGAACCCTACCTTATCTTATTACTTCATTCTTAGAATTTTATAAACAATATATTTGACTATTTCCTATAGATAGTTGCAATTGTTTGAGAAGAGTATTGTGGAAATACAGTGAGATAGATACATGTGTATAACATAAAATATATAAAAATTAGATTAGATTTAGAAAGAATTTTAGATTCTAATTGTGTCCAAATATGCATACGCAAATGAATATAATAGCTGTATAAGTATAACTTCGAAGCGAGAGAATCATTCTCATAAACAATTTCATTTAAACAATTTAAATTACATACAAACGTAATGTTGTGTAAATTTAATAAACAACAAATCGTATGACCTTAGTATATTTATGAATTGATTAGAATTTACAACTTTGCGGCATTTGAATTGTAATATAACAAGATTGGTGAATAACTTATTAAAGTGAATAGCTTTATCCAAATATGGATGAACCTAGCCTAGATACCGTTGTAGTGTAGTTAACAATATATATATATATATATATATATATATATATATATATATATATATATATATATATATATATATATATATATATATATATATATATATATATATATATATATATATATATATATATATATATATATATATATATATATATATATATATATATATATATATATATATATATATATATATATATATATATATATATATATATATATATATATATATATATATATATATATATTCAGTTACAAAATTAAATTTACACATTTATGTTTGGAACTACTACTACAAATTTAAAATATACATTTTTTATGTGCGAGAAATAAAGTTGGGTAACGGTGTTGGTTCCGATGTTAACTTCTGGCACCTATTTCGGTCTAACTTAGATCGGGTGCTTAGACTGTGCATGTGTCTGTATGTATTTGAGTCTATATGTATGTGCGTCATGTACAACTGTCAGTTGCTTCATATGATAAAAAAAAATAAGAAAAGTATTTCTATAATATTATATTGTTGTAGCTTTACGCTTTATCCCGCACATAGCAGGGTAGGCGACTGCAACCGCGGGTAGTGCTAAGACACTCTGTTCCCTGCTTTTCACCTTTTTGTGGCATTGTGTGTCGAGTGGTGGAACTCAACGCTAGCCTAGTTACCAGAGCCAGGAAATGGAAATAAAAATTTCATTTTCCCCAAGTGGGAATTGAACCCACAAACCGGTCCTCATAAAAATAAAAATATGTTATTTATTTTATTTTTACTGTCATAATTATTAAATATGAAATAAAGGACTTTTGTTACAAGTCAATAGTCAAATAAATTTGTTAGGTAATTTAATAATAGGTTTAAGAGATTGAACTTTACGTTTCATTGTTTCTATACTGATATCATTCTAAATTATAAAAAAAAATATGATTGAATTGAATGTTATTATAATATTTACAATAATCATAACAACACGAAGCTACGATTGTACAAAAGAAGTGAAACGCATTGTGGTAACATTTGGTGGCAGTAGTAAGATGTAATACCACCGGCGTTGAGTTCCGCCACAAAACGCAATGCCTCAAATTTGGATAAAAAATGGTTGCCTGTAAAGTGGGTTTTACGGGCGAAAATTTTACGTGACAACGTCTTTTTCTCGGTAGAATATTTATTGATATGAATAATAATTATAGTATAAATTGCACAAATTTTAACTATAGAAAATATATTTTGTTTCCTAAAACATTGTACATGTGTCAAGTGATACGCGCGGCGGACCGATCATAGTTCGGTGACAGTTGACACATCGTTACGTTACCATTTTCATATGTGACTCCGAGCCGCACAACCTAATTTAAGACGTTGTCACGTCAAAAGTAGCCTAGCCTTGTAGCTGTTATGTAGGTTAAAGCAACAAAAGAAAAAGTATATACTTGAATGATTTAATTCTCCATAAATTAGCAACATTTTATTTGAATTCTAAAAACTGACAAATATCTGATCGAATATTTCAATTTCTTTTATATTTCGGTGACATTCGTCCATTGTTTCTTAAGTTAAAGAAATCGATTCTGTCTTACAATAACTTTAGTTTTGTTTTACGTACAATACTCGTGTTGGCGCTTTGGTCGAACAATCGATGAAGCCCGAAATAATTCTACCTGGGAATGTTGCCAGATATATTATGAATTATCATATTATGCAATTTTAAGAACTGCAGAAGTACGTAAATTGAGTATGTTTAAGAGTTTATCGATAAATAACGTTGTTAACTTATTACTTTTAGAGCCTGTTTTAGTTGTCAGTAAAGAATGTTTCAGTTCAAGATCTGTAATCGCGACGGTCTGTGACTTCAATTCCAAAAAGGGGGAGAATGAATTGTTTTCGATTTCTTCGCTCTTGTAACAAGACAATCGGGGCTTTGAGTTTCGCTACATAATATGCAAAATATCAAAAGACAGAAGGAGGGGAATGGAGTATATTAACACTAGGTTATCTTTGTCTACCCTGCTATTTGCGGGGAACAAAAGTTTGAAACTAAAATAAAGCGCCCATCCAGCAGTGGGCGTCAAAACTGATGGAACGGTGATAACGATATCGTGCTGCAGTGTGACAAACTAGTTGTTGCTTTGATGTCCTATGCGAATATATATATATATATATATATATATATATATATATATATATATATATATATATATATATATATATATATATATATATATATATATATATATATATATATATATATATATATATATATATATATATATATATATATATATATATATATATATATATATATATATATATATATATATATATATATATATATATATATATATATATATATATATATATATATATATATATATATATATATATATATATATATATATATATATATATATATATATATATATATATATATATATATATATATATATATATATATATATATATATATATATATATATATATATATATATATATATATACACGATTTCGAGAGATTTCGAGACTAAAATATTCCATCCTCCCCGAGACAGAATCGAACCCACAAACCGTCGCATTTATAGCCATGGTCAGCCACGAGAGTCTCTTTTTTATATTACGAATGCTATAAATACTGTGAGTAATGTATGTGAAGTGTATACCTGCTGGCTAATACAATACATTAATAGGCGGTACCGGTATTACTGTTTAAAATAGTTGTAATCCTTAAACTAAATCTAAATTCTTACTACTCTGTATCTCACAGTCATGTAAATTATTCTCTATAAGTTATAACTGAGCAAACAATATGAAAAAGAAACGAGTATATTTATTATTAAGTCGGACTTTTGAAGTTATTGCGGCGCGCTTGTTGCTACGTCAACCGTGGGTTTACTTTAGATGGCTTGTATTGTGAATATGCTTAACCAGTATAGAAAACTTAAACTAAGCTAAATAACTATATACTTAATGAAATAAAAGTACCTATGGTTATAAGGCCGCCTTTAAACCACATTTTGTTTGTCACTGCCTGACCCTGCGTCTTACATGTTTTTTTTTTATTTTCTTATTATATTATGTAGATGTATTAAAGTGTTAAATAAATAAATATATTTTTATGTCAATCAATATATATGTTAAAATCTATTTTAACATATACATTGATTAACATATAAAACTTAACGATAACGAACTAGATTTAGTAAATACTACAGTTTTTCTGGGCATCACCTTAGATTCGAAACTTCAGTGGGTGGCCCTCATGTGAACGATTTATCGAACAGACTTAGCTCAGCCGCGTATACGATCAAAAAGATCCACTACTTAACCGACGTCAATACCGCTAGACTAGTTTATTTTAATAACTTCCACAGTATTATGTCATATGATATACTATTATGGGGTAATGCTACTGATATTGATACTATATTTGTTCTTCAGAAACGGGCTGTTCGAGCAATCTATAACATGAGGCCCAGCGATTCTCTTAGGGATAAATTTAAAGACATTAAAATCATGACTATTCACAGTCAGTATGTATTCGAAAATTTAATGTATGTTCATAAAAATATTGATAAACTTAGAACAAATTATGATGTTTACAATGTTAATACGAGAAATAAGTATAAACTTATAATGACACCACTAAACTCGATAAAATTGGTAACTCCTTCCCATGTAATTCCGTTTCTACAATAAACTGCCGAAAGAAGTATTTGATCTTTCGTTAAATAAATTTAAAATCTTTGTTAAACAGCAATTAATTAGTAAATCCTTTTATAGTGTAAAGGATTACATTGATGATAAAACGACATGGAATTAATGAATTGCTCATAAGTTATAATGACGTTTGTGAAGTGATCACAATAGGTTTAGGGAAACCTGGTTGAGTTTATTGTGAGCTCTTCTCACCAGACCGCGCTTGAAACCCTCGTAACTTTAGTTTTAAGTCGTGGAGTGTGTAGGTTTCAGAGGGGCTCAATTCGATATTTATTATTATCGAATTGGGCTCCTCTGACACTCCTCCGTTCGCTCTATCTGACGTACACATGTGATCATCTTATTGATTCTAAGAGGAAAAGTTATAAATAAAAATAATAATAATAATAAATATTTAATATTTTAAATTAGCGTTTTTATATTTAGTTTTAGTTAACAAGACGGCTTTGGGTTCGATTCTCTCGCGGGTAAATGAAAATTTTCAATTTGTACATATTTCATATGAAAACGATCTTACACATCTTTAAAATCTTTTATAATATCTAATATTTATTTTTTTAAATATAGTAATTTTATTTAAATATTGCTTTCAGAAATTTCGTTTTATGATAAGATAAGGAAATACAAGTAATTATATATTCTCAATGAGTATTTTTACTTTTTGTAAAGTAGTGACCGACATGTGTTACCGATTTGGTGACAATGTGGTAAAATGAGTGCACCGTTTGGTTAACCACAAAATTATTATTTCGAAATTAGTTTATATTATATTTCATATTATAGCCTAAAATAACTTAGAAGCAAATAGTTAAAAAAAACGTGATGGTACTGGAACCTGAGCCTCTTTATGGTATGTTTCGAATAAGGTACTTTTTTCATGTCTTCACGCTTTATCCCGCACATGGCAGGGTAGGCAGAACAAACTGCAGGAACCATAGGAACTTAGTGTTTAGATAATTAGTCCCTGCTTTCTCCGTCCCTTTCGAGGTATTGCGCATTGGGTGGCGGAACTCAACCCCGCGTTTTGCCTAGTTTTCAGAGTGAAGAAAATAGAAATAAATAATCCATCTTCACTAAGTGGGAATCCACAAACCGTCGCATTTACAGATAGACGCTACGCCTTTGAGTTGTATGTTTTAGTATAGCAATCTATGTTCATATAAAGTTATCCCGCAATGTACCCCACATATAACAGTTTCCCGTTTTATACCTTCGAAAATGATGCGAGTTAAGAGGTTAAGCTGCGTGTTGCGGGTTGTGATAAGTTGCGTGATAAGAGGAAAAATTGCGCATTTTTCCCATGTTCTGTTAATCAAAATTGATTTCTAACAATTTTATTGTATTAAACCATACATTTCAATACAATGTAACATAAAGTAAGTTTGGAAATAGTTTTTCAGAAATAGGGGCAACTGTATGAAAACAATAAGCGGTATAAACTTGGGAATGAGAACCGCATCGTAAAACGCATGGTCAAAAAGAAAACCAAGTCAATAAAGTAGCAAAAATATATGCATATATTCTTGTAAGACAATGTATATGTCGGCGCTAGGCCAGAGCTTCGCTGTTCGGAGTCCATTTGTTACAATGAAATAGTATGCAAGAATAACTATCAATAATAACTGAATTTATAAAGAAGCGGGGACGGAAAAAAAGCAGGGACTAAGCAACGGAGTGTCTTAACACTAGGTTCGTATAGTTCCTGCAGTTCCCTCTGCCTACCCTGCCATGTGCGGGATAAAGCGTGAAGATTTAAAAAAAAAAATAACTGAAATTAATAACTGCCAATACCTCTTAGCTCTTCATGAGAACTCTTGATAAAAACTTTTTGATGATTTTAACAATTCAAGCTTTTCCACTTCTGATCTTTACTAGAAAATTATATTACAAGAATTTTACATTACAAATAAGTTTTTATTTGAAAAATTAAACTTACAATTTGTATTGAATCTGAATAATTGGAATATAAAACCAAGGTAGATATCTGATAAAAGCTACGTTACAGCATCATATCTTCCAGTCAAAGTTTTAAAGCAATTTTATTGTAGGATATTTTTTATTTATTTCAGGATTTTATTATTTTTAAATGTATCATTTTATATCTTTATTCCTTAATTCTAATTCAACAGAATATAAATAAAATTAAATATCATAAATTTACACAAACAATGATAATATTCAAAACTTGATATTAATTATCTTTACACGCTTAAACCAAACAAAACTGTGTCAGATCTAGAGCAAAGACCAAGTAAGATATATATCATGCCCAATTTCCACAGTACAACGGTACTACGGCACTATGTCGATTTACCGGTAATAGCTAATAAATTCTATGGAACTATAGCTGTAGGCGCAATAATTGATAACTTATTTGATTTATCGACCAATCAACATGCGGACGTGCTGAAACTTTCAATTAATACATAAATATGAGGTGATAACACCTGTGATTTTGTTATTTTTTGAATGTAAATAAAAATAAAGTAAAAAAATATGTATAATAAAAACAACACTGGACGAGGTGAAAGAGATTCAGTTATGACTCTTCACTCTCCGTCTTACGAGGAAAAAGTGTGTGTTCAAAAATAAAGTCAATTTAGTAATTCAGTAAGGAATTATTGGAAAAAATATTATATTAGAATATGTACGTTTACAATCAGGTGCTGTCCCAAGGCGTGATGACAAGTAACAAAGTGATTTATAGTAAGATTTTTTGGTTTCATTTCAAATTTAATGCAACTTTTTCAAGTTTAAAATTGCTATAGTATTACTATAATAACGTTTTATCGTGATTTCCCCTTACAGCTTAAAGTAAGGGGAAACAATATTCTACTTATTATGTGAGTGAATAAGACGAAATTTATATCAAAGTTGTAGCGAAGGAACAGAGTTCAGGTACGCAATTGACAATATCTCTTAAAACACAAAATAAATTTAATAAATAAATTATAGTCCGTACTATAAGTCCGTTGTGGTGGCGTCTACTTGTAAACGTGACAGTTTGTGGGTTCGATTCCCTCTTGGGGAAGTTAGATTTTTCTATTTCCATTTTCTTCGCTCTCGAAACTAGGCAAGTCACGGCAGTGAGTTCCGCCACTCAACACGCAATGCCTCGAAAAAGTCGGAAAGCAGGGTCGGAGAAAGCAGAGATAAAGCAACGGAGTGTCCTATAGCTAGCTTCTTATGGTTCCTGCAGTTTCCTCTGACTATTGTGGCATTTGCGGGATAAAGCGTGAAGACATAAAAAAAAATTACAAAATGTTCATTGATTTATGCCCATATTTACAAATTGGCACCTTGGACCACCTATACAAGATACTCTCGTCTTTAAATATTTAGGCCCAGTACAAGCTATCCCAAATTCTTTGCTATTAAGGATAACCTACACTGACCTACTGTAAATAGATATTGCATGTAAATGCCGCTTAGATTGCTCATGGCCTAGATATGTTAGAAATATATCTATTTGTTATTTGATACAGAGACACTGATATTAATACAGATGGGCAGATTTTACTATAGGGAATGGAAGATGCAAATTTATATACATATATAGTAACAACTTTAGCTTTGGAATGAGGTCATAGGTCACGTTGTTTTTTGATTTTGCCAAGCTACAGATACGCAGTGTATAGATTTAGGTTGCTTGGTTTAAAATTTAAAACCCTATGATATTTTGTGAAACTATCTCTTAATATTTAGTAATATATCAAATACTTATCAACATATATATTTTCTTTTTGTAGCTTCACGCTTTATCCCGCACATGGCAGGGTAGACAGAGGTTACTGCAAGAACCATACGAACCTTGTGTTAAGACACTCCGTTGCTATAGTCCCTGCTTTTTTCCGTCCCCGCTTTCCACCTTTTTCGAGGCATTGCGTGTTGAGTGGCGGAAATCAACGCCGCGCTTTGCCTAGTTGCCAGAGCGAAGAAAACGGAAATAGAAAAATCCATCTTCCTCGAGTGGGAATCGAACCCAGAAACCGTCGCGTTTACAAGCAGACGCTTCTGCGCCACGATGGTCCTCGTTAAACTTATTATGTTAAAACTATAAAGTCGTAAAAGTTAATCACTCTGTCAATATTCCCAAATTCAGAATCGAACCCAACGCGGTTTTAATCTATCACTTCACCATAACGACATACATATATATGTAGTGCTTTTAACTTAAATCAGTCTTACTTAACACAAAAGCTATCCACAAGCTTGTCTAGTTTTGCAATTTACACTTAGTACTATCAAAGTTCACGCGGGCCACGCCACGATGCTATTGAGTTATTTGACATTTTGACTAATTTAAACGCACTGTTGTCACACTGTGACATAAATGCATTTGGCAAGTCAAAGAAATATGTGATTCATTGGATTTACCTTTAATTAATCTTCACAGCGTCTTACTGTAAACAACTGCACTGATGGTTGCATGTTCAATGCTCGATTTAAGTAAATAATATTTTTAATTCGTTAACTTTAGTAAGACGACGTGTGAAGTTAAACGCCATCAGTTAACATACAATGTTTATAATTTAGGGTGTAAATGACTCCATTCATTTACACCTTAACACAAATTTATTTTAAATAACAAAAAAATAACACAAAATGAATGAAAAACATCCATACGTTCAAGTCCTTTGCTAAACATTTCTCCTTCCATCTGGAATTGTTATAAACACCTATGTTGAGAAGAAACCGTTATTGCAAGCACAAATAACTAATCATAATAAAAGCCTTATACACTCATTATACAAAAGTAATACTAATATAGACAAACTAAATGTTGATATTTATAATTAAGTACATTGGGGAACAGAATGTCTCATCACTAGGTTCCTGAGGTTTCTACCGTTTCAAAATGAGTAAAAAAACGGGCTAGTGGGTCAAAAAAAATTCGCCTTATATTTTCATCACATTCTATCGCTTTATTGCAGGCCTTTATAAGAAGACAGGAATTTAAACAACTATCGTAGTATATTTAAGTATTTTTACTGTTTAGAATATTATATCCATATATTATTTTGTGGCAAGTTTTGTCAAACAAAACATCATATCATATAGCTTCATGTTTTATCCTATTCATAGTAGGGTAGGTGGTGAGACCCGCAGAAACCATGGGAGTGTTTTTAGAGACAGACGCTACTCCTCTGCGCATTTAGAGACAGACGCTACTCCTCTGCGCCACTTACGATCCACGCCACTAACGATAACTATAATAAAGCATAATTTTTAATTTATTTTACTATGACTATTGTTTATGCAATAATATGTGCGTTATCAGTCTAAGCGTGATCTTCAGCGTCTTTGTTATGTACAATATTTTATACAATAAAAAAATTATAAATTTGATTGTGTATTATAGAACGTTAGTGATGTTTTTGTAGCCTTACGATATTGTCACGTCTGTCTACCTAGTGCGAATAGATATTATAAATACCTATACCAAGTAGAGTCAGTACGTATAAATATAAAATAACTGTTCTACCAGGAATAATGTATTAATCTAAAACTTAAAGAAATATTTAAAAAAATCATTGATAACTAAATCATAGCACAGTCTTTAAAAATTTTAACAAGTAATATAAGTATTTAACATACATTCAAAATTACAAAACCATAATAATTAAATCGTTTTCAAAGTCGAAATATTAAAAATTTAAAACAACTTTTATAATACTCGATTCAAAAAATATATACACATACGTTTTAATTAGAAAACAAATATGCTTTAAAATTCTTTATCACAAGTGACTTAACGAAAAAAATGGCCCACATTTAATGTGCCTGGGAGAAACCGATCTCGAACTTGTATACGTCCATGAGGCGCCACCCAGACACCAACAACCATTGTTAAGTAACTTTGAAGTGTAAACAAATGATTCTTTTCCCACTTTACTTGGAATTGACATCTTCAGCGAGCCACAAACGTTTTTATACACGAGTCACCATTGTGAAGCAGTCGAATTGTAAAATGTTCAAGCAAATTTATATATATCAAATATCTTTAGGGTTGAACAGTTTTTTTTTTAATTTTTTTTTAGCTTCACGCTTTATACCTCACATGGCAGGGTAGGCAGAGGGAACTGCAGGGACCGTGGCAACCTAGTGTTAAGACACTCCGTTGCTTAGTTCCTACTTTCTTCGTCCCTGCTTTCCACCTTTTATTGCGGCATTGCGTGTTGAGTGGCGGAACTCAACACCGCGCTTTGCCTAGTTTTCCAGAGCGAAGAAAATGGAAATAGAAAAATCCATCTTCCCCGAGTGGGAATCGAACCCAGAAACCGTCGCTTTACAGGCAGACTTTGCGCCCCTGTGCCACGACGGATTTTATTTATTATCTATGTTAGTGATTTTTACTCGAATATTAAAACGTAGAGTAGTAAGTTTATAGCAGCGTAGCCAGAGAGAACCGAAGAGACAATAGAAATGTCGTTCCTTCTTTTTAGTTTTCTTTCGCTCTCCGCCACGTTCTGCCTAGTTGCCTAGTAGAGTGGGAGTGGTGACTTCAGCCCGATTGGGCCCGTAGATATCCGAAACTACATATCAAAAGAGACTTTTAAAACCCTAAAATTTTCCAATTAAATAAAATTACATTTTACCGTACAAAGTCAACAAAAACTCCAACATAATTTAAATAAATAAATAATTACCCTAACTAAAATCGTATCTAGACCATCGCTTACGTTACCAATCACAACAACCGACCTATACAAAGGCGTCATGAATTTTTTCAATCATTTTCAAAACAGACGTCGTCGACAGCCGTCTGGACATTACTCGAGGTCCTTTTAAAACGACATGATTCTTTTAAATTCTGTGTAAACAATAAAAAACTTGTCAAGTATGAAATGTGCACTTTTGTCAACACAACGTCAAGGGGGAAATTCGTGCTATATTTAAACACTTTTTCAACCGTCACTAATTTACGATGACAGCACTTGTCAGTCGCCATCTCACTTTCGTTTCTATATATAAACACTTTGAATGACACTTAGTCATTGCAAATTCTTTGTAAAATAATATAAACAAGTATTTTTAAGAGTTCATCATACTAAGAGGTTATTATGAAGTTAGAAGTCCTCTGTGAAGATTTTGCATAATGATCTCTTTAAAAGATATTTAAGGACCGTCGTGGCGCAGAGACGCAACGACGGCCCGTAACACAGCGGTTCGATTCCCAGTCGGAGAAGATGGATTTTTCTATTTCCATTTTCTTCGCTCTGGCAACTAGGCAAAGTGCGATAATGAGTTCCGCCACTCAACACGTAATGCCCCGAAAAAAGCGGAAAACGGAGACGGAGAAGCAGGGACTAAGCAACTGAGTGTCTTAACACTAGGTTTCTACGGTTCCTGCAGTTCCCTCTGCATACCCTGCCAAATGCGGGATAAAGGCGTGAAGCTAAAAAGAATATTAAAAGGTATTCTAGAATATGCTGTGTAACTAAATTAAAAAATATAAATTAAATTCAGTGAATGAGCTTACTGTTTGCGATAAATTTATAATTATAATCGAAATCTCGGGGTGTATTTTGATCAATCCCTATCGTGGTCAGCCCATATTAATTATATTAGCAAAAGAACGTTCTTGGCGTTAAAATCATTGAGAAAGTTACGTTCTTTTCTACCTATACCCATCAAAATTATGCTAGCAAATTCTCTTTTATTACCTATTCTTGATTATGCCGATGCAAGCTTTACCAATGTCACCGAGGACCAACTTAACAAACTTGAGCGAATTCAAAATCTGGCTATTCGATTCATATTCGGGCTCCGTAAATATGATCATATATCCTACTTTCGTTCAAAGCTCAAGTGGCTTCCCATACGTTGTCGCCGGAATTTACGTATTCTTACTTTCTTGTACTGTGTGTTATTCAGTCCTACTGCTCCTTCTTACCTGAAGGATAAATTTGAATTTATCGCTGCGCCAGGGAATACGGTTCGATCTTCACGCAACTTAACGTTACGCATTCCGATTCATAAAACGAAAATATATGATCAGTCTTTTACAGTTCAAGCGACTAAATTGTGGAACAATTTGCCTACAAATATCCGTAAGGCAAAATCATTATTTTCGTTTAAAAAGGCCGTAAAACATCATTTACTTCAATTGCCGACAAGTCCTTAGAATACTTTTGTTTGTATTGTATTGTATGTATGTATGTTTGTATGTATGTATGTATGTATGTATGTATGTATGTATGTATGTATGTATGTATGTATGTATGTATGTTCGAGTAGGTATATATTTATGTATATGTATGTAATGTATATATTTATGTATAATTTGAATTAATATACTAGATAATCTTATTTATTGTCTTATAGGTATCATGTATTTGTTTATATATACTTGGAATAGTTCATAGTTCTTTCTTACCTACCTCTTTTAATGTAAAGTATTTCTTTTCGCCCTAAAGGTTATCTGGAAGAGATGGCTACTAAGCCATAAGATCGCCTTTTGTGTATTTTTTTTCTCATTTGTGAATTATCATATTTAAATAAAGAAAGAATAAATAAATAAATAAATAAATAAATATCATGTAGAATTTTTTTCATCTTGTCTTTAAATACGGCGTTTGGTTCCGCCATTTTATATTCATTTTCTCTAAAATGTGTTCTCTTATATTTTTTCCAAAAATAGGAATGAATATGAACAAAATAAATATATAATATATCATAGAAGTAACTCTTTTACGACCACATTTAATAGACATATATTGTTATTTAACCAGCAATATATCGTAGGCTTTGTTGGGTAATTATTTATGTATTTTAAATAAATGCCAAGACTTGCCGTTAAATAGTCATTAATCAGAATATTTGTATACACGTCATATTAACAGCTCCTTCATAGTAAAATTACACGTTTTGTATTAAATTCTGAAGGCAAAGATGTAAATTTAATACAATATAAATATATTTTACCATTAAGTTTAACTATTTTTATACAGGCTCTAAAATTTAGTGTTGTATCACTGTCTTGTCGGTCGTGTCTTTTATATACTTTATAATAATGTCACTTAAAAGTTACATCCCTATTTGCTTAATTGAAACAAAAAAATCAAAATGTATACTTATAAGTAAAAACTGTTTATTCGAAAAATGTTACCCTAAATAAGATTTGAACCTACTACAATGTCCTTATAACATATCATACGATTAAGTAATCGTTCTAATGTTAATGTATTACCATATCAGAACTGGGACCTCGTCTGTCTGTCACACTCGGTGCTTGTTACTTACTCGTGAATATGCTAATGCTAGCCAAATGGCTGCGACTAAATGCAACATAAACTTAGATGATAGATAAAACTTCAGGTTAGCCGCATTGTAGAGCGATTTACTTGAAATTTTGTTTACTTACTAGCAGAATCTCGTGACTATCCTTGCGTATATTGAAAAATAAATTTACACTGTATTTAGTCATGTTAAATACAGACACTAAGTAATTCAATAACGTAACATATACCGATTGATGTAAGAACTATACATAAACAACCTTTTTTGTTTATTTTGTTTTTACTTCAACTTTTAACCTGTACATAGCAGGCAGTCAGGACCGCAGGAACCGCGTCAATAGTCATCTAACTTAGCCTTGCAAATTCAAAACTAATATATAATACTTAATATAACGCTAATATTTTATATTTTAAATATCAAGCACAAACAAAACTTTTACAGTAAGTTCAAACAACAATAAAAATTTAAAATTAATTTCAACCGCATAAAAGGGGTAATAGAGCGAAGCTTAAGACAAGTACAACAATTTCTGTTTAATTACCAAAACTTTGACATAAACTGACGCTTCCTCTGGTCAAAATGGAGTTAACTTAAACTATCGTCATTTCCTTAAGCTACCTCTAACATTTTTTTCATTTATATTTACCTACTTATACTAAGCCAAGACTTAAAATATTTTCTATAATATAAATAATTTCACAACTAAATGTTTCCAACAACTGCAAATTTGCTTCATATTAAGTAAATAGATGTTGACATCTGTATATGGAAGACACCACTTAGTTTTAAAGATGCTGCCCTAAATGCATTAATAGGAGCCTTTTTAAGCGTATTGGTCACATTGTGGCTTTTTTCACACTCGATTCAGTTACTCAATCTGTCAGAGATAAATAAATCAATTAATTTGAGGCGACGCTATTCCTCATATATCAGCCATATGACACTCAATATATTATTTACGAATCGATGTTTAGTTTAGTGGTTGAATGTGAGAACAAGTAGCTAAGATGATTGAGGGTTACAACTGTTCGAAATTTTCATACTACTAATTTCATAAATAGTGGCTTTTATTAAGAGAATGTGTTTTAAGGCAAACTGTAATAATTAAAAATTAATCAAATTTCTAAATTCAAGATTAAAACTAATTGTTGCTCTAATTTTTACTAATAACATAAGATTCAAGGCTCATGATTTCATAGAGTAAGTTATTCAAAGCCAATTTTCGTTTTCCATAAAATATATATTGGATAATATTTGAATTAGGATGCTATAAAAAAATCATAATTAAATATTCAAATCCAAGCAACCTTAGAACCAACTTACTTTTATTAATTTTTGAAGCTATATTGTACTTTCTTACGTAACATTCTTTCTTTTATTAAAACTTAATGTTTCGTTAAATAAATATAAAGTATATAGTGAACAATTAAAAAATCTATGTAAATAAGTGTCAAGATCCACCCACTTTGCACATAGTGAACGAAATCAACGCCGCGCTTTGTAGTGCAAATGAATTTAAAAAATAAAAATCAAAGTTAATTGATACACGCACAAACACGTACAATCACGCATAAAAGGCATTGTACGTGTTTCCGACACATCGCCCAGTGGAATGTTCAAGTGGCAAATATTGTGACTCTCGTCGAGGAAAACACTTAATACGTCGCAATGACAAATGTACATACAAATAAACAATTAACATTAATTTGTACAATGGAATTTCGAGTGTTTTTCTTATATACGAGTTTACTCTTTAGATTATTATTATGTTAATTTTTTTTATAAAATATGTATATATATTACATATTGTACATTTTTTTAGCTTCACGCTTTATCCTGCACTTGGCAGAGTAGGCAAAGGGAGCTGCAGGGACCGTAGGAACCTAGCGTTAAGACACTCCGTTTCTTAGTCCCTGCTTTTTTCGTCCTCGTTTTCCGCGTTTTTAAGGCGTTACGTGTTGAGTGACGGAACTCATCGCCGTGCTTTGCCTTGTTTGCCAGAGCGAAGAAAATGGAAATAGAAAAATCCATCTTCCCCGAGTGGGAATCGAACCCAGAAACCGTCGCGTTACAAGGTTTTTTTACAAAAAATAAATAATAATTAACTATTAATTAATCTTAATACTTTATTTTATTATTAAGTCTCTCAGTATCTATCGAAAGCTATATTATATTACGGTATATAGCAAGATAGACATAAGGACACTAGGTGTGTTGAGACACTCCGTTCCCCACTTACCACTCAATTTTGAGACTGTAGTGTAGAGAAACCCAACACTGCGTTTTCTGTTGTTGCCAGAACAAAGAAATAAAATACTTCATTATTCCCAAGTGGGAATCGAATCTACAATTGTACAGTCAAACGGTGACCGGCTACACGGCAACCTAGATTAATTGTATAAAAAAGCATTAAATATCATTTACCTTTTATGAAACTATTTTGATATACTTTGATATTGAAAAAATCATAAAAATAAATGTATATACAAAACATTGGAAATATAACTACTACTATTAGAAGAGTGGAAATTATTCACTATCTAATATATCGAATATGGTCCTTTTTGCTAACCATTGTATGCTGAAAAAATCATGAGGGAAAAAGAAATGAAAAAAACTAATTCCTCAATAATAAAAACAAGATAATCTAGAAATATTAGTAACGTACAATGCCTCTAACAGTTTAATATAAGTATTGATAATATCTTTAATCACAGCTGTATCACAGAACAAGCCTATAAAATCTCACCGCCGCGCTGATCGCAATCACAAATATCTCACAATCTGGGATAGTTGCATTGCCAGAAGTAATTGAACAACTGTCGTCGAGTCGGCCTTTGTTTAATTGTCTGCTTGCGTGTACTTAAGCTTACTTTGAATTTCATTTCTTAACGTAAATGATTTTAAGGCCGTGTATTTTTACTGAAAGAACAAATTATTCAGAAATCAAGATAGAAAGACGTATAATGTTTTAGACAAAAGATTAAAAGCGAAATTGAGCTTTTATAACTCAAGCTTTTGTATATATGTAGTATGGCAAGCCAGTTTTTAACTACTTTTATATATCATTTATAAAACACAAATCAAAAATATACAAAAAGTAATATGTAAACAAAATTTTGTTATATATATTTGCTATATCATACTTCGCTTCGATTCAAGAGCGGCACCGTATCCCAAAAGCGTGGAAAATTTAACCTTTAAGAATATTGTAATACTGCATTAAAGCTTACTCTAAAAATAAGCTTAGCAACATGATGTAAACCTAGTATCTAAATTGTATCTTTGTGTGCATAAAGCTTTCTATATATCTAAATATCTAATACGTTAAACTTAAAGCTCTTGTTGCCATGATTTTGGAGCTTCTCTATTCTAATTGGATCTGAAGTAAATCAACATGTTAGTTGATAAAGAAAGAAGTGACTAAAAATAATGTTAATTTTTAATGCGTGCTTCACAAACTAAATAATATGTAATCTTTATAGTATATTAAAAAATTAAATAAAAATATATTTTTTAAGGTCAGTTGGCTTTAACACGGTTGAACGTTTCGATTATTGTTTAAAGTACCTGTATATATAGTGTTAAGCAATGTGCTATTGAATGATGGCGCCTCGAAAATACTTCAACTTATAACCACAAAAATTAAATAAAAATATATTTTTTAAGGTCAGTTGGCTTTAACACGGTTGAACGTTTCGATTATTGTTTAAAGTACCTGTATATATAGTGTTAAGCAATGTGCTATTGAATGATGGCGCCTCGAAAATACTTCAACTTATAACCTCTCTTGTCTTAACAGCAGTTAAAGAAGATTATACGCCCTTCTATTCGAGAGATATATAAAAATTTTGTATTTTTTTTAATATATAACATATATCAATATGCTCTACGTATATATAGGAGTATAGGCATATTATATCCATAGTCCATACAAAAATATGTTCAAGTTTCAAGTATATATAAAGTTCGAAGCAAAACAAAAATTACAACACCATGAAAGATTCTTTGAAAAAAAATGCAATTTCGACATCTTTCTCAGCTTATAAAAAAACAAATATCACCGACGCCACTTCCATAAAAACAGCGTTTAACAGAACAATTCAAGTCGAAATCCGTCTTTAGAATGCAGTACAATAGTATCAAATAAACAGTCGACCGCAAGATTTTATCAACAAAATTACAAAATGGAAAAATGGCACCTAAAACTTTAATGTAAGATCGATAATCGTATAAACAGTTAATCATTTTTCAAGTAATATTGTAAGAATGGACAAACAAAACCATAATTTTTCCCATAAGTCCAGAATGAATGACCATTTATCGTGTATTCGACGAAGTATCCATTGAGTGTATACAAACACTTAATGACGCGAAAAGTCAAATGAAACTACCTATGTAAGACGCCCACGCGTGCATTCCGATACTTTCGATCTGACCTTTGGTTGGACGGATATCGGCTTCATCTATCACATTCATGGATTGATAGGGGTTCTAGTTAAGAGTTTAATGTATATTTTTTTCTTTTTAAGCTTCACCTTTATCCCGCACATAGCAGGGTAGGTAGAGGGAGCCGCAGGAACCATAGGAACTTAGTGTTAAGACACTGTTTACCACTTTCCGATGATTTACGGCACTGCGTTTTGAGTGGTGGAATTCAACGCTTCGCTTTGCCTTGTTGCCAGAGCGAAAAATGGAAGTAAAAAAATCTATCTTCCCCGAGTGGGAATCGAACTCACTAATCGTTGCACAAATAGTTTACAGGCAGATGTTGCACTTTTACGTCACGACGGTCCTCAATTTATTTTAATTTTTACTGCAACAAACTGGTAAAATAAAAAAATAAAAAATAAATATGTATGTTATTAAAAAGCATAAATATAAGACAGCTTTATTAGATTAAAAATCTCTGAAGATTGAGCTTTGAAAATATCCTGAAGGTACCTGAAAGAGTTTTGTAACCTGCCAAAAGGCATATATGAAGAGATTGATAACAGTGGACAACGCGAAAGATTCCTTGAAAACTTAAGCAAAATTAAAAAAATCGTCATTGTAAAACTGTCCAAAAACCCTGTTTAAATTTTATTTAAATATGAACCAGTTTGCCAGTCTATACTATAATTGCACTAAAACCTTGAATTATATGAATATATACTGTATGTAAATTATATAACTAATTTTTTCCAATATATAATATATATTGATATGTTTTACGTACATATAGGAGTATAGGCATATTTATGCATAGTCCATACAAACATTTAAAGTTTAAAGTTACATATAGTACATGTCGTCGATATTACCAAGATGTTTCGATTTCATTTCCAAGTTAAAATTAATTTGTACCAGAGGACACAAATCACATAAATTCTAATTAATATCAGCTATAATATATGAGCTATCGTAATCTCAAGCAATAAATAGTGTCAGTAAATACAAATAAAATTTTAAGCGATAATTTAGTATTATTACAGTAGGACCAATCTTGGCTTATCTTCTTGGCAAATTATAATCTTGACAGAGAAGCCTTAAGGCTATATAAACAATTAAAAAAATTAAAAATTTACAACAATATGTTATAGCGACACAACAACTGTAAGCGCTTTGGTCATAGGTTCACTTCTCCGTCGGGGGAATTGATTATTTAATTTCTTGTCTCGAGAGTCAAAACGTGGGAAACGGAGAGTCTTAAGACAAATTTCTCTCTTTATCCCGCATATAGCCAGGAATATGCGGGATAAAGCGTAAAACTATATATATATATATATATATATATATATATATATATATATATATATATATATATATATATATATATATATATATATATATATATATATATATATATATATATATATATATATATATATATATATATATATATATATATATATATATATATATATATATATATATATATATATATATATATATATATATATATATATATATATATATATATAGTGTTAAGACACTGTTTACCACTTTCCGATGATTTACGGCACTGCGTTTTGAGTGGTGGAATTCAACGCTTCGCTTTGCCTTGTTGCCAGAGCGAAAAATGGAAGTAAAAAAATCTATCTTCCCCGAGTGGGAATCGAACTCACTAATCGTTGCACAAATAGTTTACAGGCAGATGTTGCACTTTTACGCCACGACGGTCCTCAATTTATTTTAATTTTTACTGCAACAAACTGGTAAAATAAAAAAATAAAAAATAAATATGTATGTTATTAAAAAGCATAAATATAAGACAGCTTTATTAGATTAAAAATCTCTGAAGATTGAGCTTTGAAAATATCCTGAAGGTACCTGAAAGAGTTTTGTAACCTGCCAAAAGGCATATATGAAGAGATTGATAACAATGGACAACGCGAAAGATTCCTTGAAAACTTAAGCAAAATTAAAAAAATCGTCATTGTAAAACTGTCCAAAAACCCTGTTTAAATTTTATTTAAATATGAACCAGTTTGCCAGTCTATACTATAATTGCACTAAAACCTTGAATTATATGAATATATACTGTATGTAAATTATATAACTAATTTTTTCCAATATATAATATATATTGATATGTTTTACGTACATATAGGAGTATAGGCATATTTATGCATAGTCCATACAAACATTTAAAGTTTAAAGTTACATATAGTACATGTCGTCGATATTTGATATTTATAAAACTTTTTTATAAATATATGTAAATATGCTCAAAATATATAAATAAATTTAGTTTACTTTCACCTCGGGTCATGCAATGTTACGATCGGCTCAGAGATAGCCGTTCATTCGCAACCGGCGTACTATCAGCACCTTATCAGTAATTTAGACGTGTTCTCTAACTTATAGCCTTACCTATAGGGAAGTAGCGGGGTTAGGTTAATTGTATTTATCGTATCTCAGGTCTAAAGTGCATGGGAGCTTTTCGATACTATATTATTAGTGGGTAATAAAACTAGGTAGGACTGCCTGCTGTCTACCTAGGTTGAAACGTATATTACAATAAAAGTATACGTAGACGTTGTGAGAGCGTGTTTTTAAAAGATATAAGTTCTATATGTTCTATTTGTTATTTTCTTTACAAAAATCTTCTTTTGATCGTAATACATTTATATTGATGGAATAAATAATCTTTTTCATTTTGCTTCAAAGAAAAAATCTTGAACACAACTGATGTGACGGGATAGTGACGGTTTGTGGGTTCGATTCTCAGTTGAGAAAAAAATAAATTATATGAAGTCAATTTTCTTTTAACAGGATAAAGCTGTGGGTTGGGTTTCACCACTCAAATCGCAATGCAGTACATAGAGTCTTTATGTCTTCAAGCTTTCTATTTATTTTTATTTTAACTTAATGAGATAGAATGATATAAAGACCTACAAAATTTCAAACGTATTGATTTCTACAAAAAAAGTTATTTAAATCAATGTTTTAAATAAAAAAAAAAAACAAAAATATTATTTTCAACGACAAACCAGATTTAAAAACTCACGTACATGCCTACGTAACAGCGGGAAGGATTAATTACAAAGTAGGCAAATAAATTATCGCTTACAATATTCCTAGAAGGCTGACCGAGTCAAATGCGTCCTGTTTCTTTCATTCAGGATTTAGATATTGGAAATCGATACATTTTATTTGCTAAGTTGCACCTGTATTTTGATTATAGTTGGTAGGGTAAAGCTTAAATCCGATTTTGTACGCTTTAAAAGCTTAAAAAGCTTTCACTATTTACTTATATTCTGCATAATGGATAGGTTAGTGAATAGTGTTAAACGATTTCATTTAGTGTTTTTCTCACAAATTTTAAAGATGGTGCGTAACTCAACGCCACGTTTCATTTTAGCAAAGGGAGGAAATAACAATATTAGCTGTCACAGTATTGTGTTTGTAAGTTCTAAACCTAAATATGTAAAAAATATCATAGTAATAATAGTACCTTATTTGTCCAAAAACAAAAGAGAATAATATATGTATATAGCTTCATGCCTTATTCCGAACTTGGCTGGGTAGGCAGAGGGAAAAAGATAATATTAAAAGATTCCATCTTGGTCTTTTTTCGAGATATTGCGCGAAGAGCGAAGAAAATGGAAATGGAAATATACATCTTCACCGAGTAGTTATCGAACCCAAAAACCGCGTACAGGCAGATTAAGCTAAACCACTGCACCACGACGGTCCTCGAAATAAAAAAAAATGAAGAATAATTTAAAAATATATATTTTTAAAGCCAACCATTTTATTGTAACACGACCTTGTCCCTACATTGGCATACCAGACGATCGTTAGCCAAAACGTCGCTTCTCAGAAACCACCGAAGTCGATACTGTTTATATTATACATACAACACTATACAATTACCTTATCTTGGTAGCCTTTGAAGTTTTTGGAAGTTTAAAATCAGATTTTTGTTTAAATTATAATATAATTATGTATATGATGAAAAATCAATCGGCGTGTATGTAAATTTTTGTGTGCTTAATAAATTCATGCCCATTATTTTATGAGATGAAGGCGGCCGATTGCGTTGAGATTCCGATATCTTAATTATATGTTAATAAGATGTTTGTTTTAGTTATATATATATATATATATATATATATATATATATATATATATATATATATATATATATATATATATATATATATATATATATATATATATATATATATATATATATGTATATATATATATGTATAACCATAATAACTTATAAAGCATTTTCTTACAACTGTACTTACATGTGCTATTACTTCACTGCAAGTTGCTTTCCATACAGTATTTATATGCGGCCTCGATTCAACAAACATTAAGCGTTCAAACATTGAATTTTACATACAATATCAGTAATTTGTTAGCAATTTATAATTCTACATATAATAGGGTAGAATTAATACAACTGTCACGTTGTACTCCATTGAAATTACATACTTAGGGAAAAGTTGATCTACACCAAATGACTTGTCCGAGCTTGCCTAATAATTCTGATAATCAGTTATGCACTAAATGGTCTAGGCTATATATATTTTTGCTTAAAGTGCTATGGTAAATGTGCTGTAATGACTAGATACGGTGTAAACACTTAGGTAAAGTGGATGTTATTAGTTTACGTCAACGGTTTTAGTGTAAACTAGGCTTATTACTTATAATGATTGTCGGTTCAAATCTGGGAGTTATCTATATATATATATATATATATATATATATATATATATATATATATATATATATATATATATATATATATATATATATATATATATATATATATATATATATATATATATATATATATATATATATATATATATATATATATATATATATATATATATATATATATATATATATATATATATATATATATATATATATATATATATATATATATATATATATATATATATATATATATATATTATGCTGTTCTTTTGAACCTCATGTGGAACGAGACCTCATGTGTAGTTTGTATATAAGATGTCATGTGATGTGGACTTATTTATAATTTTGATATCATGGTATTATATTTTTTAAAAGTATTAAAATGAGTCAAATTCCTCCTAAGTTAAAGTATAAACATATTACTGCTACAAATGAAGATGTCCGGTGAAGTCAGTCGTGGCGCAGAGGCGTAGCGTTTGTCCGTAATCGCAACGGCTTGTGGGTTCAATTCTACTCGGGGAAGATGGATATGGTAAGGACTGACTAGGAAAATGCGGCGTTGAATTCGGCCAATCGATCCGTAATCAAGGAATGCTTGGAATGAAATATCTCCCTCTGCCATGCCATGTGCGGAGTAAAGTGTGAACCTATAAAAAAATAAATATATTTGACGAAATATTCTAATTCAAAATTCATATAAGTGCAAGAACTTACTTACAAAATTACTTATTATTGACTATTTAACATCACTAACTGTCGAAACATAAAAATAAAGATAACATAAAGAGAAAATAAGAAATAAAAGAGTTAATCTAATTAAATGTCAACTTCGAAGACTTTCCCACGACAGTTTAGACAATATGCATATTTGCCAGCGAGTTAGAACAGAGACGCGGTCACGCATCAACCTGTTTGTCATATCGGTAATGAGATGAGAAAATATAAAATTTGCTGCACAACTTTCAACTCTATGGATTGTAGATAAGATTTATTTTCTAATAACAGTATATAGACAGTATTTCGCTAACTAAACTAAGTTAAATATTAATTTTACTCAGCACCCAGTTGTATCGTTTGATTTAACATATAAATATCATTGAATCCTGTATATTTTTTATTTAGAAGTCATTTGTAATAAATATGTACGTTAATTATTTAGTTTTTTTTTAATGCAGCAGGATTTGAACCTCTACTCCAGCGTAGTGTGAAAGATTTTTTTGTAAAAGAAATAAGAATAAGAAAATAACACTAAAATAAAAGCTTAACATAAGAAAGCTTAACATAAGAAAGCTTGACACGCTTAAAAATATTTTTTGACTAAAAAAAAACAATGAAAGTGAAGTTTGAAATACGAGTATACCTCTAGATACACTCATTATGAAAATAGCTAACGTAACGCTTCGTCTAACTAGAATGTAAAACTAATAGAGATTAAAACGCAATAAGTTGTATAAAGCATATAAGATTATAGTCGCAGGGTGATAAAGAACGCATGGTTTAGTGGTTAAAGCGCTTGGGCAATTCCAAACAGCCGCGGGTTCAAACTCAGGTACGTTTAATTTTTCTATGTTTTCTATGAATGATTTTTCTATCCTTTGTGTAGATTAATACTTTATAAATGTAGAATTTAATTTTAATTTAATTTTTTTTAGCTTCACGCTTTGTCCCGTACATGGCTTTTTTTCGTAGGCGGAGGGAACTGCAGGAAACATACGAACTGCGTAGTCCCTGCTTTTTTTCGTTCCCACTTTCCGCCTTTTTCGAGGCATTGCGTGGCGGAACTTAACGCCGCGATTTGCCTAGTTGCCAGAGCGAAGAAAATGGAAATAGAAAAATCCATCTTCCCCGAGTGGGAATCGAACCATCGAACCGTCGCGTTTACAGGCAGAGGCTTACGCCTATGCGCCACAACGGTGTGGAAGTGTTTTTTATAATATCATTTTTGTATTAAATATGAAAAAATGTGATAAGTTTTATATAACTGCAGTCAATAATATGATCGACAAAAAGGTTATCGGTGTACTTTAAGCTTCACATTTTATCGCGCACATCCGAGTGGGCAGAGGGAATTACAAGAACCATAAGAACCTAGTTTTAACACACTCCGTTCCCCACTTTCCGCCTTTTCGAGGCATTGCGTGTTGAGTGGCGGATATGGAAACATGGGAGCAGAGGGCGAAATCCTAATTCATTAAACAAAAAATCATTTTAACCTAATCTAATATTGCTCTGATAGTTCTTTATTAAACGCATTTTAAACTAGAACTCAAAACCTACATTTCCTACATTACCTTATACTAATCTATGCCAATTTGGAGTCAGACGACATAGAAACGTAACTGTTTGTAAGGCCATAATACCAGTAGTACAAGTGACATGTGTTTATTATATTACTGAAGTCGACAAGTCTACGTAGAAAGCGTAATAACTAAGACGATAACAATAACCCATTAAATGGAGAAACTTTGATTTAGAAACGAATTTTCATATAAATCATTTACAAGTAAGACATTTTAAACGAACTATGTTAGACATATTGTGTATAATTTTTTGAAGACAACACTTCAAAGTATAGTTAAGGGTTCAATTCTTACTTAAAATATTTTTTAATGTTAGCCATACATTTTATCCTACATACAGTAGCGTAGGCAAAAGGAATTGCAGAATCCTTGGGACCCTAGTGTTAAGACACTCTGTTCCTTTCTTTCGTGACATTGCTTATTGATTGGCGAAACACAACGCCGCGCTTACTTAATTGCTAGAGCGAAGAAAACGGAAATGAAAGACCATTTTCCCTGAGTGGGAATCAAGCCCACAAATGGTCACGTGAGGCAAACGCTGCACCTTTGCGCCTCGACGGTCCCCTGATTTTTCTATAATTAATAAGAGAACTTTATTAGCTTTGCCAGTACTATATATACTGGGGTGCTGTATCATATGAAGTATAATATAAAAAAAACAGTGAGTGGAATTTCACCTCGCGAGAATGACGCGTCTTTCTAATTCTGTCACGATTCCTACAAACATTGTCAAAAAAACGTACATAATAGTAAACGTAAATATTGGCGGTTTCTTGTACACATATTTTTGTGTATTTCTAATATTGTGTCTGGCTGTCTATCTTCTTGTCTAGACATCTCTAATTTTAGGCGCGGCTGATTCAATTTCAACGGGACTTTCAAAGACTTTTTATTTATAAATTTAGAAGCAGACAAGCGGCCTTTTTTTAGCTTCACGCTTTATCCCGCACATGGCAGGGTAGGCAGAGGGAATTGCAGGGACCGTGGGAACCTAGTGTTAAGACACTCCGTTGTTCAGTCCCTGCTTTCTCCGACCCCGCTTTCCGTCTTTTTCGAGGCATTGCGTGTTGAGTGGCAGAGCTCAACGCCGCGCTTTGCCTAGTTTGCCAAAGCGAAGAAAATGGAAATAGAAAAATTCCCATCGAACCCAGAAACCGTCGCGTTACAGGCAGACGTTGCGTCTCTGCTTCACGACAGTCTATAAAAATATATTTAATAATAAAATGAATAGAGACATCTACAAATTTTAAATTTACGTTAAGGCCAATTCTAAGCGTCCAAGCGCTATGAATACTAAAGCATATTATCAAGCAACGACGTATGGCTTCACATTATATATTTTAGTATGTGTTTAGGAACTTTTTTTCATAACACCTTAAAAATAATAGCAAAAAGGTTTAAATTTAATTTTTAGTAAGAAATCTTTTCTTTCTACAGATATCTCAGTTCTATCTTAATCATAAAATCTTCTATGTAGATAGTAAATTTTAACATAAAAACAATATAAATGTCTAAAACAATACGTACATATATATATTTATATATATATATATATATATATATATATATATATATATATATATATATATATATATATATATATATATATATATATATATATATATATATATATATATATATATATATATATATATATATATATATATATATATATATATATATATATATATATATATATATATATATATATATATATAAATTTAAAGTTTGAAACCAAATAATTCTCACTTTGAGTCACATTAATCAGTTTTATGATGCATATTTCACAAAATGATTTCTCTCGTAAAGTTACTAAGCCCTAAGTACATATTGTAAGTTAGAAGGCCTCGAACATAATACCCTGAGTGAGTCATGGGAACTAACTCCATAAAGAATAGTAATACTGTTCTACATTTTCATGTTTCTCGTGAATGTAGCATGTATTAAAAAATATATTTTTGCATTGGCAACATTCTGCACAGATGTTATTCTGGGTTCAAAGTCTAGATTAGACTAAATCCAGTGCTTATTTGTTTTTACTATATATATATATATATATATATATATATATATATATATATATATATATATATATATATATATATATATATATATATATATATATATATATATATATGTGTATATATATATATATATATATATATATATATATATATATATATAATATATATATATATATATATATATATATATATATATATATATATATATATATATATATATATATATATATATATATATATATATATATATATATATATATATATATATATATATATATATATATATATATATATATATATATATATATATATATATATATATATATATATATATATATATAGTTACAATGTTTTTTCTTCACAAAATATACATATCAATTGCCAAGACTACAGACGTTTAGAAGAACGATATCGCATTATTGTGTATTTTACTCTAATTTTTGCATATATAGACCGTCGTGGTACAGAGGCGCGCATCTTTCTGTATACTCCACGGTTCGTAGGTTCAATTCCCACTTGGGAAGAATAAATTTCCATTTTCTTCTCTCTGGCATCTAAGTGCTAAGTGCGGCACTGCGCTCAAGCCACTTGAGCCACTGAACACGCAAATGAAACAAAAAAAACGGGAAACGGAGTGTTTTAACACTAGAGTCTGCCTACCTATCCTGCTATATGCAGATTAAAGCGTGGATCTAAAAAAACATTTACTAACTAATTGAAAGATATACGTATCGCTTGTGTTACTATTTTATTTTCTTATTGTGTAATTAAGAAGTTAAGATTTATATTTTGGATGATAAATTGCTTATAAACCGTTATCTGGTTTTAAGATCAATTAAAAAACAAACATGTTCTATATAAAAGATCGATTAGTACCAATCTTATCTTATCGTTAATCTTGTTATTAAAAAAACTTGCTGCATAAAAAGAACTTGCTATAAATATTTTGAGCTAACATTGCGAATACATGCTTTATTGTTTCTACTTTTTCACCAAGAATCCAACGTTCCAGAAAAAAAATATCTACGGAAACCCTAGCAATCACTGAACATATATGGAGATTAAATAAATAAGTATTTAGTTTCCCAACTGTGAGACAACATTGATTGAGAACAGATATACATTCTGTATCTATCTACTATCGTAAAGTGCGGCGTTGAGTTCTGTCACTTACGTACGTACGTAAGTGCCTCGTACTCCTCCTCCTCCTCGTACCTCGTACGTAAGTTTACGTAACTTACGTAACTTACTTACGTACGTAAGTAACACGTAATTACTCGAATAAAGGCAGAAAGAAGGGAAAGGAGTGTTTTACTAAGTTTTAATGGTTCCTGCGGTTCCCTCTGCCAACCCTGCTATGTGCAGGATAAAACGTAAAGCTATACGTTAACAAAAAGCGTGGTTTTTTTTTTAAATATAATGAAAATACAAATATAAATAATATTTTAAATTGTTCTTTATATTAATTTTGAATAACAAAATAAACCAATTATTGAGTTGGTCATATTATGCTTGCGCGCGCGCACAACACGTGTAACAAGAAGATCGGATTTAAACTAGATTGAACTAGTATACACAATCGTTTAGACCCCACACAGATTATCTATACTAGACTCAATGCCTGGCTCCTGCAGGTAGGATTATTATTATTGTATCTAAAGATATATTAAATTTATAATTTTTTTTGAGATATGAAATAAATATGTTTTTATTTAAATATATTATGTAATATAGACAAACATAACATTCAGTTATAATTATTTATAATAATATTAACAGAAAAAATTAATTTCGAATTCAGAGTTAATCTTATAGATTAGTAAAATTAATCCATTGAGTTCGACGTTGAGTTCCGCTCACTTCAACACGCAATGCCTCGAAAAGGCGAAAAGCGGTAATATCTAGTAACTTACCACGGTTCCTGCGGCTCCCTTTGCTTACCCTGCTATAAGCGGCATAAAGCGTGAAGCTAAAATACAAATATAAATTATAAAGTAATTATAAAAAAAATATTTAAAAGGGAACCGAACTCGTAACCAACTGACTCCATGAACTCTAATGGTAATACCGAAACAATTTACAAGCAATAAATCTTTGAAACCTCAAACTTCATATAAATATGTTGTAAAGCTAATTCTAATGCTAAACATTGATTGTATGTTAATTGTTGTCGTGATACGTCGTGGATAAGCGATAAATTACTACTATAATTACTGTCTTATAGTTTTCTTTGATGTTATCAATTTGGAAATAATAAAATTACATTGATACTAAAGTTTATAATTCGTTGTAAAGTCTGTGTGTGATTGGAAATGAGATGGTAAATAGGTTTGAATCCCATTTGGGGGATAAAAGATGTTTAATTTTTTTTCTTTTGTAAATAAAGTTTAGTATTTATTTGTTTATGTTTATGTAAGTCAAGGCTATAATAAAATGTTCTAAGGCTGAGATTGGAATGTCCTTCAACTGAGTTTCTCATCAGCTCTTCTCAGCTGGACCTGGCTTCCGAACTGGTGATGGCTTTCGGAAGGGATGACACTACAAACATTTCAATGTAAATTGACGATACAAAGGTGCTTGTTATGGCCCAGTTGAATAAAGAAAGTCTTAAGTAATTTGACTATATTCTTACTGCCTTCTTGCAAAACAAATAAAAAAAACTTAATATTTACAGCCATCATATCACAGCTTCTGTTCATTTTTAAATCCAATGGTCCTGGATTGAATCCTGACTTGGGACAAAAGAGTGTTTTAGAGAATTTAATATTTAGTGCTAAGACACTCTGTTTACCCAGCTTAACATTTTACTTAAACAATAGAGTAATGTATAAGGCAAGCCTGTTGAATTTAGCAAAAATAGATTTAGTACATAAGAAATTCAGTACAGTATATACATACTACGTACAACTAAAAATAACTCAATTACATATTAATATAACTGGATTCTTATCTAAAAGTCAATTTAAAATTAAATTAAAATGACTTTATACTCTTCTAAATTGGCACTTTATCTATTAAGTCTCGAACACGATAAACTTGATAGCTACATAATCCTTAACTAAGATAGAAGTTATATGTATGTATGTTATTATATATAAAAATATATGTTTGTCTTTCTATGTATGTGTAAATATTAATATTATTTTCTCTTCTCTGTTTTGCTAAGGCAAAGTGCATCGTAGAGCTCTATCACTCAATAAATCACAAATTTCGAGCATTTAATGAAGGCATAGAACTTTTTACGGTGTTAAAACTCTCCGTTCTCCACTTACCATCCAATATATGAGATATTGCTGTCAGAATAACGTAATTCAACACTGTATACCAATTTCAATCGACTCAACAAATTATTTTATTGGCAATGACCTAAATTCAATGAACCTGTTGCAAGCAAGTTACTAGGAAAACGTAAACTCCTGTCAAATAGCTTGTATAATTAGTACGAAATCAAGATCTAAATTAATATTCAAACACAAAACGCAGTATTAGAAACGTACAGCGCTGTTGTAATTATACGATACCTATAATTCATTAATAAATGCTAACAACTCAAATAATTAACCGTTTTTAGGAGTGGTTGGCAATTTTCTTCATTTTCAAGATTGATCTTTAATGTAATAAGCGTACATTGATAACTAAGTTTTTATAATGTGTTATATTAAGACTTAACTGGTTGATTGAGATTGTTGGTAAAAAGCTTTATTTCGTTATTTAATTTATATCTTCACATATATATTATTTTATGTTTTAATCCTAGCGGTGTAGTCAGGGAAACGCTATGATTTCTTCGTACCATTTTAACCTCGTCTACTGCAATTAATCTATTCATACATATTTTGGGGGTCTTTAAGCTTTTACATGACATTCCTCCAGCATATTCGATATTATGTTTTCGAAAGTCAACCGAGATCTCCCTTTACATCTCTTACCACTCATTTTTGTTTCATATATCTCTTGCACTATTTTATCACCATTATTATACATTAACGATCACCTCAACATTCTCCTTCTGTTCAAGCATTTCTCCTCCCCGTATCGCTTATACTCGCTCTGGAAACTTAGCGAAGCGCGACGTTGAGTTGAGTTGAGTTCCGCCATTTAACACGCAATGCCTCAAAAAAGGCGGAATGCGAGGACGGAGAAAAACAGGGACAAAGCAACGAAGTCTTAACACTAGGTTCCTACAGTTTCTGCAGTTCTCTCTGCCTACCATGCCATGTGCGGGATAAAGCGTGAAGCTAAAAAAAATATAAGCTAATTAATGTGAACTTCAGAACTGCTTTACAATAGTATTTTATTTCTATCGTCTTTAGTTAACTGTAAACGTTACCAATATACCACATTTCTAGGAAGTATCAAAAAATCCTTCTATCGTATCGATTGCTAATAAAAACGTAATCGATATCGAAGCAAATCGGCCTATAAAACCGACAAGCGCCGCTTGTCCGACACAAAAAAATTACCTAATAGCCCTCTAAACCGATTTACATACTTTTTAAGTGTAATTTATAGTCGTAAAAATAAATAGATTAGATCATTATTTATTTATCATTTACAATCTGTAGAATTTTGTGTTATGATCTACAAATGATTGATTTTGAGTGTTAAAGCGGTAAAGTGCACCGTTATAAGGCTTTTAATTTATTAGTTCAGAAATAAATTCTTCATAAAAATTGTATTTAAACTTTCAATGTAGATGTCTATCGGAAGACGATTAAATAATGACACCAAATAATAAGAAATCTAATATATTAAATAGCTTTTTTTGTAATTTTCATAAGCTTTTTTTGTAATTTTCAAAAAACATTTTCGCATATTAATCAGTACTATTATTTTGATAAATTTATATACTTAGAGCACAGCTTAAAAGACTGACGTGATTGAAACGTTAAAAAATCTTTTACTTTGTTTCCTTATGTACATGCATTCAACAATTCTTTTATTAAAAGCTAATTATATACCTTTAAAAAATATAAATGAATTTAGTATGTGTAAATATAAAAACATAGCTAGCTGTAGCATCCAGGCCCCGCTCACATATGTACTATATATATTGATGAGGACCGTCGTGCCGCAGAGGCGCAACGTCTGCCTTTAACGTGACGGTTTCTGGGTTCAATTCCTACTCGAGCAAGATAAATATTCTTCGCTCTGACAAGTAGGCAAAGCGCGGTGTTGAGTTCAGCCACTCAACACGCAATGCCTCGAAAAAGGCGGAAAGCGGGGACAATAGCAGGGACTAAGTAACGGAGTGTCTTAACACTATGTTCCTATGGTTCCTGCAGTTTCCTCTGCTTACCCTGCTATGTGTGGGATAAAGCATGAAGCTACAAAAAAATCAAAAATTAATAATAGACTATA
Organism: Dione vanillae; assembly: GCA_037178615.1. Taxonomy (NCBI): domain Eukaryota; kingdom Metazoa; phylum Arthropoda; class Insecta; order Lepidoptera; family Nymphalidae; genus Dione; species Dione vanillae. The sequence continues at coordinate 234,215 of JAZFAU010000206.1, forward strand.
CTAGACTACAGTCTACTATCTAGACTCTGAGTAAAACTAGAATAAAACATCTAACGGTATTTAAACCGACACCCTACATCTACACAACCAACGTACTACCTGCGCCAAAATGGCGTCACATTGTCAATACAATCTTTATCCAATTATATTCATCTAAACGCTTGGTATGAGAACTCACATAATTATTTCCACAGCGTGAAGACGGTAATTAGCCGCGAACGCTTTACAACGTCCGCATCATAAGGGATTTAATTTGATTATCGAGGCGATTCGAAATCTATATTGTATCAAGTGTAGATTTCTATTAACAAGAACGTATGAAAGTTTTACTTTTTATTATAAATATAAAGCATGGGAATATTTTTGTGTGTAATATATATTGTTGATTAAACGGAGCTGAAGTTGTGCTTACGGTATACAAATTGCTTTAAGTGCTTAGTAATTTGACAAGTTACAGTGGGCTCTAATCCTTAAGCCGTAGCGAGGTAATTATTTGAATGGACTATATAAAAAAAATGTTGTGTCAGGCTCTAGAATACAAAATTTATTTTGGAATATCACCTGCTTATTCAAACTTTGTTCAGGGGATGCATATTTAAATATATACATATATATTTTCGCATATTAACATATGTGCAGTTTATTTTTAATTTAATTTTTCTTTAAAAACAATATTTTGATTTATATTAAGTTATATTTTTTTAAAGAAAAACTCAATTGAAAATAAATAAAAAAAATTAAACCTACCACGCAGCTGACAAACGACAGCTATTAGCCGGAACTTTCAAACCAACTTACATCTATACGGGGACATATTTTAAAAACATCAAATACAAACCGCTACTATATCTAAACAAACAGTTTAAGCAACAAAGAGCACACGAATACTGTATCATTTCTAACGCAAACGCGGCAACCAAAAGAGAATTGTCATAAAAATGAGAAAGGCAACCGCACCACCCATGACGATGCACCAGCAATAAAAGTGACCCACAAAAATGCATTATTTACTATTATATATCGGCGAAGCGACAGGCTAATCAGAAACCTAAATACAAGCCCCACGTAGGTGTAAAAGGCAGGGGAGATTGTTTGACGGTATAGAAAAAGCTGCCACAGTCGGTAAGAATGTATAGATGAATCAATATTGACAGACGCATCGTTCCCACGGGGTCCTGGTAAATTTTTCCCATATATAAAACTTGGATACCTTCAATCAGTAGATCAAACAAATTGAGGCACAAATATGTGATCATTTGGGAACGATAGCGGCTTTTAAAGAATAAAGGTATGCTAATTAGTTTGCGTAATGTCCTAGTTAGAACTTTTGTTGAGTGGGACTGGGTGTAGCTAGAGCTTTTAGATAGTGAGATGAGCTTTCTGATGATTTTGATGTGGGGAAAGGAAAGTCTTAATATTAGGTTCCAAAATAATGTTACAAATAATGCAATGTCTTTCTTATATATATACATCTTGACTAATACTTATTGTCGTAGAGTACAATATTTTGAATGCAAATCTTTGTAGTAATAACTAGGATGTGAATGTACAAACAAACAGACTATATATTTATATTAGCATAAATAGCCTTTTAAATAAATATTAATGTACAGACAGCGTTTTTTAATATATTATTTATATTTATATATACATACGTATTTACCGTAGCTTGGAAGGGAGACAAATGTGAAATCGTTAAACTATATACCGCGGTCATTTCATATTGAATAACAAATAGCAACGCGTCACGTTATAAGTATCTAACAATAACGTAATACAATTATATTTTTATTCGTTTAAAATTTCCCCCAACTTGGAATCGAACCCACTTATTGCAGTGGCCACTTCCCACTATACCAGATAGAATTCTAAAAGTTTCATAACACCAATATCAAGCTACGTAATTAATTCATGAAATATTATCTCCAGTAGCGAGATACAAACGATAAATTCTATGTAGAATATGCGGTTTCGAGAGTTCACGTGTCAAGCTCATTATCGTTTCACTGGTCACTTGCACGTAATAAATATATGTTGAGGAAATAGTTTTAATCAAATATATTATAGATAATGCTTATATTATTACTAGAATAGTTAATTTAAATTCAAACGCTAAAATTTGTTTCTTATTGAAATTAAATATAAGTGTGTATGTTTATTTCAATTTTTATACTTTATGTTAATTTTGGCTTTTCTTTTCAAGAAAATACAGAGAAACTCTCTTGTCTATTTTCTGCTTGAATTCAGGAAAGTGTGTTGAACAGCAGAACTTAAATTAAGCTTATTGTATAGGTACTTAATGTATCTACACTGATTTAAAGAAAACATATTTTTCTTTATGTTTTCGCGGGATTTGAACGCGAGCCTCTTGCAAACCGTGCAAGCGCACTAACCGCTAAGTCATGAGTGCGTCGAAATTTTTTATACTTTAAAAATCCTCAGTGAGAATTAACACTTTTAAAAATTATAAAGTTAGAAGAACTTAAACTCCAAGCCAACTCCAGCCATTTCTCACATAAATTATAACCATATCGACTAGTTTATATCAAAAATTAGCATTCCCAACGCATCGAACCCGCTATCACCGCCTTAAATTACGCTACCGTTAAAGTAAATATATAAAACGAGAAATCATGACTTAGCTTTAACTCTTCAAACGATTTACGCATGTATTGCTCTTAACGTTCGCTTAAATGTAATTACTGTAAGTATTTATAATGCACTTTTCACGACTGGATGGTACCTGATACACTGTAAAATTATTTCAAACATCAAGTCAAGAGGTGGAACGGTGTTACAATATTTTCAACTGTATTTTCTATAGAATAGAGACCAATTTCGAGTGGCAGCGGCAATGCAAATATGTAAAATGGTCAATTTTTACATTACAATAATGTTTATGATCGAATGTAGAGTTCATTTCGAAGAGATTAATGCGGTGAGATTCCCGCTGCGTTGTTTGTAGCAGTTGTCAGTTATGTAAGTTTAATTTATCATTTAAAACGATATATGGACCGCCTTGACTTTATATTGTAAGTCAGCATAGCTTTGATACTAGCTAAGAGGAAGTAATTAAAATGATAAGTCTGGTTTATGTATGTGTTTGTATGTATGTGTGTAATTATAAATATATAATAATATACACTATAGTCTCTAGGTTTTGGATTGGTTGTTGTCTAGTGGGTGTGACTACAAATGTATGACGCGATTTTAGATATTAAACGTGTACGTGGTGGGTGGGTAAGCATTTTTAACATTTGCATTGCAAAACATTTCATTGTTATAAATTATTAAAATCAATTAATTTTATAATTTAATAATATGATTTTGTTTTATATTACAATGATTGAATGCACTTGTTCCGTCTATCTGTCCATATGTCAAAACCATTTTGTTTAAGGATTTTTTCTATATCAAGCTTAAATTGATATCAAACACTGTAGTCTACACCTTCTTGGATTACAGAAATATTTAAATTTCTATGTGGATGTATTCAAAATATACGAATGTTTCGTATAATTTCGTTCTTATAGTATGTAGTATGTATAGTATTAGTTGCGTTATAAAAACCTGTGCCTTACTGTGGCAAGAACTGAAAATTTGTTATATAAATTACGGAAAAATCCAAAAATTGGTAGTTTGCTAGGAATTGATCATGTCAATTACTAAATAATCGATATATCTACCATATATCTATATATATATATATATATATATATATATATATATATATATATATATATATATATATATATATATATATATATATATATATATATATATATATATATATATATATATATATATATATATATATATATATATATATATATATATATATATATATATATATATATATATATATATATATATATATATATATATATATATATATATATATATATATATATATATATATATATATATATATATATATATATATATGGACATCAAGTATAAATACTAAATAAGTTGATATACCTACCTAACATTACAACACAACCTATATAATACTAAACTACCTATATCTAAGACTCGGCTACGTCCAAATTTAACAGATTAACTCTAATGGAACAATACTATAATAAATTTCATGAGCGTTTCACAAGTCAGTTTATCCAATTAACTGAATTGCGGTCCTATGAAATTGTAACTAAACATTTTTACAATTAAGTGTATGTTATCATGGCTTACTTGTAGATAGGTGGGTTAAGTCCTTTTCTCTTGAAATGTGTATTTTTCATCTATATGTATATTGTATAGATTTTTTTAGTTCACCCTTTATGTAGCTTCCAGCAGGGTAGGCGTGATTATAGAAACCTAGTGTTAAGACACTCCGCTCTCTGCCTTCCACCTAGCGAGGCATTGCGTGTTGAATGGCAGAATCAGAGTGAAGAATCGAACCCACAGTCCTTTGTGCTTACCAATTACAAACAAACCTAATTACAGATCTTTGGTTACAAGTTTATATCATAATTATATTTTTATTTGTATAGACAAATTTGGAAAATCTATACAATAAACTATATCACATACTTAAATCAAAAGAAACAATAAAAACACAAAAAATAATATAAAATCTCCTTTATATTTGTTCCAGATACCTCCCATAGTCACCCTGAGCAGTCAAAAGGAGTGGAATTAGCAAGGTACATACACGTGGCGCCAATGAGATGCTTATAACAATTTTACGACCCATCGTTTCTGTCATTGACGGCACTCAATACATCAATGATCATAAATCTCGATTTAGCATCAAGTGCGATGTGTTATTCTTAACACAATACTCGATTATTACTCACAAAAGTAACATAAATATTAAATTGTTAATTTAATTTATATGATCACTTAAGTGACGTTAAGGATGCTGAGCCTTTTGTGGAATAAGATGTTTAAATGTTTATGTAATATCTTACGTAGGGTTTATTTTTCACGTTTTTTTTCATTTTTTTTTCATTATTTTCAATTATTATTTATTAATATATAATATTTTTATATATATTTGTAGCGTTCGTAATGCAGCTATTTAATATCTGAATGTAACGCAGCATTTGTGGGTTCGATTCTCGCTTGGAGGATTTTCATTTGTATTTTAAATTCCACCAATCTCGTTCATTCATTCAATTCATTCAATCTCGCCTGGCCTTGCTATGTCAATTTTAAAACAGGAAAACAGAGTGTTTTAATCACTAATTTCTCTCTCTTTAACCTGTAAAACGCCAAATTTAGGATACAACTTGAAAAATATAACATACAAAAAGCTATGTCACTCCTGTCGTCCCACCAATTACTCAAGTCGCTTCACTAATCGCCCCGCAGACGTTCACACTTCGCTCTGACAAATGATACGGCATATCATCAATTTACTTTCTTTGTTGTTACGCCGCTTTTACTAATTACTTGAGTGACAAATGTCACGAGGGATTTCAAGAACAATTTAGCATAAGAAATTGTATTGAAATAAATCATTTTTAAACACGTCCAGCGACGATGACCTGGTTTTGGGTTTCGTTTGGCATAGCTTGTTGTAAACGCATTTGTATTTATGTACACGATATATATAGGGTAGGAAAGGAGAGTATCTAGTACTAAGTCTCATTGTAAGACGTGTCAACGTGACACTTGGCATCACTTATTCTTATAGAAAACAAAATTTCCTAATATTTTTTGGTTTTTATATAGAATTTTAAATGTGTTAATTTTTATTATAGATAAAGAATTGCCATTTACTTTTTAACGGCTTCACGCTTTATCCGGCACATAGCAGTGTTAAGACACTTCTTCTC